>CM075981.1:19954451-19994138 GCA_038087875.1 Malacoraja senta | reverse complement strand
CTGGAAGGTCTGCTCGGGTTCCTGGATGGATGTGAGGGCAGAGATATAGTGAGAGTGGTACCTCTTATGTGGTTACAGGGGTAACCCCATGGAGGGGGTATTTTGAGTGGGAAGTGATGAAAGAACCAATGAGTTGTGCGGGGAGGTTGTGACCGGTGGTGGGATCAGTGAAGGTGAGGAAATGTTGGAGAACGATGTGTTGGATGTGCAGATCAGTGGGGTGAAAGGTGAGGACCAGGGGAACTCTATCCCCAGTTCTATCTGGGTGCGAGAGCAAACCTACAGGACACAAAGGTGACACGGGTGGGAAATAGTCTTATGGCCACTGGTCCAGCATGCTTCCCACTGACTCTGCAGTCACTTGCCCAGTCTCATTTCCTGAGAGGCGACCCAGTGTGGGCCCTGTTCCAGCAGGGCCTTTACATATTGCTTGAGAACACTTTCCTGAGAACACTTGATAAATTCTTCCCCATCTAGTCTCTTCACACCGTGGCAGTCCCAGTCAATATTAAGGAAGTTGAAATCCCTTACTTTGACAGCCTTATTATTCAAGATTCAAAGAACCTTTATTTGTCATTTGCACCAGATAAGAACAGGAACTATGAAATTCTTACGCTGCAGCTTTACAGGCAGGTTGTATGCAGCAACAACAGCAAATAAATATATGATAGATTATCAGTTATGTTAAGTAAAGCTGGTCACGATAGAGCAAAAACCAAAGTAGACAGAGTAACCAGGGCACTGTACAGTGTACATTCTGTGGTTAGGACTGTACTGCTCCTGAGCCCAATGGTTGATGGAAAGGAGCTGTTCTTGAGTTGAACTTGTTGTTAACGGTTCTCAGGTTCCTGTGCCTCTTCCCGATGGTAGCAGCGAGATGAGAGTGTGGTGAGGATGGTGTGGGTCTTCGATGACATTAGCTGCCCTCTTGAGTCATAGCTTCCTGTAGATCCTTTTCACCATCCTTGCAGCTATCTGTGCCCTCCCTGGACATCTGCTCCTCTAATTCCCACTGACCACCAGGGCCTGGGTATAGTCCCATCAAAGTGGTCACCCCCTTCTCATATCTCAGTTCCACACATATACCCCCACGGGACCATCCCTAGGATGCCCTCTCTGTACCATCATGATGTGGTCCCTAATCGAAAATACAGCCCCCCACCTTCTCCTCTCTTCCTGGAGCATTTGTCCCTGCCTCAGCCATGTATCGGTCATGGCTCTTACCTGAGTCCCACATACCAATTGTCTACCAGAGATCACTTGTCTTACTCAGATCTTGAGCATTACATTGAATGCAGTGCAGTCTATCACTATCTCCTCATCTTACCCCTGCCTGTCCTGTCTACTGGACTGGATTTGATTAGTACGGGCATAAAATATTATGGGGAAAAGGCAGGAGATTGGGGTAGATAGATCAGCCATGATTGAATAGCAGACTAGACTTGATGGGCCGAATGGCCTAATTCTGCTCCTAGAAGAAAGGAACATGAACCTGCTCTTAATCCTCTCACCGCCTGTCCCGTCCCACACACGCCTTTCGGAGAGGGTTAACCCCCACCCCCCACGGCCTTTGTCTGAGAGTGAGGGTAACCATTACCAGAGTTGTTATGCAGACTCTTTGCAACACTGCTGTAAAGCGTCAATGCATTTCTCCAGGGGAACTGTTGCCTGGCAACCAGAGCGCTGCAAGAAATGCAGGTAAAACAATGAGAGGGAGGGAGAGGGGGGGAACCGGAAGGAAAGAGGGAGGGAGGGAGGAAGGGAGAGGGTGCGGGAGGAGGTCGAGGGAGGGAAGCAAGGAGGGAGGGAGAGGGAGGGAGGGAGGGAGAGAGGGAGATTGATGGGGGAGGGAAGGAAGGAGAGAGATAAAGGAGTAGGGAGGGAGAGGGAGGAAAGGAGGTATGGTGGAGGGAGGGGAGGGAGAGTGGGAGAGAGGGAAGGAGAAAGGGAGAAGGGAAGGAAGGAAGGAGAGGAAAACAGGTGCTGGAGTAACAGTGGATTCAGCAGCATCTCTGGAGGACATGGATAGGTGATGTTTCCATTGGGACATATCGGGGGGGGGCAGTAGGTGGAGAGGTAAGGTGGGGGGAGGAGGTAGTGAGACAGGGGGAGTGGGGTGATGGGGAGAGGGGGTTAGGCAGGAGATGAGGCAGCGGAGGGGTGGGTCAGGGAGAGGGGTGGTTGGGGCAGAGAGGGTGAAGCAGGGGGAGGGAGGGAGGAAAGCGAGGGGGGAGGGAGGGAGGAAAGCGAGGGGGGAGGAGGGAGGAAAGCAAGGGGGGAGGATGGAGAGAACAAGGGAGGGAAAGAGAAAGCGAGGATGGGATGGGATGAGAAGAGGGGCAGGATGGAAGGGGGGTAGGGAGAAGGAGAAAGATGGTGAGAGAAAGGAATGGGGGCGGTACAATGGGAGAGAAGAGAAAGATATATATAGAGGAATAAAGAGACATAAAGGGATAATATGGGGGATAGAGAGGGAGGAATGGCATGTGATAGAGAGATGGGAGAGTGAGAAGCATGGATGGAGGGAGAAGTGGGAATTTTGAAGGAGTGATGAGTCAGGGTGATGAGTCAGGGTCGTGGAGTCAGGGTGATGAGTCAGGGTCGTGGTGTGAGGTTGTGGGTGCTTGCAGTGAGGGGTGTTAGTGTGGTGGGGATCTAGTGTGGGGGAGGTAGGTTGGGGTGACGAATGGTCATGGGGGGTGGACAGAGAGGGGACATCAGCTGGGAGGGGGAACATGGTGAGGGACTAAGTGGGGGAGGGTTACTGAGGCGGGGCAAGTCGGCAATTCGATGTAAATAATTCGACAAACTGCCGGTCACCAATGTGGTTGGTCAGAGCTTGCACCTCATCAGCCTTTGCATACACATAATCCTTCGACATGTTTCCCACCTCCAACTGGATCCCACCACCAGCCACATCTTCCCTTCTCTACCCCTTTCATAGAAACATGGAAAATAGGTGCTGGAGTAGGCCATTTGGCCCTTCGAGCCTGCACCGCCATTCATGCTGATCATCCACAATCAGTAACCCGTGCCTGCCTTCTCCACATATCCCTTGATTCCGCTCGCCGCTAGAGCTATCTAACTTTCTTTTAAATTCAGCCTCTACTGCCTTCAGTGGCAGACAATTCCACAAATTCAGAACTCTCTGGGTGAAAAAGTTTTTTCGCATCTCAGTTTTAAATGGCCTCCTCTTTATTCTTAGACTGTGGCCCCTGGCTCTGGACTCCCCCATCATTGGGAACATTTTTCCTGCATCTAGCTTGTCCAGTCCTTTTATAATTTTATACTGGGGGGCAGTGTTAGCTGTAAGGAGGATGCTAGGAGGCTGCAAGGTGACTTGGATAGGTTGGGTGAGTGGGCAAATGCATGGCAGATACAGTATAATGTGGATAAATGTGAGGTTATCCACTTTGGTGGGAAAAACAGGAAAGTATATTATCTGAATGGTGGCCGATTAGGAAAAGGGGAGGTGCAACGAGACCTGGGTGTCATGGTATACCAGTCATTGAAAGTAGGCATGCAGGTGCAGCAGGCAGTGAAGAAAGCGAATGGTATGTTAGCATTCATAGCAAAAGGATTTGAGTATAAGAGCTGGGAGGTTCTACTGCAGTTGTACAGGGTCTTGGTGAGACCACACCTGGAGTATTGCATACAGTTTTGGTCTCCTAATCTGAGGAAAGACATTCTTGCCATAGAGGGATTACAAAGAAGGATCACCAGACTGATCCTGGGATGTCAGGACTTTCATATGAAGAAAGACTGGATAGACTCGGCTTGTACTCGCTAGAATTTAGAAGATTGAGGGGGGATCTTATAGAAACTTACAAAATTCTTAAGGGGTTGGACAGGCCTAGATGCAGGAAGATTGTTCCCGATGTTGGGGAAGTCCAGAACAAGGGGTCACAGTTTAAGGATAAGGGGGAAGTCTTTTAGGACCGAGATGAGAAAATCATTTTTCACACAGAGAGTGGTGAATCTGTGGAATTCTCTGCCACAGAAGGTAGTTGAGGCCAGTTCATTGGCTATATTTAAGAGGGAGTTAGATGTGGCCCTTGTGGCTAAGGGATCAGGGGATATGGAGAGAAGGCAGGTACAGGATACTGAGTTGGATGATCAGCCATGATCATATTGAATGGCGGTGCAGGCTCGAAGGGCCGAATGGCCTACTCCTGCACCTATTTTCTATGTTTCTATGTAAACACTTTAACTCTCCCCCCATTCCCAAAGTGACCTTTCTGTCCTGGGACTCCTCCATTGTCAGAGTGAGGCCAAATGCAAATTGGAGGAAAAGCACCTCATATTTTGCCTGGGCAGCTTATAACTCGGTGGTATGAATATTGGTTTCTCCTCATCCCCTCTTTTCAACCCGCCCCACCCTAGTCGTTGTACTAGTTTCACTGTTGTCCTGCTGAGTTTCACTCGTTATCACCTTCTCCATGTGGACATTGTGGGTTCCACCTTTCCCTGATCATCATTGCTGGCTTTGATGCCCTTCTGCACACCTTTCATTCATTTATTCTTCGTACCTCTTCATAGATCTAGTTTCCCTCTCCCCAGACTCTGTCTGAAGAAGGGTTTCGACCCGAAACGTCACCATTTCTTTTTCTCCAGAAATTCTTCTCCTGTACATCGGCGAGACCAAGCGCAGGCTCGGCGATCGTTTCACTGAACACCTCCATTCAGTCCACCTTAACCTACCTGACTTCCCGTTGCTCAGCACTTTAACTCCCACTCCCATTCCCAATCTGACCTTTCTGTCCTGGGCCTCCTCCATTGTCAGAGTGAGGCCCAGCGCAAATTGGAGGAACAGTGCCTCATATTTCACTTGGGTAGCTTACACCCCAGCAGTATGAACATTGATGTCACTAACTTCAACTAGCCGTTGCTTTCCCTCTCTCTCCATTCTCTCCCCCTACTCACTTTCTCCCACCAGTCTTACTGTCTCCGACTACATTCTATCTCTGTGCCGCCCATTCCCCTGACATCAGTCTGAAGAAGGGTCTCGACCCGAAACGCCACCCATTCCTTCCCTCCAGAGATGCTGCCTGTCCCGCTGAGTTACTCCAGCATTTGTGTCTATATTCTGAGGGACAAGGTACTATGCATTTGGATAGACAGGGGCTGAATAGGGATAGTCAGCATGTGGGGTATCATGTCTTATGAATTTGAAGAAGGAACCAAAAAGATTAAGGCCATATACTTTGTCTAAATAGACTTCAACAAGGCTTTTGATAAGGTTCTGCATAGTAGGCTGCTCTGGAAAGTTAGTTTGCATGGAATTCCGGAAGAGCTAGCTACCTAGATACAGAATTGGCTTCATGGAAGGAAGCAGAGGATGTTGGTGGAAGGTAGTTTTTCAGACTGGAGGCTGTAATGAGTGGTGTGCCTCAGAATTGGTGCTGGGCCCATTTGTGTGTGGTTTATATCAACGATTTGGATAGGAATGCGCACGGCATTATTAGAATGTTTACAGATGACACACTGTGGGCGGTATTTCAGATAGTGAAGATGGTTATCAAACGTTATAGCAAGATGTTGATGCTAGTGGGCTGAGGAACGGCGAATGGGGTTTAATGCAGATAAGTGCGAGGTGTTGAACTTTGGGAAGTGAAACCAGGACAGGACTTTCAGAGTGAATGGCAGGGCTTGGGGGGGGGGGGGGGGGGGGTCTTGGATCTAAGAGTACAGGTACATAGTTCCCTGAAAATGGCTTCACAGATAGACAGGGTGATAAAGAAGGCTTTTGGTACATTGGCCTTCGTCAGTTATGGTACTGAGTATAGAAGTTGGGATGTTATGTTACAGTTACTGCTGTGTTAGAAGGGAAGGGTATTAATCGGTTACTTCATTGTCACGTGTATTGAGGTACAGTGATACGTTTTTTTGCATGCTAATCAATCAGCGGAAAGACAATACATGATTACAATCGAGTCATTTACAGAGTACAGATACATTAATAAGGGAATTACATTTAGTGCAAGGTAAAGCCAGTAAAGTCCGATCAAGGATAGTCCGAGGGTCACCAATGAGGGAAATAGTAGTTCATGGCTACTCTCTAGTTGTGGTAGGATGGATTCTGTTGCCTGAGAAGAACTGTCCAAGAGCAGGCGTGTTGGAACTGGAAGAGACCTGGGTGAGGGCTCCATCAACCAGAGTGGTGGGAGGTCATGTTGCCTTAAAAATGTGGACATTTCAGACGTCCTGGAGTGCAAAACCTCACCTTAAGAGCAGTGTCAGAAATAAAGAAACTGAGATAGGCCTGGTGTCCTTGAAAGATGCAGGGTAATTTTGATTGTGCTGGTGGGTTTGCTGAGCCAGCGTGAATTGTAGATGGAGTCAATGGAAGGAGGCTGGTTGTGAAGTGGCCTGGGCTAGGTGCACAACTCACTGCAATTTCTTGCTGTCTTGGATGGAGCTGTTCCGAAACCATGTTGTGATGCATCCCGATAAAATGCTTTCTACGGCGCATCTGTAGGAGTTGGTGAGAGTTGTTTGGGACATGCTAAGGCATGGGAAATTTGGGACTTCCTTGTAAGGTAGTAAAGCACGATAAAGTAGTAGCAGATTGGCTGACTGTCCAGTGGTGCTGATTGGCCTGAATGAGACGGTGCCACTACCCTCTCGCTCCTGTTGCAGGGTGGAGCGGCAGAGGCCAGGGCCCGGAGGGTCTGAGGTCCGCTGGAGCTGGAAGAGGGCGGGCTCGTCACCGCTGCTGGCCCGGGCCTTCCACAGCGCCAACGTGGTGGGCGGCAAGCTGGTGGTGTACGGGGGCACAAAGTCGGCGGACCTGCGGGAGGGGCCGCTGGGCGAGGCGGTGGTCCTGGCTCCCTCACTGGCGGTGGAGAGTGTGGTGCGGGGGGGCCCGGCCCGCAGTCACCACGGCACAGCGGTGCTGCAGGGGCGCTGGCTGCTGCTGGTGGGCGGCTGGGACGGCAGGCGACGGCTCTCCGATCTCCACGCCATTGAGCTGGGCAGTCCTGAGCCCGGTCCCTGGAAGGCACTGCAGCAGGAGGCAGGCACCCTGTCGCCTGTTGGCCTGAGTGGCCACACCGTCACCCAGCTGACTGAGCGGCGGCTCTGGGTGGTGGGCCGCGAGGGAGGGATCCGCACCCAGAGGAGGTTCGCCAGCATCTTCCAGCTGCAGGTTGACATCCAGCGGGGTCGGTACCGGTGAGTGGGCAAGGGGCAAATGAGCGAGCGAGGAAGGGGCGAGGGAAGGGGGAGGGAGGTGGGGGGTTAGGGATCGAGGAAAGGGGGAGAGGGAGGACAGTGGAGGGAGCGAGAGAAGAAATGGGGAGGGGGGGGGATGAGGACAGGGTTAGGGAAGGAGGGTGGATGGGGAAGGCGGGAGGATTGACATGGCTGATAGAGGAAGGAAGGGGAAGGCGGGAGGATTGACATGGCTGATAGAGGAAGGAAGGAGGAATGAGGGTAGGGTTAAGGAAGGATAAAGGGGGGAGATGGTGGGGAGGAAGGGCGGACTGGGTTAGCGAGAGAGGAAGGAGGAAGGGAGGAGAGCGGCAGGAGTGTGCCCAGCGGTGACGGCCTGTCCCCTCCCCCAGGTACGAGGAGCAGGCCTCACGGGTCGCGTCGCGCTCGGGACACTCAGCGAGCCTGTGCCGGAGGCCGGGCCGTGTTGGGGGCACCGTCCAGCTGCTGCTGTTCGGAGGGCGCAACAGCCAGGGGTTCGAGGTGGCCGGGGTCTGGAACGAGGGGTCCGTGCAGGTCAGTGACGGGTGGGCTGTGAGCAGGGAGGGGCGGTACGTGCAGGTCCAGGGGGGGGGTACAGAGGGAATGTGGGGGTGCGGAGGAAGTGTGGTGGTACGGAGCGGAGGGAGGGAGTGTGGGAGCAGTTTGGAGGGTTGCCCGGGGAGGGAGTGTTTGCAGGTTGTTTGGAGGGTGATGGGGGGGGGGGGGGTAGAGGTTGGAGGGTGTCCAGTTGGAGGGGGCAATGTTGAGGGGCATCTGACTCGGGGCCTTCCCACATCTCTAACTGTCCACAGGCCCAGCCTCCCTGTGCCCCAGGCCTAGTGGCGAGGCTGAGCTCCCTCATCAGCGAGGGGGTGGTGACTCCCGGCACCCCGACCTCCCGGCGACACCACGCCATGGTGCAGGTGGGCCCCTTCGTGGTGCTGCACGGGGGCGAATGCTTCAACAAGGCTGTCGACACCATCTGTGGCGACCTCTACATCTACGACACACGTGAGTCTCAGAGACCGTGACGGGACAGTGCAGAGGAAGCTTTACTAATTTTTTTCCCTACAAAAACGTTCAATAGTCACATTGCATCAGGCAATCATTATAATACAATAATGGCATCTTCATCTACAATGCACTCGACCCCCCGCGGCGACCAGTGTTCACGGAAGGTCTTCAGAGTCCCCGTGGACACCGCATGGTCCCTCTCCAGCGACAAGCCAGCACGGACATAGGCCCGGAAGAGGGGCGGGCAGCCAACTCTGGTGTGACCATCGACTACCCGCTGCCTGGTCCTGCGAAGGAGCAGACCGACAGGGAGATCCCACCCTCCCGATCGACCCTCCGGTCCCTGCTTTGTGCAAAAATACCAGAATCGTGGAACTAAAATGCAACCAATACTTGAGGAGCAGCCCCTTCAGATATTCGTACAGGGGCCGCAACCTCTCATGCTCCATATACACGTGGTACACAGTCTCTTCCTCACCGCAGAAGTTACAGGCGGCTGGCGAGTCCGTGAACCGACTTAAATATCTGTTACACATCACAGCTTTGTGCAACACTCTCCACCCCAGGTACCCGATGTAAAGGGGGCGGACTCCCTTACACAGAGACCTCCACTGGGGACCGCTTCAGCCATCAGTGGTGGTAACACGACCGCCAGGGCGGGTCCAGACAGAAGATGAGGGTGATGAACTATGGAGTGTGCAGGAATAACCTGTACAGTAAACGTCTCTCTGCGTCACGGAACGGCACGCTGGGCATCCCAGAAAGGCGGTTCATGTTTTGCAGGGTCAGCTCCCAGGAAAGATTTCGGGGCCTGGGCCCAATGAGCAATTCCGGCGGAGTGGGGGTAAGCTCTGTCAGAATCTAACCGTGAGAGGGTGAGGACCAGCCACCCTCGCAGTTACAACACCCCCCCCCTCCCTCTGAGGAATGGCGCGCAGGCTAAAGGTGACCAGATTCCTAACTCTCAAGACAACACAGTAGTAGCTGGACAGATCCCGTGAGGCGGGTCAATTGATGACCGCCACTGGGAGCCATGAACCCCCATCTAGACAACGGCCAGAGCGTGCCATCTAGGAGGGTGCTCCGCATACACGTACCTCCACAGGGTCCTGAGTTAGAGGGCCGCCACCTGGGTACTCACTCACACCAAGGACCGGCCACCCTCCTCTAACGGGAGACTCAGGACCGCTGCGGAAACCCAGTGCTTCTTGTCTCCCTAGAAGAAAACTCACTAACCTCTTCTGTATCGTGATAGCAAAGGTAGAGGGCGGGACAAGAGTGGCTAGCCAGTACCATAACATGGAGGCCACCAGCTGGTTTATGACCAGCACTCTACCTTGAAAGGAAAGCCCTCTGAGCAAGCCTGACCAGCGCCCCAGCCGGGCGACGACTTTCGTCTCCAGCTCCTGCCAGTTCGCCGGCCAAGCATCCTCAGTGGGACTTAGGTAGAGGAGGTGCGTGGTGCTCCACGCATATGTCATCTCCTCTGGCTGGGAGTCCACCTGCCACTGACCACTAAAAGTCCGGAACACTTACTCCAGTTGATCCTGGCGGAGGATGCGGCCGAGAAAACCTGCTGGCACTCACATATCCTCCGCAGGTCAACGTCAGTGAACGTAAGGAGTACATCGTCGGCATAGGCCGAGAGAACCGGTCCTGGCAAAGTCAGGCCCGTCAACCGCCTCCGAAGAAGACACATGAACGGCTCCACACAGATTGAGTACAACTGACCAGACATGAGACACCCCTGGCGTATCCCCCTCCCAAAGTGAATGGGTGCCAACAACGAACCGTTCACCTTTATGAGACACTCCGCTGTGGCGTACAAAAGCTAGACCCATGCCACAAAATGCAGTCCAAACCTGGGACAGATGGATCAGGTCCCTAACCAGGTGGATGTTATCTTGAATGGACCAGCCAGGGACTGTGTAGGACTGGTCCGGGTGGATCAGTTGGGACAGCATGGAACCCAGGCGATTTACCATTGACGGGGCAAAAACATTATACTCTGTACTGAGCGCCAGTTCTTCAACAGGCTGAGATCGCCCTTCTTGGGCAGCAGGACAATGAGAGGGGCATCTTGCGCCTCAAGAGGGGCATCTTCTCCGGTCGCGAGGCTCTCCCCCAGGACCTTTGTGTGTAATCTCCCCCTTGGACATCCCAGAAGGCTCTAACAAACTCTACGGTCAGCCGATCCAGACCTGGGGACTTACCCCTCCTGAGCTGGTTCAGGGCACCAGTCAACTCCAATGATATTGTGTCATCAAGGAGTTCAACCACGACTCTATCTACGGTTGGTAGACCCTCCCACAGGACTTGCTGAGCCTCTCCGCTAAAACCATCTGCAGAGCCGCATAAAAAGGACCGAACTAAAGCACTAATCTTCTCTGGATATGTGACAGAGGCGCCATCATCCACGAGCAGCCCTTTCTCCAGAGAGAAAAAGAAAGGTGAAGCACGGTCCAAATCATGCAACATCTGGACTCGAGACCTCGCGTAAGCACCTTGGGACCGCTCAAGCTGCAGGTCCCTCAGCGCTTCCTTCCTCTCCTGATAAATTCCCCACTCACAGGAGTCCTCACCGATCCGCGTCAAGTAACTCTCTCTCTCTCGAGTCATTCGACCTCAGCGTCCCGCCTCCTGGTTGACCCCCTCGTATACTCCTGACAAAAGAGATGGATGCAACCCTTTCCCATATCCCACCTCAGCCTAAGGGAAGAGAAGCCCCTCTGCCTCTCTCTCCACTTCGCCTAAAACTGTCTGAATGAATCCTGGAATCTGCGATCCTCCAGCAGCCGGTTATTAAAGTGCCAGTATGCGGACCCTACCCGTGTGTGCGCTGGGATAAAGTCGACTCGCACCAGGCTGTGGTCCGAGCATGGCACCGGCCGCATAGAGGGCGCCGTGATACGAGAGACATGCGCTCTGGAGATATACATGCGATCGATACGGGAACCACCCCCCTCTGACCACGCATCAACCAAATCAAGGGAATCAATCAACTCTCAACTTCTTCGCTGCAGCTTGGTCACGCTGAGTACCAGAGTGATATCTCACCTCAAGGGTACAATTTAAATCCCCCTCAAGGAAGACACACTCCCCGCAATCAATAGTGCTCAGCGAAGCGGTCACCTCCTGAAGTAGGCGCGCCTGCATCACGCCGGTCCTGGGGGCGTACACATTAATAAAATGTAAGGGCACCTCATCCAGGCACACGACGAGATACAGCAAACGTCCTGGCACAATTTTCTGCTCCTTCAGGGTCTCTGGCTGGAAAGTCAGGGCCAACAGGAAGGCCACCCCACTACAATTAGTGTTGAGATGGCTCATGTGGACCCCCCCCTTCCCACTCCAGGTGGGTTCATCTTGGGCAATAGTATGTGTTTCTTGCAGAAAGCTCACCGCTGCCTCTCTCTAAGGACTGATAGGTGGTAAAATCTACATAGATCCCCCCCTACCACCATTAATGTTTAGGCTTGCTACTGTACTCTTCATGTTGAAAACACACTAGTTTTTTTTACGAGCACTCTTCACGGGGGTGGAGCCAAATCCTGCCCTCTACCCCTCTTTTAGGAGCTTCAAAAGGTCACGGAACTGGCGCCGTTCACCCCTGGGGATACTACCCCTCTTATTATGTAGGATGGTATCAAGCGACCGGATAAGTCCCGGCAGGTCCGACCACCGGTTGGCAGCTAACTGGACTTTATTCTTACGCCAACTCGTTCGCCCCACTGCGCAAGCTGGCTGCATCACACGCCCCCTCCTCTGACACGATCCCACCCCCAGGATCAGTGTCGAGGGAGGGTTCCGGTACCTCTGACAGCGATGAGCTGGCCAGTGAATGGCCAGGCTCCTGCACTCTACCACCGCCCCCTACAACTGGGTTTGAGACAGAAAAACCCGGAGACGTCCCCAGGGCCCACGGTGCACAGGCACGCCCGGAATCCGATTGAGGGACACGACTCCCCCTTCGGGTTGGCTCTGATCGTCCTCCGACCCAGGGGACACAATCCCAGGGGAACCAACCCCAACAACTGGTGAGTTGACTCCCTCGGAAGGCCCCTGAACTGAGGGGACATCCTCTGGCCCAGAGGACACGTCCTGGGTCCCCAGCCACGGCAGGGGTTGAAGGTCTCGAATCAGGATGCCCCTGGACCTTGACCACCGGGCCGATCTCTCCTTCAGAGGACCCGCTCCTTCTCTTCATCCCACTGATGTGCGGTGCTACATTGACCTCCATAAAGGAAGAGTCCTCCGCCTCCACACCACCAGCTTCCTGTTCTCCAGCTCCTTGTCCAGCCTCTCCAACTCCTTGCTGAACCTTCCCAGCTCCCCGCTGGACCTCCCCAGATGCTTTTTGGATCCTCACGGCCCGCTTTTTGACTTCCGGGTCAACAGTCACCCTTTGGGTAGGCTCAGGGGTGAGCGTGCGGTCGTCTGCTGTAGGGAGACTTGCCCAGAGGTGGAACCGCAGCCCCGGATGGGCCAGCAGTTTCCCTGGGCTACTGTGTTGGGATTTCTTGCAACAGCCCGGCCATTAGGACAATCCCTACGAAAGTGTCCAACCTCCTTGCACGCATGACACCATGCATAACCCCAACTCCAAAACATGCGAGAGGGAATTCTCTCGTGCTCAACATAGAAACTCCCCTCCATGCCCGACCCCGTTCCCACATTCATAAACACCCATCTTTTAAAACTCAGGATCCCTTTAAAGCGCAGGTCGAGCCAGGGCTGCATAAGCCTCGTCAGCCTTGACCGCACCTCCCCTAGCTTGGCCAGGTGTGGAAGGAGCGCATCCCGGATGAAAGTGGGAACACAACACAGGAAAACCGGTCTCATGGTGAACACCCATGTTTCCACCGGTAATAAAACCCCACCCACTGTGAGCCCCTTCTCCATTACTAGGGCCACCTCCTGCAGTGATTTTAAGATAAACTCACATAGCCGCCCTCCAATCTCGGACGAGGCAATCACGTTCTTCTGAAACAGATCGTGTTGACCCAATTCTATTGCCTACTTGGTCCACCGGTACCCGGTTTGGACATTGATCCTGTATGTGATCCCCCACCCAGGTCAACGTAAGGCTCCTCCTCGAATGACCCTGAAACTGCTGCTGAAACCACAGCTGCGTAGATCTGAGCCCAAAACAGAGACAAAAGCAGTCTCAGCTTTAAAGCAGTCTCAGTCAGTCATAAATGGCAGCTGAAGTTCTCTCCATCCGAGCAAGGAAAACGCCCATGCTTATCTTCTCTGCTGAGAGCAGCTTTGGGAGGCCTTTTCCAGGTCTTCCAAGCCTCCAGAAACTGCCGGATTCAAAAAGTACCTTCTCTTGTTTATGCCCAGGCGACCTGGTCTGGGCAAAACGGTATGGGAGCAGGGTTACGATGTTAGAAACCACAAACACCGCTTTTTCCGACTCCCGATCTCCAGGTACAATTGGCAAACAACCAACCACTGCCGCTACCACGGCACTCCAGAAAAGCGCTGGAATTCCTCACTAAATGGAGAAATCCTTTGAAAAGAAGTCTCCGCAGTCCGACGTTATGTCAAACTTTGAAAACTCATTGCTTCTATCCCTCTCGACGAAAACCTTTTAAAAATTACTTTGAAACCTCTCGGCCGTCAGAGCAGTGCCGCTCTGCATCCGACCTTGAGAGCTTCACTGTGTCTGACCCGTGCCCCCAGAGTGTGTCACGGGACGGTGTAGATGGAGTTTTACTGTATCTGAACCGGGGGCGTGTGACGAGACAGGGTTGACATTATACTGTTTGTTGATCTTTCTCTCTCTCCTGTTACCCTCAGGACCCTCTGCGGGGAGGTGGTATCAGTTTCCTGCCAGCGAGGTGGAGCTGAGGCGTGTTGGACACCAGCTGGTAGTGCTGGGTGAGCAGCTGTGTGTAATTGGTGGTCTGGGCCCAGACGGCAAGCACTGCCCCCCTGACATCTACACCTTGGCGATCCACCACTGAGCCCGGGCTGCTTCCCGCTCGCTCTGCTTCAACTAAATGTGCTGTCTGGGACACTCGACAGGGCCTATCATCTGGCCGGTTTGCCATTCTCGAGTCATACACCACATATATTGGCCGTTCGGCCCACCTTGCCCAAAAGTCATCCATCCGTATTAATGGCGCAAGGAATCGTATCGTCTTCCAGCACTTGGCCTTCTGTACTGCTTCTCTCGACAATTAAATGCTGTCACTGACTCTAGTTTCACCTCTCTCCAGCTGTGTGTTCCAGGTACTTCCCTCTCTCTGATCCCATCTAAATCTCATCCCTTTACCCTAAATCTACGTACTCTTATTTCATCCAGCTTTGATATGGGGAAACGATTCCTTGTCTACCCCATTTATAACCCTCGTCAGTCTATATAAGTCATGTCCCCTCTTACCTGCTCTGCTGCAGGGATCACAGACCTAGCCTCTCCACACAACTGGAGTACTCCATCCCAGGCAATATCCTGATGAAAACATAAGGAAAGGCAGAGGCTGGTGAAGACATAAGGAAAGGCAGTGAGTAAAACACAACTGAAGTGACTCAGCAGGTCAGACAGCATCTGTGGAGGATGGACGCTGACCCCGACTTACTCCAGCACCATGTGTTTTGTTCAATATCCTGGTGAATCTGGTCTGCACTCTAATGCTCCACACCCTTCCAGTACCCAGTTCAGGTCTGACCAAGATGCAGCACCTCCTCCCTGCTCTCACTATTCAATGCCTCCACTAACAAAGGCAAGTATCCCAAGTGCCAGCAGTCAAGGGATATGGGGAGAAAGCAGGAACGGGTTACTGATTTTGGATGATCAGCCATGATCATATTGAATGGCGGCGCTGGCTCAAAGGGCCGAATGGCCTACTCCTGCACCTATCTTCTATCACCCTATATCCTCCTGTGCTCCAAATAAAGTTGTAGCCTGCCCAACTGTCCTGTTCTGGTCCACCACTGATCTTCTCCACAACCACTTTAAAATATATTGATCGACACTCCCTCAACCCGAGCAACTGTTTCCCCAAAACAAGATCCAATAATGCTCCTTCCCTCGCTAGTCCAGCTACATACTGCATCAAAAAGTTCTCCTGGACATATCTCTTTTGCCTTTATGACTGAGGCAATTCCAGTTAATGTTTAGGAAACAGAATCACCTGGAGGTACAGGCACACCTTGACATGCACAAGCGTGAGCTATGTAAACTCGCACTTGCGTAAACTCACAATAGGTGGTCCATTTTCCTGAATGACCCGTTACTGCAACGGGAGGATGGCAAAGGCTTTCCGACCGCTTTGTAGATATAATAGCATCGTCTGCTCCTCCAGTTTCTTCAGGCCTCCACCGCTAACCGGATGTGCTGTCACCGTGGGGTCCCATCCCCTCACCAGCTACCACTTTTTCCTGTCAGCCGTCGCTTAGTCTGATCCCCACCGCCACCTTCTCCCCCAGAGTTGCCGACATATTCCAAGATGGAAGATTTCAGCAGCTCCCGGGGGGGAAGAAGGCAATGGAGGGGAAACAGACAAAACGACAGCCGACAGGAAGAAGCAGCAGCTGGAGAAGGGAGGGAACCCCACGGTGACTGAGCACATCCTGTCAGTGGCAGCAACCTGGAGAAACTGCTGCCAGCCAGGGGCTACAACCAGAGCCGCAACAACAGCTGCATCAACCGCATGGTGCCGGAGCCGGTGAAGAAGGGCTCCATGGTGCAGACCAGCAGCATCGGCACCTACTTTTAAGGTGAAACGACAGAAGTGCTGGAGTAACTCAACAAACCATCAGTCTGAAGAAGGGTCTGGACCCAAAGCATCACCTCTCCATATTCTCCAGAGATGCCTGATCTGATGATCCAGCACTTTGTGTGGTTTTGTGCATTAAACCAGCATCTGTAGTTCTTTGTTTCTATCTAGGTTCCAGGGCGATTCCGACGTAAAATCTGTCTTACTCAAGGGGATACAGAACGTAACTTTTTGTTCACAATCTCTACCCATTTTGATTATTGATTTCAATAGAGAGTGGGGGTGACAGAAGGGAGTGGGGACATGGGTGGGGACGACTGTACATTCCAACTGAACATCTACTCTGAGCCATTCTCCAGCACTAGCAATCCTCTGATCAGAAGCCCAGCAAGTGCTCGCAGTGCGGATGGGCGAGGAAAGCTTCCTCCCCTCTGCTCACTGGGTGGACCCGAGCCTTCAACGATCAGCAGCCAGGGCGATCTACCGACCGAATATTGGATTAGCCGCATTTCACCCCAGGCATGCTAGCGGTACTCTGGCCGGGGTCCTACCAGCATCCCCACCGATGTCCGTCATTGGCTGCCCTTGGTGATGGAGCATTCTCTGCTTATGGTCCCTCCAACCTGGGGACCCTAATATCAGCTCCACCCTGTAACACATGGACAGGCGGCAACCATTCAGCCCCTCACCAGCCTGTAACGCCGGGACAGGATGTGGCGATCCCATCACTCTCCAGCCATTCAGCCCTTACCCAGTCATCACAAAGGAGCTCAAGCCCAATTGTGGGAAAGGCAGGGTATGTGGTAGAAAAGTCAGAGGGTCCTGGTTACAACTACACAGTTTAATAAGCAATTAACAGATTCACACGTTACAACATAACAATGTAATGGAGAACCGTGCCAGGAACCCCGGGCCGAGTAATTTGGGTCCCCATGCCACACAAGACAGGAGCCCAGTGTCCAGGAGTGATATTGCGATGCCTTCCCCAGTCGGCAGGGCCCGGGGCCTAATCTGCTCCTCCAGGAAGGGAGCGGGGGTGGGGGAGCCCACCGGGGCCAGGCTAGGACACCAACACCCCCGTGCCCCCCGTCCTGCCGCTGGAGTCGTTCTCGCGGGCCGACTTGTCTTCCTCGTTCATCAGCCTGATGTTGTACTTCTCCCGGTATTCAGTCAGCTCCCGGCCCTTGCTCTGGATCTGGGCGTTCAGCGTCTCAATCAGCTTCACCAGCTGCAGGAGCGGAGAAACCAGCGTTAATACAGCAGGGTTCAGGGTCACGGGAGGGGGCCATCAACGTGGCTCATGGTCACGGGCAGGGGTCAACAGTGTGGCTCAGGGTCACGGGCATGAGGTCAGTGGTGTGCCAGGGGAACCGTGGTGCATTGACAGGGAACAAGCTGGTGCATTGGGATTCCTCAATGTGGTGGAGGTTGCTGCCATGACACTGAGGTCTAACACTTTAACACACACACAGACACACACACAATCCCGTGTCCATAACCAGTATTGGGGCGATCACACACAGAAGCAGACCCACCAGCCCACCAAGTCGATGCTGACTGACAACCACCCATTCACATGGTTCCAGGTTTATGCTCCACACATATTCCCAGCCACTCTCTACATTCTACCCCTCACACACATAAGGGGACAATTTCCAGCCTCAGTCTGACAGACTTTAGGGTATGGAAGAACATTTGGGCACCTGGGGAAACTCACAGTCGCAAGAAGGAAGTGCGAACTTCACATTGACAGCACCCAAGGTCGGTAACTAACCCTAGTCTCGGGCACTGGAAGGTAGCACTAATGTTTAGGTATGCATCTCACTTTGGGCAGGAGAGTTGAGCAGTGGGATGCTACAAGGAGCAGAGAAACCAACTGCCCAGATGGACCATAACAAAGTAGTGGATCCGCCAATCGAAAACATCCCAGGCATTAACAGGAACAGCCAAGTATGGACTTTCCCTTTCCCTGCCTGTGGGAGATGACTAATCACATTGTCAGCTGCATCCAGTGAAAGCCTCAGGATTCAAAGCGATTGACAGATTGGATCATGGTGGTGGATGTTTGTGTATCTAAAGTGGTTTTCAGATGGACCATAGGACCAGTCCCTCGCTCTGTGTTGTGGACACTGGTAATTTTAGAAGTCAGGTGTTTGTTTGTAACTGGTTCATATGCACCAGATATGAACCAGAATGAATTCTTAATTACAGCAACTTTATTGCATTGGATATAAAGCAATAACAAAATCATATATGCCATCAGTTATTCTAAGCAAACTAGATCATAGCAGAGCTAAATATAAGACAGGGAGCAGAATGGAGAAGTTTGCAGACAGTAGAAAAACTATCTCTGTGGATAGCAGTGAGGCAGAAGGGTTGGGAATGCAGAGCAATGGTGCAGGAAAAATGGCAAATATAATTCAATGCCAAGAAGAGAGGTGATACAAGGCAGCAAGGACTGATTAGAACTAATGACCATTCATTTTCCTTCAGACGAGGCTCAGACTACAAGGGCAGGGAGGGGGTGCAGGAACCATTCCAAACACCAGTTAGACCCCAGCCTGATCCTGCAGATAGTTCTGGTCACCATGACCCAGGATAGATGAGTTTACACTGGAGAGGGGATCTCGGAACCTCATCCGATGTCCTGGCTTCCTCACCTGCTGGCGGTTGTTCTCCAGCGCTGGGAGAACCTCCTTCACTGTCCGCTCCACCAGTACACCACCCACCATGCGGTAACACTTGCGGCTGGGATCCACCTCTGCCAGGGTGTCAATGACAAGTCTGGGAGGGGTAGAGAGAAGATGCGATTAAAGTGTCTGCTCGATCGTCCATCACTCCCCCTACATTTGCTACTTCTCCCCTTGACAGAACACACGACCCAATACTCAGTGAACCCACCACCCCCATTCCCTCCCTCAGTGCCCACCATGCTATCCCTCTCCCTCACAAATAACTCCCAAAAAACTATGTCTTCCCCCCACAACCTCGTCAGTTACACAGCACGGCAACAGGACCTTCGGCCCAACTTCTCCAGGATGACCAAGATGGACTAGTCCCATTTTCCATACCTCCCTCCAAATTATCCCTATCCGTGCACCTGTCAAATAATATTAAAAACTTTTAAATTGTACCCGCCTCTAACGCTTCCCTTGGCTGCTATTATCAGCCACTTCATCCCCACAATGTTATTTCCCTCCCCTCTGCTGCCATTATCTCTCTCTATATCCAATGCCCCCTGCATGAATGCCTCCGCCGCACTCCTCCTCTCACCACCCGCAACCCACCCGTGCTCCGCAACCTCCTGCTCCAGTTCCGCCCCTTTGCCGGCCAGGCCGCGCTGCTCCTGCCGCAGGCGGTTGAAGCCGGCCAGCACCTGCTCTGGGCTGGGCCCACAGGCAGAGGCAGAGGCAGAGGCTGGGCCTGGTGCTCTGGGCCGGCCAACACCCAACCCTGACACCGCTCCACTCGCCATCCCACGGAGGCGGCGACTGCGCCGGCCCCAGCGCGACGCCTTTTATAAACCCTCCCCCAGCGGGTGCCCACCGCGCTCGCCTGTCGGGACCTTCCCGCTCAAGCGGGCGATGAAATAAAGTACAGGCCAAGCCACAGCGCGGAGTCGGGAACGTCGTTAACGCCTTATTGTCCGGTCAAACGCCACCGTGCCCACGTGGCAACATTTACCGATTCTACGCCCTGCGGGTGTTTGTCCGCTTCGGCACGGCGTCGGCCACCTGACCCAACAGGACCCCAACCGTCACCCCCGGCCGCCATTTTCATCTCTCGCCAAATGCTTCTTCTACCGGCTGTCACAGCAATTCGCGGGTAATTCTTCCGATGCCGTCGCACTAGCCAATATTTTACGACGAATCTGTAGAACCTTTGCTATTTGATTTGCGCAAAGTAATTTGTTTTTAGTCAGGCTGATGAGGTGGGCTGCTACGGAGAGGACCCAGAACTCCCCCTGGCCGCGATTAGTGACGTCACGGAGCTGGGGAGGGGCGGGACTAATAATTAATATATTCTGCTGTAACCAATCAAGGACTTGGGCACGGGGCGTATGCTAATAATTTGTACATGGGGGCGGGAGATGCGGTTAATCTGCATAATTTACCTCACCAGGCCCCGCCCCAGGTCTCCAAGTCCCGCCCCTGTCCCCAGGCCACGGTCCAGCTCCCTCCAAAAGTCTACTTTTATTACCTTGACCCCACCTTCTCACTATCCTGATTCCCAACTCATCACTCTTACTCTTCACTTTGACTTTACATTCTCACAGCCTGACCCCGAAGGGTCTCGACCCGAAACGTCACCCATTCCAACTCTCCAGAGAAGCTGCCTGTCCCGTTGAGTTACTCCAGCATTTTGTGTCTGTCCCCTTCTCGGTACCCTGCCTCCATCCCATGAGCCCAACTCCACATGACCCTGACTGCCCCTTGACCCCTGCACCACCTCCCTCTGTCCTTGACCATTCCCCTTAAGCCCACCTTCTCACCATTCTAACTGTGCCCTCGATCTTTCTCCAACAGGCTCTGCCCATGGCCCCTTCAGTGCTTCTCCACCCTGACTATGCTGCTCCAAAAATCGCACCTGAACCTGTCTTCACCCATTGCACCGTACCCCTAACCAACCTTGCGCCCATCCTCGCTCCCTGTGATCCCCAACCTGCACAGTCCTCTCCTGTTGCACCCCTACTGCCACCCCGCCACCGCCAGACCTCCAACCGACAAACACCCCACCAACAGTCCCTCTACTGATGGACCTTCTCATGCGGCACCCCCACCAATAGACCTCCACTACTGACGGACGCTCACGTTTGATCTCTGCGCTTCCAGTGCCAGCGATACACTGAGGGGTGTTTCGGGGAGGAAGGGAACACAGCAGGGTGGCATCTTTGTGTGTAAGGGGAGCTATTTGTGTGCAGTGGGATGGAGCGGTATAGTGTCATGGAGCTTTACAGCATGGAAACAGGCCTTCAGACCAACACATCCATGCCAACCATGGTGTCCACCAGAGCTAGTCCCAGTTGCCTGCATTTGGTCCATAACCATCTAAACCATTTCCTATCTATGCACTTATCAGACTTTTAATTGTAATTGTACTCGACTCCCCCCCCCCTCCCCTTCCTCAGGCACCTCATTCCATGTGCCCGCCACTGGCTGTGTAAAAGCACATGCCCCTCAGGGCCCCTTTAAATCTTTTTCTCACCTGTGCCTTCTAGTTTTAGACCCTGTTACCCAGGGGGAAGGAGTATGACCATTCAATTTATGTCTCACCTTTCATGATTTTGTAAACCTCCATCAGGTCACCTCTTAACCTCCTAAGCTCAAGGTAAAAAGATCCAGCCTATTATTACACAAGGCCTCCAGACCCAGTAATATCTTTGTAAATCATCTCTGCACTTTTGGCACATTTTCCAGCTTAATAACATTCTTCCTATAGCAGGATGACCTCATCCACACAATACTCCAACTCTGGTCTTGACAACAACATACATCTATTACATGATCTCCTAATTCCTGTACTCCGTGTCCTGCCTGATGAAGGCAAGCATGCCAAATATCTTCTTCACCAACCCATGTCCCTGTCTTGCCACTTCCAGGGAACTAGGTCCCTTTATTTGACAACATTCCACAGGGCCCTGGCATTATATGTGCAAGTCCTGCCCTGGTTTAACTTCCCAAAATGCTACGTGTCAAGAGTGTTTAATTGTCATGTGTACTGACAACGGAACAATGAAAGTCTTACTTGCAGCAGCATAACTGGCACTACACGTTTAAATATGCAATCAATAAATAATTCAATAAATCTTCTTCCTGATGGTAGGAGTGAACTGAATGTGTGGCTAGGATGGTGTGGGTCTTTGATGATGCTAGGTGCCTTTTTAAGGCAATGCCTCCTATAGATCCTTTCTATGGTGGGGAGGTCAGTACCTGTGATGGACTGGGCAGTCCACCACTTTTCGTAATCTCCTTTGTTCCTGGGCGTTTGCGTTGTAGATTGTGGCTAGGCTTGCATGCTATAACAGACTACAAAACATAAGTCGGCAGTAGGGCTGGCAAAAATGGGGCGCACCTTGAGTAACTCAATGCATGTCCCGTTTTGAACAGAAGGGCGGTGGTGGAATGCCATCAACCAATTTTGGTGCACCTGTACCAACCATTACTGTGGCAGACTTTAATGCCACCAACCAATTTTGGTGCACCTGTACCAACCATTACTGTGGATCTTTAATTTTTAAGATAGACATCTTTAATCTCTTACGACTCCAATACTGAGGACCCCACCTGCTTCAAAAAGACCACTATCATCCCGGTGACCGAAGAAAAGTAAGTTAGCATTCCTTAATGACTACCATCCAGTGGCTCTGACATCCACGATCATGAAGTGCTTAATGAGACTGGTGACGGTGCACATTAGCTCCAATCTCCCAGCTAGTTTATGCACTGCCACAACAGGTCCATGGCAGACGCCATCTCTCTGGCCCTATATTCATCTTTGGAACACCTAGACCAGTGCTTCTTAAACTATTTCAGTGTCATTCACCATTGAGTCTTTATCACAAAATTTCATTCACGCTCAACTACATTTTCTTATGTTTTTGGTAATTTTTGTCTTGTGTATAATTTTATATATAATGTCACATGAGCAAAAAACATAAATTAACTAATTTCTTAAGTGTTTATTTTATTCAACTTTTTGAACATCCTAAAAATATGTAAAGAAAACTAGGAGTAAAAAATAAGAAGTTTAATTACCATTGGAGTTGGAAAATCATTCTATTAGAATGATAAAAAAAACTATTTCAACGTCTTGATGCAAATAAGTGCTGGTAGATTGAAGTACACTCAATATATATAGAATTCTAGTTCTAGCAGAAAAGTAGCTAAATTGCCAACACAAAGTAATGTTACAGTTCAACAGTTGCCTGCAGCGATCCTCCAGTGTTGTCATTTATAAATGTATGATCCCACTAGCTCATCTGGTCTTCCCTTAAAGGTTATATTACAGTAAATTTGAGAAATATCCTGCTACTGAAATTAGAAAACCATAGGTAGGGAGAAAAACATATCAAATTTCCAGCTCCACTGCCATTAAAACCAATAAGAGCTTGCTAAGACACTTTAATGGCAATGCCTTCTTTAAGTATAGAAAAAAAATCGAATAATTTATGTCATTCACCCCTCTAGTTTCATTAACCCCAAAATAATTTAATTTGCCCTTGGGTGAACCATTCATCAGTTTACGAAGCACTGACCTAGACAACAAGGTCTCCTATGTTAGACTCCCATTTACCAACGATAGGTCTCCCTTCAACGCCATAAATCCATCCAAACATCTCCAAACTTCGGAACCTAGGAATCAGTTTCCCCTCTACCACTGGATCTTCAACTTTCTGATCAGCAGACCACAATCAATGAGGATAGGTGATAACACCTTCTCCATAATAATTCTTAACACTGGTACGTGCAAGATGCGTTTTCAATCTCATACTATACTTCCTATACACTCACAACTGTGTGGCCAAATTCATCTCTAAGTCCATCCACAAGTTTGCAGATGACACCACTGTGATGAGCCAGGTCACAAACAATAACAAGGAGGCGTACAGGAAAGAGATAGTAAACAGGGTTTCTCCCTCATTGGCTTCTCCCTCAATGTCACCAAGACAAAGGAGCTAGTTATTGACTTCGGGAAGATTGTGGAGTACATGCCCCAATCAGCATCAATGGTGCCGGTGGAAATGGTTGAGAGTTTCAAGTTCCTTGGCATAAGTATTACCAAAAATCTGTCATGATCTAACCACATTGATGCGACAACCAAGAAGGCACACCAGCACCTCTACTCCCTGAGGAGACTGAAAAAAATCGACATGTCTCCAATGCCTCTTACAAACCTCTACACATATACCGTAGAAAGCATACTGTTGGGTTGCATCGCAGCTTAGTTTGGGAAGACCAAGACCGCAAGAAATTGCAGAGAGTTGTAGATGTAGCCCAGTCCATCACACAGACTAGAACTTCCCACCACTGGCTCCGTCTGCACTTCAAGCTGCCTTGGAAAAGCAGCCAAGGACATTCAATGATTTGTCCCAATACGGTCATTCCTCATTCTCCCTGCTCCCATTCAGCAGAAGACACAGAAGCTTGGAAGTGCACACCACATAACTCGGGAACAGCTTCCACTTTATATCAGGCTTCTGATTAGTTCTACCATAAACTCTGATTCACCTCCACCCTAATGTGGTCATTGTCTATACTACAATGCTGAGAACTATATTCTGCACTCTGTACCTTCCCCTTTGCTCTATCTATGGTACTTAGGTTTGACTTGATTGCATTTATGTATAGTATAACTGATCTGTTTGGATAGCATGCAAAACAAAGCTTTTCATTGTATTTCGGTACCTGTGACAATCATAAATCTAAACCTAAACCGGGCCATGGTGCAACCAGTCAATATGCTCTCTAGCGCACCTGTAGAAGTTTAATAGAGTATTTGTCAACAGACTGAATATCCTCAAATCTTCAAAGTAGAGGGGTATTGATGGCTTTGTTACATCTCTCACGTGTGTGGGTTTGTGCATTGGGGGGTGGGAGGGGATGGAACTAGAGGTCTGACGAGGCTCAGGATGTGGGGCATTTGGGGATGGGAGGGGCTGTTCCTTTAACTCAGGTGGCAAGTTGATATGTGGCCAGTTGCGTGTGGACTGGAGGGGTATTTGCGCACAAGAGAGAGATTTGGATGGCAGTGAGAGGGGTATAGAGTTGGTGAGGTGGGGCATTGATGCGCAGAAGGCTTTGTTAGCAAAACGTACAGGGAGTATGGGTGTGAGGGTGTGGCTATCTGGGCGAGGGTGAGATGGGTGTGTGTGGTGTGCTGGGGTATTTGTGTGTGGGCCGGGGGTACTGGAGGGGGGTGGTAGGGGAAGAGTGGGGGGGGGGGAGGTAGGGGGTATCTGAATGAGGGTGAGAGGGAAGTGCAGTGTGTTGGGGTATTTGTGTATGGGACAATGGTTATGGTGTGGGGGTAATTTGGGCGGAGGCCTGACGAGGGTGAGAGGGGTGTGCGGGTACACAAGGGTATTTGTATGTGGGCCAGGGGTATGGGGTGGGGGGTATTTGGGTGTAGGCCCGGTGAGGGGAGGTGTGTGCTGACGGGCTCTGCTGTACTGGGGCAGGGCCAGAGGCATGTCCATGGCGAGGAAGGCCCTGATCGCCGTGTGCCAGCTGTCCTCGACCGACGACAAGGACCACAACCTGCGGGAGTGCCGGGAGCTGGTGAGGCAGGGGGCAGCGCGAGGGGCCCGTGTGGTCTTCCTGCCCGAGGCTTTCGATCACATCTCGCCCAGCACTGAGGTCATGCTGCGTCTCGCCGAGAGCCTGGAGGGAGAGCTGGTGGGGAGCTACCGTCAGCTGGCCAGGTAGTGAGACAGGGGCCCTGTACCTCACCTCCCCACCCTCCCATTGACCCCTCACCCCCTACCCATCCGCCATTTCACCCCTCTCATCCTTGCCTCTCCACCCTCATCCCCCTCATCACATCCCCTCTCCCCCTTCACCTCTCTCCATCTCCTCCCCTTCACTCCTCTCATCCTCCTTCCCTTCATCCTCCTCCAACCCCTTCACCTCTCTCATCCTCCTTCCCTTCATCCTCCTCCTCCCCTTCACCCCTCTCATCCTCCTTCCCTTCATCCTCTTCCTGCACTTCACCCGTCCGTCTTCACCCTCTTTTTCCTTTCTCTTCTCTCCACCACTACCTCTCCCCATCATTCCCTCTCTCTCACTGCCGCAGGGAGTCTGGTGTGTGGCTGTCCCTGGGAGGGTTCCACGAGCAGGGTCCTGACTGGGACCGGGAGCGACGGATCTACAACACCCATCTGTTGCTCAATGACTCAGGTAAGGGGGAGCAGGGGGGGTGGGACAGCAGGGGAGGTTGAGGGGAAACCAGAGCTGCCAGGGTCGGGAGACGACTCTGGAATGGACATTTGGGGGAACCAAAGGTAGCCTGCTGGCAATGTGCAGCTCTGACGCACAAACCTGGCGACTATTCAACTCTGGTGGCTTCACACATTTGCCTTGCTGTCACTGGGTGGGGGAGAGGGTGGGCCAGGTTGGGCTGACAGGAACCCCTGTCACTGACAGACCCCTCCTGCTTACACTAACCCTGCTGTCTGTAGGAGAGATTGCCGGCCTCTATCGCAAGACCCACCTGTTTGATGTGGATATCCAAGATCAGGTTTCGCTCAAGGAGAGCAGCTCCACCATCCCGGGACCTCGGATCGAGCCTCCTGTTACAACCCCAATAGGCAAGGTAAGTGAGACAGGGTATGACTGGACACGTGCCCTGGGAGTGTAAAGGGAGCTTCACTCTGTGTCTGACCCCTGCCCTGGGAGTGTGTAGAGGAAGCTTCACTCTGTGTCTGATATAGTCACAGAGTCATACAGTTCAAAAACAAGCCTTTCAGTCCAACTACTTCATGCCGAAAAGATGCCATCTACGCTCATCCCATTTGCCTGCATTTGACCCACATCCTCTGAACCTTTCCTGTCCACATACCTGTGCAAATGTCTTTTTGATGTTTTTATTGTACCTGCCTCAACCACTTTGTCTGGCAGCTCGTTCCATTCACCGATTAACCTATGTATGAAAACGTTGCCCCATGCCTTCCTTCACATTTTTCCCTTCTCACCTTGAGACTGTACCTGCTGGTTCTTGATTCCCCAACCCAGAATAAGGAACTGTGTGTATTCACTTTATCTACTCCCCTAATCATTTTATACACTTTTATAACTACCTCTCATTTCCCCTTGTTCTAAGGAATAAAGTCCCAGCCTGCCCAAAGTCTCCTTATAACTCAATTCCATGAGTCCTGGCAAGATCCTCGTAAATCTTCCCTGCAATTGTTTCAGCTCAGTGGCATCTTTTCAATAGTAGGGTGACCAAAACTACACATCATACTCAAAGTGTGGCTTCACCAATGTCTTGTACAACTGTAACATAATATCCCTACTGTACACTCATTTCCCTGACTGATAAAGGCAGTGTGCCAAAAGCCTTCACCACCCTGTGTACCTGTGATGCCACTTTCTGTTCTTCTCTTCAACAGATTGGACTTGCTATTTGTTATGATCTTCGATTTCCCGAAATCTCATTGGCTCTTGCCAGTGCTGGGGCAGAGATTCTCACGTTCCCCTCGGCTTTTACAGTAACGACTGGCATGGCTCATTGGGAGGTGAGTCCGCAAGAGTAATATCACTAAAATTCCAGGCGGACCACAACGCTCCCAATACTGAGTTGAGGGAATGGCCCCTCGACAGTGATATCGGTGTGTGTGAGCCTGTGTGTGATGTCAGTGTGTGTGAGCCCATGTGCGAGATATGCTCCATTAATGGTGGTGTCGGTGTGTGTGTGTGAGCCCATGAGTGATGTCAGTGAGTGCGAGACTGGTATGAGGTATACTCCATTAATGGTGAAGTCAGTGTATGGATCTGTGGTGAGGGAACATGACAATTGCAGTGAGTGCCATACTGGATGTGAGGAAAGGTTCCTATAATAGTGATTACAGTGTGTGTGAGCCTGACCTCCCCCGCTGCCTGCTGCCCCTCTCTGAGCCGCCACCCCTCCTGCACCAACCATCGCCCACCCCAGGCTGGGCCGGGTAAGGCCGGGACCACCCAAAGCTGCCGTCAATAAAGGAATTATTAAGTGGCTGTCTGCTTAATTCTGTCAGAGAGTGTGAGGGAGGGAATGGTGCGTATGAGGGCGAGGGGCAGTGTGTGCGAGGCGACGGTGTGTGTGTGTGGTTGTGTGAAGGGACGGTGCGCGTGTGTGAGGGTACAGTGTGCATGTGTGGGTTTGAGGGAACGCTCCTTTATTAGTGCTTTTAGGTGGTGTGGGTGCCTGATGATGCTGGCAAAAAAAAAGTTCAATAAATAACAAATATAGTAAACATTTGTTTTCTCTTCCCCCGTTATGTACTATGTTTACATATATTCACATATTCTGTTGTGCTGCAGCAAGTAAGAATTTCATTGTCCCATCCGGGACATATGACAATAAAACACTCTTGACTTGACTCTAATGTGAAACGGTGATTGATGGTCGGGGTGGACTCAATTCTGTATTTTTCAATCAAACGACTAAAGGAGAGTTCCCTCACACCCAGCACACTCACACTGAAATCCTTCACACCCAGCACACTCACTGAAATCCCACTTTTGCATCTATTCCCAACCCCTCCCGAAGTCCGGGCGTGAAGGAGCGTTCCTTTAAAAGTGATTTCAGCATGTGTAACCACGGGAGTGATGGAATGCTAACAGTAATTGCAATGTGTGTCAACGCAGGTATGAGGAACATTCTTTTAAATAGTAATTTCAATGTGTGTGAGCCTGGGTGTGTACGAACGTTCTTGGAACAGTGATTTCATTGTGTGCGAGGCAATGCTCCTTTAATCACGATTTGTGCAAACCAAGGTGCGAAAGAGCATCTCTAATAGTGATCTCAGTGTGTGTGAGCGCAGGTGTGCGTGAGTGCTCTCTTCATAGTGATTTCACAGCGTTACTGAGCCTAGGTGTGACAGAACGTACCTTCAATTGTGATTTCAATATGTGTGTGCATTTGTATGTGAAGGAACTGTACATTAATAGTGATGCCAGTGTGCATGTTGGGGTGTGAGTGAACACACCTTTTGATAAAAATACATCTATTGATGCTCCTGAACACATCATCAGTGCTGTAATCTGGGGTCATTGGGTGTTTCGGGTCTTTCAACATCAAACACCCTCACCCAGGCGTTAATGCTACTTTCAGTGTGTTTGTGCCTGAGAGTGAGCGAACAGGAGTGATAGTGATGTCAGTGTGTGTGAGCCCGGGTGAATTCAGCGTGTGAAGGAACACTCCTATAATGGAGATTTCAGTGTTTGTGAGCATGGGAATGTGGGAACACTGCTCGCACAGTGATTTCCATCTCTGACCAGTAGTGAGGAAACATTCTTATAATAGTGATTTCCGTTTGTGTGAGACCACGAGTGAGAGAACACTAAAGTCCCCCTGTACATCAATGCTGTTGTGGGTCTTGCCATCAACTCGATACTTTCCATTTACATTCAATCTCCCAAAGCGCAACACCTCACACTTGATCTGATTAAACCATATATGCCATTTCTGCGCCCATTTCCGTGGCTGATTTTTTTCCGCTGTCTACTTTGACAGCCTTCCTCACTGCCCGCAACTCCACCAATCTTGGTATATGTGTGTGTGTGTGTGTGTGTGTGTGTGTGTGTGTGTGTGTGTGTGTGTGTGTATGTGAGTGTGTGTGTGTGTGTGTGTGTATACACACACATGCGCACACACACATATATATCTATATTACTAAAAGTCTGATCTTGACCACTTCCTGTTGTACTGTATATTGATTTTAGAAAAAATGCTGCCACTTACGGCTGTGATTTTTGGCCATCTTACTCAGAGTCCCCATCGATGAAAAATAAAAGAGTTATTAGTGTTTTAAAAATGTTGAGATTATCTCTCCTGAAGGCCATGCCCCTTCCGGAGGGACTATAAAACCCGGAAGTGTTGAGTGCCTCAGTCAGTCTCTGCAAGATGGGGGAGCGAGAGGGTCATGTCTCTCAGTCTGAGCTGTGAATAACACTGAACACATGTCTACTAAACTGTGAGTGTAGTTTTACTGACCTTGAGTGCCCTTAATGTGATTTGAAAATGAAAATGTGGTTGGCTTGAAGTGAAGCACAGCAAATGGCTGTTGGTGGCGGTTGGTTTGAAGTGAAGCACAGCAAATGTCTGTTGGTGGTGGTTGGTTTGAAGTGAAGCCCTGCAAATGGCTGTCGTTGGTGGTTTTGGTTTGAAGTGAAGCACTGCCAATGGCTGTTGTTGGTGGTTTTGGTTTGAAGTGAAGCATTGCCAATGGCTGTGGTTGGTGGTTTTGGTTTGAAGTGAAGCACTACAAATGACTGTTGGTGGTGGAAACTTGACAACTTCCTGTTTGCACTGTATATTGATTTTAGATAAAATGCTACCACTTACGGCTGTGATTTTTGGCCATCTTACTCAGTCCCCCTCTGCTCATCAGGTGCAGAGGATTCTTTCCATCAATGAAAAATAAAAGTGTTATTAGTGTTAAAAAAATGTAGAGAATCTCTCTCCTGTCAATCGCGCCATGAAGGCCACGCCCCTTCCGGTGGTGGGGGGGAGGGATTATAAAACCCGGAAGTGTAGGTGTGGCTCAGTCTCTCCAAGATGGGGGAGGGAGAGGTCAGACTCTGTCTGAGCTGTGAATCAACTGAACACACTGAATGTCTACTGAACTGTGAGTGAGGGGTTTATGTGGTGTTTTGTGTGGTGTTATGGTGGTTTCACCCTGCTTGAAATGGTATGAAACTGCATTTGAATGTGGTGGACTTGGACCCTGCTTGAAGTGGTATGAAACTGCACTTGGGTTTGGTGGCCCTGCACCCTCCTTGAAGTGGTTGGAAACTGCACTTGAATTTGGTGGCTTTGCACCCTGCTTGAAGTGGCATGAAACTGCACTTAAATTTGGTGGACTTGTACCCTGCTTGAAGTGGTATGAAACTGCACTTGAATTTGGTGGCCTTGTACCCTGCTTGAAGTTGTATGAAATTGCACTTGAATTTGGTGACCTTGCACCCTGCTTGAAGTGGTATGAAACTGCACATGAATTTGGTGGCCTTGCACTCTGCTTGAAGTGGTATGAAACTGCACTTGAATTTGGTGGCCTTGCACCCTGCTTGAAATGGTATGAAACTGCACTTGAATTTGGTGGCCTTGCACCCTGCTTGAAGTGGTAGGAAACTGCACCTGAATTCGGTGCCCTGCTTGAAGTGGTATGAAACTGCATTTGAATTTGGTGGCCTTGCACCCTGCTTGAAATGGAATTTCAAGGAATAGCTGGGAGTCAACTGCCAGCCCACCAGCCATGAGTGAGCTGCCAGCACATCGGGCTTGAGTGACTGAACTGCCACCGCAAGAATCCATTTGGCCCACTAACCCTCTGGAAACCAGTCCCTTCAGCCCACAACACCCATAATAGCTCTCCAGAAAGCCCCCCCCCCCATCTGCACAGACTTTCCAAGGGTGGCCTTGCACCCTGTATGAGGTGGTCGGAAACTGCAGTTGAATTTGGTGGCCTTGCACCCTGCTTGAAGTGGTATGAAACTGCACTTGAATTTGGTGGACTTGCATCCTGCATGAAGTGGTGTGAAACTGCACTTGAATTTGGTGGCCTTGTACCCTCCTTGAAGTGGAGAGGTGGAATATTGCGTTGGGGACCAGCCCTCCCGTGTGAACATGGGACCCAACGGATCCCACTTAGTCTAGTATATCGATATATATAGATATACACAAACACATATCACAACCAACAGTCCCAGATCCCTGCGCAACTCCACTGGTCACAGATCCAGAATCACACCCTCCCACCACAACCCTCTGCTATCAGTAAGCCAATTCTGAATCCAAGCAGTCAAGTCACTGTGGATCCTGTGCATCTTAAACGACAACAGACTTTTATCAAATGCCATACGAAAACCCATGTAGACAATAACCAGTGCCCTATCCTCATTGATCACCTCCACTCTACTATACCCCCCACCCTCGTTGCTGTGCCTCTCAATGAGCAAATCAAATGGCTCTTTGTCATTGTCACTGCTGATTTGAACAGCTCCGTGTGTGTGTGTGTTTTCCCCGCTGTGTGTGTGTGTTTTCCCCGCTGTGTGTGTGTGTTTTCCCGCTGTGTGTGTGTGTTTTCCCCGCTGTGTGTGTGTTTTCCCCGCTGTGTGTGTGTGTTTTCCCCGCTGTGTGTGTGTGTGTGTGTGTTTCCCCCCCCCCCCCCGCTATGTGTGTGTGTGTGTGTGTGTTTTCCCCCTGTGTGTGTGTGTGTGTGTGTGTGCGTTTACTCTCTGTATGTGCCGGCTGTGTGTATGTGTGTGTGTTTACTCTCGGTATGTGCCGGCTGTGTGTGTGTGTGTGTGTTTACTCTCGGTATGTGCGGGCTGTGTGCTGCCTGTGCTGATGCCCACTCTCTCCTCAGCCTCTCCTGCGGAGCCGTGCGATTGAAACGCAGTGCTACGTGGTGGCGGCAGCACAGTCAGGCCGGCACAACGACCGGCGCTGGTCGTTCGGCCACACCATGGTGGTGGACCCGTGGGGCTGTGTGGTGGCACAGTGCGGACAGGGCCCCGGACTCTGCTGTGCCGAGATCGACCTGGACTACTTGCGGCAGGTGCGCCAGCAGATGCCACTGGCCCAGCACCGGCGACACGACCTCTACGGCACAGTGTGTATCCACCACCCTCCCGGCTCGGCACCCTGACCTCCCTCGCTGCCTGATGCCCCTCTCCGAGCCGCCACCCCTCCTGCACCAACCATCGCCCACCCCAAAGCTGCAGTCAATAAAGGAATTATTATGTGGCTGCCTGCTCAAGACTGTCAGCGGGTGTGAGGGAGGGAATGGCGCGTATGAGGGCGAGGGGCAGTGTGTGTGAGGGGACGGTGTATGTGTGTGTGTGTGTGTGTGAGGGGACGGTGTGTGTGTGTGTGTGAGGGGACGGTGCTTCTGAAATCATGAGGTGTGTAAATAGATGCCCCTTGTTCTCTGACCTAGGAGATGGTTGTTCCTATTGACTGTCCAGGTCACTCACCATTTTACCCCCCTCCATCGTCCCCTTCAGTGACCTCTGTGCCAGGGATACAACCCCAGCCGATCTTTCCTCACAGTGTCAAAGTTCCAGTCCCGGCAACGTCCTGGTAAATCCCCTGTGCACCCTCTCCTGTCTGACCCGTCTCTCTTGGGTCATGGTGACCAGAACTGTCCCAAGGGTCAGGCTGGTGGCCTAACTGGTGTTGGGCGCGGTTCCTGCGCTTCTTGCAACCAAGGATGACACTTGCACTCCGGGTCATTGGGTCCTGGGCTGTGATGAGGTCAGTGAGGGACCTACAGACTCGTCCACACACGGGGCAGGAAGTGTTGGACGGGCTATTGGGGGTTTGAATTGAGGTGCTTTGCTCCTTCGACAGGATCTCCTGACCCACGCCCCCAGTTCATAATCCCACGGAGCAGTCTGGGCCAGGGGTTGCCGGATGTCAGCGGTACGTTGTTGCTTCACGGAGAACAAATCCTTGAGTCGTTCCCTCTGTCCGCCTGGTCCTCTCCCCCCGTGATGGAGCTGGGGAGAGAGCGGGTGTTTGGGGAACCTGGTGTTGAACTTGTGAACGATGTGGTCTGACCAGTCGATGGGACCGGGAGTGAGTGGAATCTCAGTGCTGGGGACGTCAGCCTGCGAGAGTAAACTGACCCTTGGTCACTGGTCCTCACAGTGGATGGCTGGGGTTTGTGTGCCCGCTGTAGGTGGTGCAGGTCCCAGCAGTGGACCCGAGGGCAGGGGCCACTGATGCCCAGTACACACAATGGGTCTTGTGCCAGGTCTGAGGTACTGACCATTCATTGACTAAAGACGATGCGGGTGAAGGCGGCTGTGAATGTGTCACACTGTCATTGTCTGCCTGCTACGAGGGGTTTCCCGAGTTGCACCAAGTGGTCTCAACGTGGACCTATCGAGCGGGGGACGCTGCTGGAGGTTGGGTGTGAGACCCTCCCTCCAACTCGCACCCCAGTGCCTGAAGATCGTCCTGTGATCACACACAAACACAAGCAGCGTCTGCGCACTGAGTGAGCTTGGTCCTCCAACCATCTGCAGAGGGCTCTACCCAGGGCCGAATTAAGAAGACCTTTAGAGGCCCTAAGCACCGAAAAGATGATGGTGCCCCCATATATATGTAATTCAAAATAAACACAATACTAAACCGTAAAATAAAATTTTTATCTTTCGAAATGAAACAAAACTTACAGTAAGATTTATTTACAGAAAACGCTACGGCGCCAGTATTACATTGCATTCAAAATGTGACATTCGAATGAGAATACAAAGACGACTCTAAATCCAATAAAGTGACAGCCGTTCAGTATCACTACATGAAAACTGAATACCAATAAACATAGAGTAGCTCATTACAAATGATCAACATAATATATAATTTTGGAACAAATCTTACCCTAGCAAACAGTGCCACACTTTCATTTTCATTTCTTGAGGGAAAATGCAAATACAAAAATTTATTGAACACTATTCTTTTTTTTAACAGAAATCGATATTGGTCCATTTAAAATATATATATACTCTTATGAAGACATATCATTATTTGTACGAAACAAAACACCTTTTATTCCATTGCTTTCTCGCCTTGAAGATATACAGCATTTTAAAATACACAAATCAAATATGCAAAATAATGTTTATTGTTGCCTACTTACAACCAATGGTTCAGCTGCACCATTTGCACCATGGTCCATGATAAAACCGGCACTGGAAAAAAACTATGTGGTGCCCCTTCCCTTGATGCCCGAAGCACGTGCTTATTTTGCTTAATGGTTAATCCCGGGCTGGCTCTCCCTGCCACAGCAAACTCCCCACGCTGCACCCTGAATCACAGCATGGATCCTCCCCACGGTGTCGGACTTACTGACGGACCATGCGGGAGCAGGGCGAGACTTTGAGCCCGTTCGTTGTGATCAGGGCTGACAAGTCAGACGCACCCCGTTCCTGCTTTATTCCCGTATTCCCGGATTCCTTAAACCCGAAGATCCACATCTAACTTGTTCTGAAACATATGTAATCATTTGGTTTTCCACCACCTCCCGTGCTAGAGAAAACCGGGGTTCACCACAGGCTGGGAAAAGGAAATGCTCCTTGTCTTGCTCTTAAATAGCTTTTCCTTCATCCTCAGTGACCCATGGTTTCCCAATCCCGCAATCGGGAATGTTTCTCCCGCATCTATTCCCCCTGTCCCGTCAGAATGCGGATGATTTCTAAAAGATTCCTCTATCTTTCCTAACTCCAGTGAACATAAGCCAAATTGTCCCCACCTAACTCGCCTTTACTTCCCCAGAAGGCTAAGGACATTCTGTGTTTCTCAAATGACTCTTAACTATTACAATTTCTAAACTAAACTAAGTTGCGCCATAGAAAACATCCTATCGGATGCATTGCAGCTTGGTTGGCAACTTTCAGCCCAAGACTGCAAAACATTGCAGAGAGATGTGGACGCAGCCTAGCCCAGCACATAAACTAGACTTCCCACACCACCCCCGCCACTGACTCACTCCATCGTCACTTCACATTGCCTCAGGGAAACACAATGAAGGACCACTCACAACCCAGTTATTCTCCCCTCTCAACCATCGGGCGGAAGATATAAAAGCTTGAGAGAACGTACCCCAAGATTCACCAACAGCTTCTTCCCCGCTGTTATCAGGCTGTTGAATTGACCTCTGATGCGCTTTGGATGAATTTCCTGATCTTCCAATCTACTTTGTTACAGCCCTTGCACATTTTGCATCTGCACTTCCCCTGTAGCTGTAACACGATATTCTGCATTGTTTTGATTTTCTCTTTGTATTGTATGTATTATGATTATACTTACGTATTGTATGATTATACTCATGTAAGGTATGATTTGCCTTGATAGTAATAATTAACTAATACGCCAGTTCTGCTATATCGGTCGTCACAATGGTCACTCCTTCCAGAGTGAAAGTATCGTTCCTCGGTAGGGAAACAGAGTTTAACTTGATACTCCAGGTGTGGTATCACTAAACCCCGGGCAATCCCAATATACGACTGCTCCTACAGCCGAGCCCTCCACCAGCATACTGCTTGTCTTTGTAACTGGCCACTGGCCCTAAAGGCTTCCTGTCAGTGACTGGTGTACAAAGGCACCCAGCGTTCCCTCACCTTCCCCCCCTCCCAGCCCATCCCAGGTAATTAACTACGTACCTCTCCCCTCACCCAGTCTACCCCGGGTAAAGAATTATGTATCAGAAGGAACTGCAGATGCTGGTTTAAACCGAAGATAGACACAAAAAGCGGGAGTAACTCAGCAGTAGATTTCAGTCTGCAGAAGGGTCTCGACCCGAAACGTCACCCATTCCTTCTCTCCAGAGATGCTGCCTGTCCCGCTGAGTTACTCCAAATAATTAAGCATGTTCCCAGTCAATCCATCGTAAATAACTACCTGTACCGCCCCCTCGCCATCCCGGGTAAATCATTAACTGCATCAGTCTATCCCGGGTAAATATGCACCTCCTCATCCTGACTACCCCGGGTAAAAAATTATCTGTACCCCCTCCCCCCATCCTCCCCAGGGTAAATAACTATGTAGAAAGGAACTGCAGATGCTGGTTTTAAACCGAAGATAGACACAAAATGCTGGAGTAACTCAGCGGGACCGGCGTCATCTCCGGGGGAAATAAATGTGACGTTTTGGGTCAAGACCTTTCCTCGACCCGAAACGTCACCACGTCCCCCCCCCCCCCAAAACCACCCATGAGTCTCGACTGGAACTTGGATGGGACATGTTTAGAGGATATGGGGCAAACGCAGGCAGGTGGGACTAGTGTAGATGGGGCATGTTGGTCGGTGTGGGCAAGTTGGGTCGAAGGGCCCGTTTCCACTCTGTATGACTCTAATGTGATAAATTAGATGGGGAGTGAAATGTGGAACCAGAGGGACCCGAGAGGAAGAGAGACAATTTGGGGCCCAGATTAGGGAGAGGTGGGGAAAGAGCAGATGAAGGAGCTAGAGCAAGGGAGGGAACTGGGGTGGAGTAAGAAAGATAGAGAAAAGCAGAGAGTGGGAGAGTTAAAAGAGGGCGAGTTAAAAAGGGAGGACAAAGCTGGGTAGATGAGAAGGGGCAGAGTTTACCTGGGATTGGAGAGTTCGCTGTGGTTATCATTGGCCGGTGGGCTCCCATGCGCAGAGGGAGGCGCTGTGTTTGCATGTGGTGACCAGCTGAGCCTTTGCACGGGTCCCCGCCATCCCACTGCTCACAGCCCGGGTAGGAACCCGCTCAGCTCCGGGGAGCAGCACAGTGGCACGGCGGGTGAGTTGCTGCCTCACAGCGCCAGATACCCGGGTTCGATCGTGGCTTTTCTCCGGGTGCTCCGGTTTCCCCCACAAACCAAAGACTGACAGATTTGTAGGTTAATTGGCTTCGGTAAACAGTGGCCCCATTGTGTAGGATAGTGCTAGTGTACGGGGTGATCGTTGGTCGGCACGTACAAGGTGGGCCGAATGGCCAGTTTCCACGCTGTATCTGTAAAGTCAAGGTTCCGGAGGAGGTAGGGTAGGGAAGGCCGTGAAGCCTACGCCTCCGTCACCCAGAAATGACCGTCACACACACACAGAAACAGACCCTTCGGCCCACCATCCTTTACTCGTCCACATTGATCCCATTCTCCCAGCTCTGGGTCCGCAGCCTCCTTGGCCTTTCCATGCACTGGACCGTGTGAGAGTCCCTGCCTCCTCGCCAGACCCAGACCCTCTCCGGGGGAGAAAGTCCCTCTCACACCCCCTCCCTTCTGATAAACTCCCTCCCTCTGGCGTTAGGCCCCTCTGCCGGCTTGTCAAACCCATCGGACACACAAGGAAGTGCGGATGCTGCAAATTGGACAAAGTGCTGGAGGCTCGGGGGATGAGGGGAAGGGTCAGGCACGGACAGGCAACGTCTGCCCGATCCCTCCACAGACGCTGCCCGACCCCGCAACTTGGCCTTTATGTCCGCCTCGATGGCTGCTTCCCGGGACCTGCCTGGACCGTCCCACCACCGACCCATCTCAGCGTGGTCGAGGAAGGGTGCATCGTCCGCACCGGCGGCTAGTGCCGGCGGAGCAGCCGTGCATGCTCCGGCACCGGCCGTGGCACCGGCGGACAGACGGCCGAGCGGCGCGGCGCTGGGCCGGGAGGGGTTAACAGGCACCTGCCACGGCAGGTGAAGCTCCGCCCCGGTCCCGCCCAGCGCCCCGGGTCGGTGGAACAGGTTGGGCGAGTGGAGTGCCTGCTAGGGTGAGAGAGAGACACTCCAACCGGGAACCGGCCGCACAACTCGGCGACGACGACTCGCAGAATCCCCGCCGGGCGCTCCGGACCATTCAGCCGGTCCCCTCCGGCAGCGGCAGCGGCAGCATCGCCAGAGCGACTAACCGGGACTCCCGTGGTACACCTCCTCCCTTCCCTGCCTTTCGCTGTCTCTTTCTGTCTCTTTTCCTCTCCCTCCCTCTGTCTGTTTCACGGTCCGCCTTTCCCCCTTTTAATGCTCTGTTTCTCTTCTTAACTCCACCTCACTTTCTCTCTCCCCACTTTCTCTCACTTTAACTTCCCCTCTTTTAAATTTCCCTCTCTCTTTTCTCTTAATCTCTTTCTTCTCTTTAGCTCTCCACCCCTCTTTTGCTCCCTCCCTCACTCTCCCGCCCTCTCCTCCCCTTCGACCCCCCCCTATCCTTCTCCCCCTGTCACCCTCTCCCCCTGTCCCTCCCTCCCCCTCCCTCTCTGTCCCACACAGGGGCAAATCCTGGAGTGCTGCTCCTGCCAGCCAGCTACACCCCACAGTGGGAACAGCCGAGGTCCTGACCCGTCTGCTGGATATGGAGAACCAGCTGCCACCCGTCCTGCTCATCCTGCTCCTCCTCGTCCCCTTAGGTAAGGACCAAGAAGCCAGCTCACAGCACAAGGGTCTTGGTGCGGGAGGGGGTCGGGGGGGGGGGGGTCTGGAGACGAGATGGGTTGGAGGTGGGATCCGGAGGGGGGACTGGCAGAGGTGAAACAAGAGGGAGTGAAGAGAGGGAGGAGAGACATAGAAAAACAAAGTAATTGTGAGTTGTCTTGTCCTGTGACGTGCATGGTGCATGTTGGATCATGCACCTCGATGAGCTGAACATGGCTCACCATCTACCTGCTCCAGCTCAATAGGGAAAGATGCTGAGTAATCGGGGGATGTCCACAGTGGGCTAGACACAGAGTGAAACTCCGTCAGACACATAGTGAAGCTCCCTCTAGACTGTCCCCTCACACAGGGCACGGGTCAGACCCAGTGAAGATCCCTCCATGGCATGGTGGCGCAGCAGTAAAGTTGCTGCTTCACAACGCCAGGGACCTGGGTTCGATCCTGACCTTGGGTTCTGTCTGTGTGGAGTTTGCACGTTCTCCCTGTGACCACGTGGGTTTCCTCCGGGTGCTCCAGTTTCCTCCCACATTGCAAAGACGTGCAGGTTTGTAGATTAATTGGCGTTACTTGTCCCGAGTGTGTCGAGAGTGGATGAGAAAGTGAAATAGCATGGAACTCGTGTGTACGAGTGATCGATGGTTGGTGTGGATTTGTTGGCCAAAGGGCCTGTTGCCATGCGATGTCTCAGTTTAAACTAAGCCGCACTGAAGCTTCCTCTACTCTGTCCTGTCACACACACACCTCTTCCAAAGTCCCTAACACTCCCAGGTTGTTTATTCACAGGAGTTGTGGGAGGAGTGTAGTTTCTCAGTGAGTACTAATCTGTTTTCAGTTTGTGAGGAGCTATTGTCATACCTACTCCCCTTGTATGTGTGTTTGCTTTCAGCAATTTGTGTTTTAGTGGAAATTAATATCATAATTATAATTATGCAGAGAACAGGCCCCAATGAAACAGGAGCCTCACTTTTATACTGAAATCAACTCAAACTGCAAAAGCAAACCAAACTACTGTTCCACATTTATAACACCCCCAACCCGACCAGACACCACCTCCTCGGTCTAACCCCCCTCCCCGTTCCTATCCTCCTCTCCCCGTTCCTACCCCATCCATATTTGTCCAGACTCTCCCCTCCCTCTCCATTCCGACCTCCCCTCTCTC
>CM075981.1:19915694-19954251 GCA_038087875.1 Malacoraja senta | reverse complement strand
AGGGGAAGGATGCAGTGTGCACTGTCAACCACTCCAGCCTGGCCCAGCCCCTGCACGTCCCCTACAAACTCAACGTCTACCGTAAGTACCCTATGCAGCCGGAGTGAGTGGCACTCGTGTGGAGGGAGCAGGATGGGGGGAGCTCCACTCTGCGTCTGACCAGTGTCCTAGGAGTGTGTGACAGGACAGTGTAGAGGGAGCTTCACTCTGTGGCTGACCCGTGCCTTTTTTTCTCTTAAACAAGCAGATTCCATTCAATAATCACAGTTACAGAGTACTAGAAAGATTAAAACTGCCCAACAGTTTGCAAACGTCAATCTATCAATCATCAAATTACAATGTTTCTTTCTTGTCAATGATGTACTTGACCCCTTGCAGCGACCAGCGTTCACGGAAGGCCTCCAGAGACCCGGTGGATGCCGCGTGTTCCCTCTCCAGGGACACACTTAGGCCCGGAAGAGGGGAAGGCAGTCGACTCGGCCAGAACCCTCGCCTGGCCAGTCCCAGGAGCAAACTGACAGGGAAAAACCCACACCAGCGATCGTCCCTTCCTCCATACTGGGTGACCAAAAATCGAGAGCATGGGCTGAAATGCAGCCACGGTTCCACAATGGTTATCAGTACTGTATAATCAACCTTGCTGATGTTGCTGCTGTAAATCAGCGCATTCCAAGCAGTTAATAAGTTTACATAAACACAGTTAGAAAGTACTAGAAAGATCAATACTGCCAATTAGCATTTTGCAAACTTAATCAATCATCTAATGACACCATTATTGTCCTTATCCTCTACATACTTGACCCCCACATGCCAACCAGCGTTCAAGGAAGGCCTCGTAGACATAATGTGTTATTTCTCGAGGGACACGCGGGCATGGACATAAGCCTGGGAGAGGGGCAGGCTGACAACTCCTGCAGAACCCTTGACTGCCTGCTGGCTGGACCCTGGACCATCTTGGCCCACCCGTGCCCTGGGAGTGTGTGACGGGACAGTGTAGAGGGAGCTTCACTGTGTCTGGGAGTGTGTGACGGGGCAATGCAGATAGTGTTTTGCAAATTCTCCATCCTTCATCCTTTAGATGTTCCTGAGGTGGTGATAAAAAGATCCTTTGAGAATTGGCAGGCAGATATGGAAGGAGCGGCATTGCAATGCGAGGAAAATGGGAATCCTCCAGCTACGGGTTTTGTGTGGAAGAGGTATGGAATGTTGCAACTTCTGGGGTCAAATCAGGTTGTAAGAATCAAGTGTGGGCAGTGGGAGTGAATGGACGGGTGGGTCTGGGAAGTGGAAGGGGTGGCTAGTGAATGGATGAGTCTGAGGGGAGGGAGTGGGTGAGTGGGAGGGGGAATCTGTGGGCAGTGAGATTGAATGGTAAGGGTGGGACCCATTCTGATTGGAGCGTAGGGAGTGGTTGTACTGGTTTGTGTTTCACACTCGCTTGTAATTGGTGGGCAGAACGGGAGGTCCCCTCCCCAGCAACGTCACCCAGGATGGCAGCAGGCTGTTATTCACCAAACGGCTCACCGTGGAAGATTCTGGAACCTATGTCTGTGAAGTTTCCAATGAAATTGGCAGCCGGAGTGCACAGATGAAAATCACTATTTCAGGTTGGTGACGTTTGTTGTGAGCTTCCCTCCACACATCGCCTGCTGGATCAATCCCAACCTCAGCATCACAGTCATCATCACACACCACAGGTGTAGGCCCTTCGGCCCATCATGTCCTGGCCAACACTGATCCCAGTTACCAGAACTTGGTCTGTAACCTCTGCCTTGGTGATTTAAGTAGAAGAAGGGTCTCGACCCGAAACGTCGCCTATTCCTTCTCTCCATAGATGCTGCTTCACCCGCTGAGTTTCTCCAGCATTTTTGGTCAACCTAAGTATTCATCGAGACACTTCTGAAATGTTGGCAGTCTCTGCTTCCACCGTCCCTTTAGGCAGTGAGTCACACTCCACCCACCCTCTGGGGGAAAATGACCCCTCAGATTCCCCCTAAATCTCACCTCACGAAGCTATGCCCCCCTGAGAAGTATTCATTGAAGACCTCGCACATGCCCAGGCTCCCTGCATCAAGTGAGGAGGTGTTGTTACAGGGTACCTAAAATTGGAGAATTCAATTGTCATACCATTGGGATGTAAGCTACCCAAGCGGAATACAAGTTGCTGTTCCTCCACTTTGCGTGTGATCTCACTCTAGCAATGGAGTCGGCCCAGGTCATTATGGGAATGGGAATTGGACTTAATGTAGTGAGCAACCAGGAGATCCAGGAGGCCTTGGCAGACCGAGCTCAACTTCAATCCTTTTGTATCATACCCCCCTTGCTCGTGTTCCCCTATTACCTGCCATACATAGTCCTGCTCCCAATCTCTTCAGGTTTTCTCTCCCCACTCCCTCCCTCATAATCAGTCTGAAGGGTCCTGGCTCAAAACGTCACCTATCCATGTTCTCCAGGGATGCTGCCAGACACACTGAGTTATTCCAGCACTTCCTTTTTCCCCCAACAAGTGGTAGCCTTTTAGAGGGAGAGAGTGAGAGTTCAGAGCCATGTTCCTGTGAGGGTGAGGGGGAAGGATGGCAAGATCAGGGAACACTGGACTCGGGGAACAAATGACAGGTAGAGATGATTGGTAACAGAAGCACTCCGAAGTGATTAGAGAGTCCAGCAGAGTGTTTACAAAAAAAATGAGAGGGAGGAAATTAGACCAGGAAATATCACCAAACAAGGCATTCGACAAACATTTTAAGATTGTGGGGGTGAGGTGGGTGTATTCCTGTGCTGACCCTGTCCGTTCCCTCTCCACAGATCGTAACGTGGCGGGGATGAGCCTGCTGACTCTTGCCTTCGTGGCCATCGGAGTGGTGGGCCTGGTCATTGTGCTCATCTTCATTGGCGCCATGATCGCTGTGAACCACTCGCACCGCAAGAAGACGGAGCAAATGGTCTTCAAACTGTAAGCAGGCAATAGGACCCATGACCACGGGGAATGTCTTGGGGAAAGTAGGGAACACAAGAGGATACGGGATGTGGCAGATACATAGAAACACATGGGACACAAAAGGAGACGTGTGGGAACACTTTGGACAAGGCAGACACGTGGGAACACATGACATGAGTGGTCATGGGAGGCACAGAACATGCGGCACAGGACACGTTAAACACAAAATGCTGGAGTAACTCAGTGGGACAGGCAGCACCTCTGGATAGAAAGAAACCAGCATTTGCAGTTCCTTCCTGCACAGGACATGACGATAGATGAACGGTTTGGGGTGGGGTGAAAGGAGCAAGGAAAAACTTGGAGTCATACAGCATGGTAACAGTCCATGCTGACTGAGATGTCTACCTGAGTTAATCTCATCTCCTGCATTTGCTCGATAAGCCTTTCTTATTCATGAACCTGTCCAAATATCTCAAACATTGTAGTCGTACCAGCCTCAACTACTTCCTCTGGTAGCTCATTCTATAAATGTACCACCTTCTATGTGGAAACAAGTTGACCCACAGGACTGTCTAGGCTTTCCTTATTACTCTAACCCTCCATTCCTGGTAATATCCTGGTGAATCTATTGTGCACCCTTTCTAGTTTAATGACATCCTTCCTGTAGCTGGACGACCAGAACTGTGGTCCAACACGCCAAATGTAATCTTGCCATGTCTTGTACAGCTGTAGCATGATATTCCAACCCATATACTCATTGACTGATGAAGGCGGACGTGCCAAATGTGGACTGAGCACCTTGTCTACCTGCGTCGCCACTTTCATGGAACTATATGCGTACAACATTCTCCAATGCTACCCGGGGCCCTACCAACTACTGTGCTGGTCCCTGCTTGGTTTGGGAAGATAGAGGGGGTGGGATGGAGGGAGGGGGAAAGAGGATTGGTGGAGGAGGATGAGATGGAGATGGAAGGGGGGGGGTAGATGGAGGGGAAGGTGGTGGAGGAGTGGGGTGGTACAGAGGGAAGGATTAAGGGGGGCTGGACAGAGGGAAGGATGGGGGGGTGAAGGAGGATGGGGTGGAGTGGGGTGATGATGATGCGCGAGGCACTGGCTCCTTCCACTGACTCTGCTGTCTCCGCAGGGAGGAGATCTCCACCATGTCCCGGCAGCCCTCCATCCGCCGCTGTAACTCCATGTCTGCCTCTGTCGACGTCCGCCTGCAGGAGGCAGGCGGCAGTCGGGACATCGACGTGAGTGGTGGGGTGGGTCTCAATACCAGGGTGGGGGGACAGGTTGAGGGGGTGGGGGAGGTGTGGGATGGGTGGGCAGGGAGAGACATGGTGGAGGAAAGGGCCTGCGGGGATCAGCTTGGCTTTCCCGAAAGGTTGCGAAGCCAGCACATGTGTCGGAACAGAGGAGAGTTCATTCAGCCCCTCGTCACTGATGCTCCATTCAGTGGGAACACAACTAATCTGTTACCTCAGCCCCACTCTCCCGCACTAACCCTTGATTCCTCCAACATCCCAAACCCCAGCGATCTGTATGGAATCTCCACAGACTCTGGGGGAGAGAATTCCAAAGACCCCCCCCTGCTGGGGAGACATTTCTCCCAGTGTCTGCCCTGAATGGCCAACCCCTCACTCTGAGATGGGACCCCCCCAGGTTCCAGACATCCCAGCCGGGGAAAGTTCCTCCCCACACCCACCCTGTTGAGCCCTGGAAGGAGTTTGGAGGTTTCAGTGAGATCTCCTCTCGTTCTTCTAAACTCCAGAGAGGACGGTCCCAGTCTGCTTCCTCTGACCTCCTGGGACAAACCCCACCCATCCCGGGAATCGATCCGGTGACCCTTTGCTGCACTCCCTCCCTCAGGTGGTGAGCCCAGACCTGTCCACAATATTCCAGGTGTGGTCTCCCCCGGGCCACGGATAATTGAAGACGTCTCTACTCCTGGACACAACCCCTCTCACAGTGAAGGCCCACGGACCGTCCCCCTCCTGACTGTTGCTCTTCCTGCAGGAGAACGTCCAGTGAATGGTGTCCAGGGACTCCTAGGTCTCTCTCCACACCAACACTGTCCCGTCTCTCTGTGTCCCTGTGTTTGGGGTCAGTGGCGACTGGATCAGAGCCTTCCTCTCCCTAAACCTACGTCCCGTACCTTGCTGCCTAGCTCACCTTACACCCTCTTCCATTCTACTCCCCCCACCTTAGATTGGGGCCCATGTAGCCTGAGGGAAGGGTAGTGGCTGAGCACTACTCTCTGTGGGTGGAGAACAGCTGGTAATGGGGGACAGTCGACCTGTGAGGGTTAAAACTGGAACCTTGTGCTTATTGAGGTCGAGACCACTCCTGGGTCAGGACAGAAATATGATAAAACAGAGCTCAGTTAGTCTTGATTGGGGACGGGACCACGGAGCCCCCCCCATTGTGGTTCCGCGACGTCGGTAGTTGGGTGAGGGGAGCTGAGCGGGAGGGCTGATCAAAGCCTGGGCCTCGGGTTAAACGACTGTCTGGTTCTGGGTGGCAGCAGCTCGAGCAGGAGTCCATGATGATGGAGGAGGTGGTGCCGCAGCAGAGGAGCAGCTCCAGGGACCTGTTGGCAGTGTCAGGGGAGGGCCAGTTCCAGCCCATGCCCCTGGGCACCCATCGCTACAGCCTGCGCTCCACGACCAGCGAGCCCAGGTCCTTGCATGCCTACCCGTTCGGGGCCTACAGGAACAGCTTGCCCAGCAACCAGCGGCACAGCCTGAGGGAATGGATGTTGGACCACAGCGAGAGGTCGGGCTCACCGGGGGAGGTGCCGGAAAACAGCCCCGAGCTCACGGCAGCACTGGAGCAGGTGAGCGGTGACCACAGTGAAGCTCCCTCTGCATCATCCCGTCAAATACTGGTTGGGGGGGATACAGCACAAAAAAAGACCTTTCAGCCCACCTCATCCATGCTAACCCATTTGCTCTTGGGCTTTCACATCACCCCATTTTATTATTTCTGAATCGCCCACCACTCCCCGCATATTCTCCAACTCACCCATGCAATTCACCGCAGGCAATTCACCCACGTCTTGGGGACATGGGAGGATACCGGGGAAAACCGACGCAGTCACAGGGTCAATGAGCAAACTCCACACGGACAGCAGCAGAGGTCGGGATCCAAGCTGGTTTGCTGGGGCAGGAAGGCCGAGGCTCCACCCATTGAACCACTGTGTGGAATTCTGCTTTATATTTTGGGTTGTTTCCTGGAAATTTGTAACTAAGTACTTTTCTTTTCTCCTTCCCTCCCCCCCCCCCCCCCCCCCCATCCCTTCTCCCCACCTTTCTCTCCCCCCTCTCTCACTCCGTGACAGGTGAGCTCGCTCTCGACCCGGCCCCTGACACCCTCCCCGTCGGAGCAGGGCTCACAGACGGATGAGGAAGAGGTGGCTGACCGCCAGAAGTCAATCCACACCGCCATGGGCCACTTCTACCCCCACAACGGCACGCTGCGCGCCAAGCCGGGCAGCAGCACCGTATACATTGCCCGCAGAGAGCACTGTGTGTGAGGGGGGTGGTGTCCGAACCCCCACCCGCACCTGTACCCGCACAGCCACCTCCCGATCCCACGGCACTGTCTGTATGGGACAAGGACACGGAAGTGCAGGAACCCGCGGGACTACAGAACACGGACATGCCAGGGTACATGGACCTCGCGGGACTGTACAGTACACGGCACACCAAGTCTCATGAGTCCCGGACACACGGGATTACAGGGATCCCAACGGGACTGTACCTCATTGGGACATGGCGACCCTGATTTTCTGTTTACCCTGAAGCACCTACAGTGGGCATTCGCGACTCCTGCCCTCAGTACATTTCTGGGTCGTGCACCACCTACAGTGGGCAGCTCGAGGCAATGGAGAAACACCATCAAACTACTGAATCCACTGCAAGGAATAGTGACCAGGGTCACTGCTCTCCCAGGCTGATGTTCCCAGCAGTGAGACTCCACTCACCCCCGGTCCCATCCACTGGTCCATCCAACTCAAGGATTTGTTCCCCGTGAAGCAACACAACGTCCCGCTGACTGGCAATCCCTGGCCCAGACTGCTCTGTGGAGCTGGAGTGTTCGGGATGGGATTGGAACTGGGGGCGTGAGTCGGGAGATCCTGTGTGAATGGTCGAAGGAGCAAAGCATATCAAAACCCCCCACTCACCCATCCCGTCAAACACCTGCCCCATGCGTCAATGAGTCTGTGGGTCCTACACTGACCTTATCACAACCCAGGATCCAGTGACCTGGAGTGAAAGTGTCATCCTCGATCCCGAGGGACGGACTAATACAGAGAGGGGGGAGTGAACTTGAACCTGATGGCAAGTGAAGGCAGGTCAGACAGAAGGGCTGAAAGGTCTCCTGTGTAACAGGCTGAATAAACAGACTGAAGGACCTGCCGTACTGTGTAACAGGCTGGATAGATGGGTTGAAGGGCCTGCCGTCCCATGTAACAGGCTAAATATGTGCCCTTTGTCACGTGTGGGGGGACTGCATTGAGTTCTCATTTGCTCGGGTTTCCTCTGGTTGGCGCGTGCTTTGTAAACTTGTATATTTGTACAGACATTTTCAGTAAAGCACAAGGCTATCGTATCAAACAGGCAACGACTCTGAATTGGCTGCAGTCAGAAAGAGCAGGTGTTTGGGGAACCCGTAGTTGAACTTGTAAAAGACCTGGTCTGACAGCCCTCCACCAGGCACCCGTCCCCATCCCAACCCCTCCCTGACACAGTACCGGACAAGGGCCGAATGGTCTACTCCTGCACCTATTTTCTATGTATCTATGTATCTGAGCACTCCCACCTGGGACCCACGACCCCCCCTCTGCCCCTGGAGAAGCCCCCCCGCCCCCTCTGACCCCGGCAACCCACCCCCCCCGCTCTGACCCAGGCAACACCAACACCGCCCCGTCTCTGCCCCCAGCGACCCCCATCTCCCCCGTTACTTCTCTTTCCCCCCATCCCCATCACTCACTGTCCCCCCACACCCCTCCCTCTGGTCACTTTCTCTCCCAAGTGTGCCTCTCTCCCCCCCTCCTCTCCTGCCTATATTTCCATTCTCTCCCTCCACCACCTCCGCTCTCACCACCCCCCCACCCCCCCCCCCTTCTATCTCGCTAACGTGCTCTCTCTGCTGGGTGGAACAGGACGTGGTTACTCGAGTGCCGGGCCTGCTTCCTGATGGCGACGTGAAGCGTCTGTTTGCCACAAGAGCCTGTCCCTGCCTGACCTGGATCGTGCCGGGAGGTCACTGGCTACACCGGGGAGGGGGGAGGAACGCTGGACCCTCCACCTCTGCCTTTTCACCCTCGCTCTTCCTCTATCACTCTGTCCCACCCTTCCTCTCGCTCTACCCCTCCCTCCGTCACTCGCTTCCTGCCAAGGCGGAACTGCAGCAGCCCTCGGCCTCCTCCCTGCTCTGCTCACTGCCCTCGCTCTCTCCTCCAGCCCTTCGGCAGTCTGCGCACCTCCCCCCACCCCCTCCACAGCCACCGCGAGACGCAACGGCCCAGAGACCGGACAAGAAAGCCGTGGCCCCGAGGGCAGGGCGAGTGAGGAGCAGCCAGGGAGAGCAACAAGGGGGGGTCTGGAAATGGCAACAGGCCAGTCCCAGGCTATGGGGCCCAGCTGGGACAGGTAGGCCACAGGCTGGGCCTCTACTCCCCTCAGTCACAGGGAGGGGCAGACAGGAAACCTGCCACAGCGAGAGAAACAACTGGCCAGACATGAAACGGCAGAAGGGGAAGAAGAAAGGGCAAGCAAAGGAACGAGTATTCGGCTGTGATCTGGTAACACACCTGGAGGGGAGCGGACAAGACGGTAAGGTCCAGAATGTTCTTGAACCCAGTCTGTACAGATTCCCCATGAGAGAGATGGTCTGAGAGACACCAGTTGGTATCAATATCCCTCTGAGAGAGGGACTGAGAGACACCCTGTAGAGTGCTGTTATCATTGTTGGTCAAGAAATTATGTGGTCACAAATTGAAGTCTATTATTAGTGATTTACTTCAATGATCAGTAGTGGGACCCTTTGAGATACATGAGAATATACATGGTCTGACTGCTAAATGTTCTGATGACACAAAATTTGGTGGAATCATAAATAATGTGCCACAGAAGAAGGGTGAGTTACTGAATGGATATTATTTGTCTGTTTACCATGGAGAAGGAGATGGAAGCTAGGTTAATCAGCAAAACCACTTAATTGTCCTGAAATGCATCCAAATTGCAATGGAGGAGGTGCTGATTGTCTTCTTGCATAAAGGTTGATAAGTCCCCAGGGCCTAAACTTACTACATTGTGGAAATGAGGGCAAGTGCAGAGGCCCTTACAGAGATCATCTTTAGTCACGGGTGACACACCAGAAGAGGGGAGGGTGGCTACTGATGTTGCTTCATTTAAGAAGTGCTGCAAGGACAGGCCAGGGAATAGCAGGCTGGTGAGCCCAACATCTATGGTGGGAAAGTGAGTGGAGAAGATGCTGAGAAACAGGATCTACCTGCATTTAGAAAGGGCCAAGGACTGGTTAGTGATAGCACGGGTTTGTGTGTGGGAAATCATGTTTCACAAATCTAATTGTTTTTTGGGGTGGCACAGTGGCGGTAGAGTTGTTGCCTTACAGTGCCAGAGACCCGGATTGGATCCTGACTATGGGTGCTGTCTGTATAGAGCTTGTACGTTCTTCCCTGTCTGGATTTTCTCTGGATGCTCCAGTTTCCTCCCACACTCCAAAGACGTGCAGGTTTGTAGATTAATTGACTTTGATAAAATTATAAATTGTTCCTAGTGTGTGGGATAGTGTTGGTGTACGGGGTGATCGTTGGACGGCACGGACTTGATGGGCAGAAGGGTCAGTTTCCACGCTGTATCTCTATAGTCTGTAGTCTTTTGAAGTGGTAACCAAGAGAATTAATGAGTAAAGGGTGGTCTGGACTTTAGATGGCATTTATGAGTTGGATGACAATATCGGTGGCATGATTAGTAAATCTGCAGAAATTAGTGATGTAGTGGACAATGAAGAAAATTATCTAAGATCAAAAGAGGATCTCAAATAATTGGGAAAGCAGGCCAAGTAATGCCAGGTGGATTTGACTCCGCCAAGTGTGAACCGATACATTTTGGGAAGTTATACTTGCACAATAAAAGGGTATGGCCTTGGAAAGTGTTATATATCAGACACACCTCGGGGTAGGATCATAGTCATACAGCATGGAAACACGCCTTTGGCCCAACTTACTCACACTGACCAACATGTCCCATCTACACTAATCCCACCAGTCTGTGTTTGGCCCATATCTCTCTTCACCCTATCCTACCCATGTACCTGTCCAAATGTTTTTTTAAACGTTGTGATGGTACTTGCCTCAACTTTCTCCTCTTGCAGCTCGTTCCAAACACCCACCAACCACCCTTTGTGTGAAATGAAAAGTTACCCTCGGGTTCCTATTAAACCTTTCACCACTCACCTTAAACCTATGTCTGCTAGTTCTTGATTCCCCAACTCTGGATAAAATATAGTGTATTCTCCCTATCTATTCCTATCATTATTTTGTACACATTTATAAGATCATCCCTCATCATCCTGCACTCCAAGGAATAAAGTGCTAGCCTGCTCAACCTCTTCCTATATGTCAGGTCCTCGAGCTATTCCTATAACAGAGTGACCACAGCTAAATGCAGTACTTTAAATATGGCCTCACCAATATATTGTACAACTGTAACATAACCTCATAACTTCTATACACAATATTCTGATGAAGGCCAATGTGCCAATAGCCTTCTTGACCACCCTATTTACCTGTGACGCCACTTTCAAGGAACTATGTACATGCACTTTTAGATCCCTGCTCTACAACACTCCCCAGAGCTCTGCCATTCACTATATAGGTCTTGCCCTGGTTAGACTTCACCTTGCACTTCTCTGTATTAAACTCCATTAACCATTCCTCAATCCATCTGCCCAACCGATCAAGCTCCTGCTGCAATTTTTGACAACCATCCTTGCTATCTACAATACCGCCCATTATAGTGTCATGCCAACTTACTAATCATGCCTTGTATATTCTCATCCAAATCATTGGTATAGATGACAAAGAGCAATGGGTCCAGCACCTAACACTGAGGCACACCACTAGTCACAGGCCTCCAGTCTCAAAAGCAACCTTCCACCATCACCCTCCTTCCTTCCATGAGCCAATTTTCTATCTAGTCAACTAGCTCTCCTTGGATCCCATGCGATCTAATGGAAACATAGAAAATAGGTGCAGGAGGAGGCCATTTGGCCCTTTGAGCCTGCACCGCCATTCATTGTGATCATGGCTGATCATCCACAATCAATGACAAGTGTCTGCCTTCTCCCCATATCCCTTGATTCCGCTAGCCCCTAGAGCTCTATCTAACTCTCTTTGAAATTCATCCAGTGATCATCCGGTTGGAACATTGTTAAATGCCTTGCTGAAATCGAAAGATATAACGTCCACAACTCTGCACTCATCAACTTTTTTGGTCATATCTTCAAAAACTCAATCAAATTTGTGTGAGGCTATCTCCCACGTACAAAATCATGCTGACTATCCATCGTCCATCTAAATGCATGGCTATCCTATTCCTCAGAATACGCTCTAGTAACTTCCCAACCACTGATGTTAGGCTCACTGGCCAGTAATTCCCAGCCTTTTCCCTGCAGCCCTTCTTGAATAGAGGCACAACATTTGGCTCCCAGTCTTCTGGCACCTCACCTTTATTTAATGATGACTCGTAAATCTCAGCCAGGAGCAATCTCCTCTGGACTGCGAGATTTGTCTACCTTCATTCACGTTAGGACCTTCAACACATCCTCAACTGAAACACTGTCTGCTCTAAAGACACTTCCATTGACTGCCCCAAGATCTCCCGTCCTCTGGTCTTTCTCCACGGTAAAAATAGAGGAGAAATACTCATTGAGGATCTTGCTCATCTCCTGTGGCTCCACGCAGAGTTGACCGCTTTCTGAGGGCCTCTATTCTCTCCATGGTTACCATTTTCCCCTTTACATAAAATCTCTTGGGATTATCCTTGATGCCATCTGCCAGCTATCTCCTGTCCCATTTTTTGCCCTTCTGATTTCCTTTTTAACTTACTCTTCAGTTACCGAAACTCCTCCAGGGATGCACCTGATACAGCTGCCTATTCCTGCCCCATGCTTCCTTCTTACTCTTGGCCCGAGCCTCAATTTTCCTCCTCATCCAAGCTTCCTTGCGCTCACCTGCCTTGCCCTTCACTCTAAGAGACATGCATGTCCTGGACTCTTGTCAGCACACTTTTAAAAACATCTCATTTTCCAGGCGTTCCTTAATCTTCAAACAACTGGATTCCAATCAACTTGAGATTCCTGTTTAATACTTTTAAGTTTAGTTATTTTAGTTTAGTTTAGTTTAGAGATATAGCGTGGAAACAGGCCCTTTGGCCCACCGAGTCCACACCAACCACCAATCGCTATGCTAGTTCTATCCTACACACTAGGGACAATTTACAGAAGCCAATTAATCTACAAACTTGCACATCTTTGGAATGTGGGAGAAACTGGAGTCTCCGCTGCAACACTGTGCTGCCCTAAATTTGGCCATACCCCAGTTTAGGATTTTGATTCGTGGGACCGTCATTTCTCTATCCAAAAGTAAAACCTAATAAAACAGTGCTCTCTGGTCCCAAAAGGCTCATTCACAAACACTTCATCCACTTGTTTCTCCCAAATTCCTAAGAAACATAGAAACATAGAAAATAGGTGCAAGAGGAGGCCATTCGGCCCTTTGAGCCAGCACCGCCATTCATTGTGATCCTGGCTGATCGTCCCCTAACAATAACCCGTGCCTGCCTTCTCCCCATATCCCTTGACTCCACTAGCCCCTAGAGCTCTATCTAACTCTCTCTTAAATCCATCCAGTGACTTGGCCTCCACTGCCCTCTGTGGCAGGGAATTCCATAAATTCACAATTCTCTGGGTGAAAAAGTTTTTTCTCACCTTAATCTTAAATCACCTCCCCTTTATTCTAAGACTGTGGCCCCTGGTTCTGGACTCGCCCGACATTGGGAACATTTTTCCTGCATCTAGCTTGTCCAGTCCTTTAATAATTTTATGTTTCTATAAGATCCCCCCTCATCCTTCTAAACTCCAGTGAATACAAGCCTAGTCGTTTCAATCTTTCCTCATATGACAGTCCCGCCATCCCATGAACCTACGCTGCACTGCCTCAATCACAAGGATGTCCTTCCTCAAATTAGGAGACCAAAACTGTACACAATACTCCAGATGTGGTCTCACCAGAGCCCTATACAACTGCAAAAGAACCTATTTACTCCTATACTGAAATCCTCTTGTTATGAAGGCCAACATTCCATTAGCTTTCTTCACTGCCTGCTGTACCTGTAAGCCAACTTTCAGTGACCAGTGTACAAGGACTCCCAGGTCTCGCTGCACCTCCCCCTTACCTAACCTAACCCCATTGAGATAATAACCTGTCCCCTTGTTTTTGCCGCCAAAGTGGATAACCTCACATTTATCTATATTATACTGCATCTGCCACGCATCTGCCCACTCACTCAACCTGTCCAGGTCACCCTGCAACCTCCTAACATCCTCTTCACAGTTCACACTGCCACCCAGCTTTGTGTCATCCGCAAACTTGCTAGTGTTGCTCCTAATTCCCTCTTCCAAATCATTAATATATATGGTAAACAGTTGCGGCCCCAACACCGAGGCTTGCGGCACTCCACTCGCCACTGCCTGCCATTCTGAAAAGGACCCGTTCACTCCTACTCTTTGCTTCCGGTCTGCCAACCAATTTTCTATCCATGTCAACACCCTACCGCCAATACCATGTGCTGTAATTTTAGTCACCAGTCTCCCGTGCGGGACCTTATCAAAGGCTTTCTGATACACTACATCCACTGGCACCCCTTCATCCATTTTACTTGTCACATCCTCAACAAATTCCAGAAGATTAGTCAAGCATGATTTCCCTTACATAAATCCATGTTGACTTGGACTAATCCTTTTACTGCTATCCAAATGCCCCATCATTACCTCTTTAATAATTGACTCCAGCATCTTTACCACCACCGAAGTCAGGCTAACTGGTCTGTAATTCCCCGTTTTCCCTCTCGCTCCTTTCTTGAAAAGTGGGATAACATTAGCTATCCTCCAATCCACAGGCACTGATCCTGAATCTATTGAACATTGGAAAATGATCACCAATACATCGACTATTTCTAGAGCCACCTCCCTGAGGACCCTGGGATGCGGACCAGGGGATTTATCATCCTTCAGTCCCATTGGCCTACCCAATACTATTTCTCGCCTAATGAAAATGTCTTTCAGTTCCTCTACACCCTTTATCCTCCAGTACATCTGGGAGATTGTTTGTGTCTTCCTTAGTGAAGACAGATCCGAAGTACCTATTCAACTCTTCTGCCATTTCCTTGTTGCCCATAATAATTTCAACCGTGTCTGCCTTCAAGGGACCCACATTTGACTTTGCTACTCTTTTTCCCTTAACATACCTAAAGAAGCTTTTACTGTCCTTCTTTATATTCCTGGCCAGCTTCCCTTCGTACTTCACCTTTTCAGCCCGTATTGCCCGTTTTGTTTCCTTCTGTTGTCCTATGAAAGTTTCCCAATCCTCTGGCTTCCAGCTACTCTTTGCTGTGTTATACATCTTTTCTTTTAGTTTTATTCTATCCATAACTTCTCTTGTCAGCCACGGTTGCCTCCTACTCCCCTTAGAATCTTTCTTCCTTTTTGGAATGAAATGATCCTGCATATTCCGGATTATGCCCAAAAATTCCTGCCATGCTGTTCCACCGTCATTCCTGCTAGAATCCCTTTCAGTCTACCTTGGCCAGCTCCCTTCTCATGCCTTCATAGTCCCCTTTGTTCAACTGCATCACTGACACTGACACAAGACTAGATGAGCATTGCCCTACATAGAAACATAGAAAATGGGTGCAGGAGGAGGCCTCTCCCTTGCAGGGCTCTCTCTACATATTGCTTGAGGAAACTTTCCTGAGCACATCTGACAAATTCTGCCATGACTAAACCTTTTACACTGTGACAATCTTGGTCAATGTTGGGAAAGTTAAAATCCCCAACTATGACAACCTAATTAGTCCTGCGTCACCTGCAATCTCCTGGCGTATTTGCTCTTCTAATTTCTGTTGACTATTTGGGGGCTTGTTGTACACCCCCAACAAGGTGATCATCCCCTTCTTATTTCTCAGCTCTACCCATACAGCCTCACATGTCAACAGTCGTTAATATAATATCTGTCACATCCTCAATCAATAAAGCAACGCCCCGTCCTAATTGACCCCTATCTCTATCTCTCCTGATGCCTCTGTACCATGGAACATTAAGGTTCCAGTTCTGTCCTTCTCTTAATCAGGTTTCTGTAAAGGCTACACGTCCCAGTTGTATGTCCCTATCCATGACCTGAGTTCATCTGCCTTGCTTGTCAGGCCTCCCATATTAAAATACATGCAATTCAAACCAACAATCATTCCTCACTCTAGCCTCTCACCTGCCCTGATCCTGCAAAGGATCCCAGTACAAGTAAATAGCTGGTACACAAAATGCTGGAGAAACTCAGCGGGTGCAGCAGCATCTATGGAGCGAAGGAAATAGGCAATGTTTCGGGCCAAAAACCCTTCTTCAGACTGATAGGGGGTGGGGAGAAGAAAGGAAAAAAGGTGGAGGAGGAGCCCGAGGGCTGGGGGATGGGAGGAGACAACCAGAGGGCTGATGAAGGGGAGGAGACAGCAAGGGCTAGCAAAATTGAGAGAATTCAATGTTCATGCCCCCAGGATGTAGACTGCCCAAGCGGAATATGAGGTGCATTTCCTCCAATTTCTGGTGTTGCTCGCTGTGGCCATGGAGGAGACCCAGGACAGAGAGGTCAGATATGGAATGGGAGCGGGAGTTGAAATGCTGAGCCACCGGGAGGTCAGGTCGGTTATTGCGGACCGACCGGAGGTGTTCGGCGAAACGATCGCCAAGCCTCCGCTTGGTCTCACCGATGTAGATCAGCTGACATCTAGAGCAGCGGATGCAATAGATGAGGTTGGAGGAGATGCAGGTGAACCTCTGTCGCACCTGGAACAACTGCTTAGTCCTTGAATGGAGTCGAGGGGGGAGGTGAAGGGACAAGTGTTGCGTCTCTTGCGGTTGCAAGGGAAAGTGCCCGGGGAGGGGGTGGTACGGGAGGGAAGGAAGAATTGACAAGGGAGTTATGGAGGGAGCGGTCTTTGCGGAAGGCAAACATGGGGGAGATGGGAAGATGTGGCGAGTGGTGGGGTCATGTTGGAGGTGGCAAAACTGACGGAGGATCCCTTGTTGTATGTGACGGCTGGTGGGGTGAAAGGTGAGGACTAGGGGACTCTGCCCTTGTTGTGAGTGGGGGGTGGGGAGAGAGAGCAGTGTTGTGGGGTATGGCAGAGACCCCTGCTTGCTGAAAGTGACAAGACAGGTAGACAGGGCAGTGAAAATTATATATAGGAGAGAACTTATATCGAAGGAGACACAAAATGCTGGAGTAACTCAGCGGGTCACGCAGCAGTGAAAATTATGTTTGGCACACTTGCCTTCATCAGTTAGGGTAATGAATTGGGTTGGTGAGACCACACGTGGAGTTATGTGTACAGTTTCTGGTTGCCCAGCAAGAGGAGGCATGTGATTAAGCTAGAGAGGGTGCAGGAAAATGTATGTTAGGGACTGGAGGGCTTAAGTTAGAAAAGAGACTGGATAGGTTAGGAATTCCTCCCTAGATCATAAGAGGATGAGGAGTGGCCTTATAGAGGTTTATACAATCATGAGGAGCATAGATAAGGTGAATGGTCAGGTTTTTTCCCTGGTCTAAATCTTGAGGGCATAGTTTTGTGAGTGGGGAAAGATTTAAAGGGGTCTTGAGATGCAAGATTTTCACACAGTGGTGTACGTGGAACGAGCTGCTAAAGGAAGTGGTAAAGACAGCTATAATTATGACAGAGAGATACAAGGAACTGCAGTTGGTGGTTTACAAAAAAAAGGGCTAGAGTAACTGAGGAGATCAGGCAGCATCTCTGCCGGACTGAGGTAGGCAGTGTTTTGAGTTTGGAACCTTTCTTCAGACTAATTATAGTAGGAGGGAGAGAGCTGGAAAAGAAGTAGGGGAGGTACAAAACATGACCCCACTGACAAATACCAAACCACCATCTCCCAGACCATTACTGATCTCCAACTCTGGCCTCCCCTCCATGGCCTCCATCCTCATCATTTCCCATTTCTATCTCCTTCCCAATATCCACAAAGAGTACTGCCCTGGCAGTCCCATTGTTCTGCCTGCTCTTGCCCCGCCAAATGTGTCTCCAATATCTCTTCTATATTGCCGCCTTTTTTACAGGTCCTTCTGATCTACGTCGGAGACATCTCACAATCTCTTCAACACTTCAATAACTTTTAATTCCTTGGCCACCATTGCTTATTCTTTATCATTTACACCTCTATTCCCATAAGGAGGTGTCAGGCGCCTTTGGTTCTTCTTTGAACACAAACCTAATCAGTTCCCCTCAACTCACATACTCAACAACTGACAGCCAACCATGTCATCTCTGGGTGCCCGCTCTACCACCCACCAAAAGGAGCTCCGGGCCTGGCAGACATTGGCGCAGAGATTACAACCTGGCTGCTCAACACCCGACTTGAGATGTAACTATTTATTTGGTTTCTGCCTGGCGGAACTTGTCCTTGCTCTCAGCAACATCTGACGCCTGCTATATACCTACTGACACCCACAGCTTTCTAGACTACACTTTTTACCACCCCTTCCGCCTGCAAAGACTCTATCCACTGCTCCCACTTCCTCTGTCTACGCCGCATCTGTGCCCAAGATGAGGTGTTCCATACCAGGACATCTAAAATGTCCTCATTCTTGAGGGAAAGGGGGTTCATAGATGAGGCCCTCACCCTTGTCTCCTCTGTGTTCCACTCTTGCACCCCCTCAGGGGCCGAAATCACTTTTAAAACATGGGGGGGGGGGGGGGTGACAATGAGGCCTGACATCTAGGCCTGACGTCGGCAACCTATGGCCTACGGGCAAAATCTGGCCTGTAACCAAAAATCATCCGGCCCGCAGGCGTTTTTTTTTTTCAATCTGGGACCTCGGAACTGAAGCCAGTCACGGGGCACGCAGGTGAACTGAGCGCTACAGCCAGATCTGGGGCAAGCGAGCCGACCTGGACGCTATAGCCAGACCTGGGGCAAGCGAGCCGACCTGGGTACTGCAGCCAGTCCCGGGCTGCTAAATTCTAGGAGCTGGTGGCCTCTAACTTGAGGGCTCTGGTCGCAGAGCCTGTGGACTTACCATCACGGAGCTGGCTGACTTCGGAGGCTGTGGTGGCGTTGCGGCTGCGACTCGACTTCGGAGGCTTCGGTTCTGCTGCAACATGTTTCACAAAACATGGGGGGGGGGATTGTCCCCCACCTCTCAAAACATGGGGGGACATCCTGGGGGGGGGGGGGACCCGTTCCCCCCCCCAAGATTTCCGCCCATTCCCCCAGTTGCAACAGGGGCCCTCACCTTTCTCCCTATCAACCATCGCATACAGTACATTATCGTCCGACATTTTCGCCACCTCCAACAGGATCCTACCACTAGTCACATCTTCTCATCTCCATCCCGTTCCACTTTCTGCAGAGACAGTTCCCCCCTCAACTCGCTGTTTAACATCCCTTCGCACACAAACCATCCCCCCCTCTGGAACTTTCCCCTGCAACTGCAGGGGAACTCTCCTTCCCATTCCCACACTGACCTTTCTGTCCTGGGCCTACTCCATTGTCAGAATGAGGCCAAATGCAAGTTGGAGGAATAGCACCTCATATTTTGCTTGGGCAGCTTACAACCTAGCGGTATGAATATTGATTTCTTTAACTTCAAATAACCCTTGCATCCCCTCCCTCTCCGTCCCTCCCCCATCCTAATCGTCGTACTAGTTTCACTGTTGTTCTGTTGAGTTTCATTCTGCATAACTTGTTCTCACCTAGCCCATAGCCAGCAATGGACCATTGTTGGCTCCACCTTTCCTTGATCATCGTCACGTTTTAGCATATCTTTCATTCATTCGTTCTATATTTCTCTATATCATTGTCTATATCGCTTGTTTCAATTTCCCCTGACTCGGTCTGAAAAAAGGGTTTTTACCCGAAATGACACATATTCCTTTTCTCCAGAGATTCTGCCTGACCTGCTGGGTTACTCCAGCATTTTGTGTCCATCATCAGTTTAAACCAACATGTGCAGTTCCTTCCTACACATCATGCCTGCCTTTTTGTTGGGTACATCCAACAACGCTTGTTCCAAACGTACACTGGCACCATCCCCCAACTCTTTCTCCGCTGCATCGACAACTGCATCGGGGCTGCCTCCTGCACCCATGCGGAACTAATTGATTTAATTAACTTTACCACTAACTTAAACCCTGCAGTCAAATTCACTTGGTCTCTGACACCTCTCTCCCCTTTCTTAATTTCTCTGTCTCCATCACAGGGGCAGACTATCGACTGACATCTACTATAAACCTATGCACTCCCACAGTTATTTGGACTATCATCTACTCTTAATTTCCGTGTCTCCGCTGCAACTGCTCAGATGAAGGTGTCCACTCTAGGACATCAGGATGGCATCTTTCTTTAGTAAACGTGATCTCCCCCTTGCTGTTTTTGATGAATCTCTCACCCGCGTCCCCTCTGCGTCCCACACTTCTGCCCTCATTCCCCAGAAGGAACAAGGATAGAGTCAAGTTTATTTGTCACATACACGTACAAGATGCGCAGTGAAATGAAAGTGGCAATGCCTGCGGATTGTGCAAGAAATCAGAACAGAATAGAACAGAATCAGTATTTACATTTTTGGGAAAATAAAATTAAAAAAAAGACTCAACACAACAGTAAATTAGTAAATTAGTCCCTGGTGAGATAGGAGTTTACAGTCCTGATGGCCTGTGGGAAGAAACTCCGTCTCATCCTCTCTGTTTTCACAGCATGACAGCGGAGGCGTTTGCCTGACCGTAGCAGCTGGAACAGTCCGTTGCTGGGGTGGTAGGGGTCCCTCATTATGTTGCTGGCTCTGGATCTGCACCTCCTGGTGTATAGGTCCTGCAGGAGGGTGAGTGTTGTTCCCATAGTGCGTTCGGCCAAGCGCACTACTCTCTGCAGATCCTTCCTGTCCTGGGCAGAGCTGTTCCCAAACCAGATTGAGATGTTGCCAGACAAGATGCTTTCTACAGCCCCAGAGTAGAAGCACTGAAGGATCCTAAGAGAAACTCTGAATTTCCTCAGCCGGCCCCCTGGTCCATGGCATTCTCCCCACCAGCCTCCGCATCCAATAAATCATTCTCTGATATTTCCACCATCTACAGTGTGATTCTACCACCAGTCATTATCTTCCCATCCCCACCCTTTTCTACCTTCCTCAGAGACTGCTGCCTCCACAACTCCTTGGCTCACATCCCTTCCCAGCCAAACAAAGAGGGACCCGACTTTGGGGGGAGGGGGGGGGGGCACTGCCAAGAATAAAGGGGAGTCCAGTGTGGTGGGGGGGGAGGGGTGGGAACCATTGGGAACCAAATGGAATACTTTGTAACTTTGTCAGTGCCCTATATGTGGCGACTCTTTACATACTTGTGTCTGCAAAACAAAGAATCTCTCTGTAACATGTCACATGTGATAATAAACATTCATTCATTCAAACACCCACCTCCCCAGAAACTTTAACCTGCAACTGCAGGAGATGCAACACCTATTCCTATTCCTCCTCCCACACCATCCAGGGACCACAACAGCCGTTCCAAGTGACATGATGTTCACATGCACCTGCCCTAACCTCATCTACTGCACTCTGTGCTCCTGATGTGGCCTCCTTCACGTCGGTGAGACTAAATGTAGACTAGGAAGCCATTTCACCCAACACTTAATCCAACGTCACCTCTCCACGTCCTCCAGAGATGCTGTCTGACCCGCTGAATTACTCCAGCATCTTGTGTTTTCTTTTTGTAGGTATAATTAAAGGGGTTAAAATACATGGGATACGGAAAGTTTAGAGGGGTCTGGACCAAACACAGGCAAATGGTACCAGCTCATGCAAGCACATTTGTCGGCATGGGTAAGTTGGGCTGAAGGGTCTTTTTCTGTGGTATAACTCTAACTCCATGGTGAAGAAGGTTGTGAACGGATACTGAAGGACAGACATCAGCTGGAACGTTCAGGGAGTGGTGGTAGATGGAATCTCATCTAGATACGTGTGAGGGAATGCACATTGATACGTGAAATAGCAACAGGACACTGATCCGACCTCTGATGTGCAGAGAATTAGTGCCTGGACTGTCTCACTGTGGTGTTTGCACAGTTTTATTTCTACTTTCTCTCCAGCTACAACACTACATTCTGTACTCGGTTTCAGCAAATGGCAGATTCCATCAGAGTATTGGTGTATAGAGGGACCTTGAGATGCAAGTCCATACCTCCCTGAAAGCGGTCAAAGGTGGTGAAGGAGCCATTTGATGTGCTTGCCTTCTCAGGCTGAGGCACTGGGAAGAGTGGGAAGGGTTACTGTTGTGCAAAACATTCATTGGGTTATATTTGGAGTACTTTCCAGATTTCTCATCACCACGTGATAGAAATTATCCTGATAGCTTAAGAAAAAGAGTGCAAAATAGAGTTCCCAGAGTGTCCAGGTGGTGGGCTTTCGTCATCAGGTTGGATAGACTGGGTTGATCATCACTGGGACACAGGAGGCATAGGGACTGATTTATCAAAGTTATAGAATGATCTTGGGCAAAGATAGAAAAATAGAAAATAGGTGTAGGAGATAGGGAAGATAATCAGAGAGATATTCCTCGGGCAGATGAGTTTAAAATTACAGAATTCTGAAACCCACTGTGTCAGAAACAGAGACACCAGGCAGTTCACAGATACCCCCAGAGAGAGAGAGAGACGGACTGAGAGACACCCGTCGGTGAACAGATATCCCCCTAAGAGAGCTGTTACCTTGCCAAGTCTCGCTCTCTCTCTGTACCCCGAATCAAAACGTTGCCCATTAGTTCCCGCTACAGATGCTGCCTGACATCAATGATTTGGATGAAGGGATTCAAAGTAACATTAGCAAATTTGCAGATGACACAAAGCTGGGTGGCAGTGTGAATTGTGAGGAGGATGCTATGAGAATGCAGGGTGACTTGGACATGTTGGAGGAGTGGGCAGATGCATGGCAGATGAAGTTTAATGCGGATAAATGTGAGGTTATCCACTTTGGTAGCAAAAACAGGAAGGCAGATTACTATCTAAATGGCGTCAAGTTGGGAAAAGGGGAACTACAACGGGATCTGGGGTCCTTGTACATCAGTCTATGAAAGTAAGCATGCAGGTACAGCAGGCAGTGAAGAAAGCGAATGGCATTGTTGGCCTTTATAACAAGAGGAGTCGAATATAGGAGCAAATAGGTCCTTCTGCAGTTGTACAGAGCCCTAGTGAGACCACACCTGGAGTATTGTGTGCAGTTTTGGTCCCCTAATTTGAGGAAGGACGTTCTTGCTATTGAGGGAGTGCAGCGTAGGTTTACAAGGTTAATTCCCGGGATGGCGGGACTGTCATATGCTGAGAGAATGGATCAGCTGGGCTTGTACACTCTGGAGTTTAGAAGGATGAGAGGGAATCTCATTGAAACATATAAGATTGTTAAGGGCTTGGACACGCTAGGAGCAGGAAACATGTTCCCGATGATGGGGGAGTCCAGAACGAGGGGCCACAGTTTAAGAATAAGGAGTTAGCCATTTAGAACGGAGACGAGGAAACTTTTTCTCACAGAGAGTGGTGAGTCTGTGGAATTCTCTGCCTCGGAGGGCGGTGGAGGCAGGTTCTCTGGATGCTTTCAAGAGAGAGCTAGATAGGGCTTAAAAATAGCGGAGCCAGGGGGTATGGGGAGTAGGCAGGAACGGGGTGCTGATTGGGGATGATCAGCTATGATCACATTGAATGGCAGTGCTGGCTCGAAGGGCCAAATGGCCTACTCCTGCACCTATTGACTATTGTCTATTGCCTATTAACCCACTGAGTTACTCCAGCCACTTTGTGTTTTGTTCAAGATTCCAGCATCTGCAGTTCCTCGTGTGTCTCTGTCTATTTCTTGCACTCTTTATCCTCTCTGCATCGGATCAACATGTGACCTTTCTCTCAGTCCCCCAGGTTTTGAAGCTGTGTGCAGAATTCATCGAACAGCATGGGGTTGTCGATGGCATCTATCGGCTCTCTGGAATATCGTCCAACATACAGAAACTGCGGTATCTCTCTTTTTGTGTTGTCTGAGTCTATGGTGCCTGTGCTGTGATGCTGTGATCTTGCAAGCAAGATTCTCGTTCTACCTGGATCTCTCAGTGATTCATGTATATGACAATAAACGACTTTTTCCTCTCGGTCTCTATTTCTGTCACAGTCGTCACTCTGCGTCTCTCTCCTTGGTTTTCTCTACCTTTGTACTTCGCCACCTCTCTCCACCCTCACGCATTCTATCTGTCTGTCTCCCTGTCCAACACTAGAGGACAGAGCTGTTAGGCGAGAGGGGGACGTTGCGTGGAGGTGTACGGGACAAGGTTTTGTTACACAGAGAGTGATGGGGGTGTGGAACTCATTGCCCGTGGAGGTAGATATCATAGTGAGTTTTTAAATACTTTTAGGTAGGCACATGCAAGTCCAGGAAATATAGGGATATGGACCATGCACAGACAGATGAGATCTGTTTAACTAGGTATCATATTCAGTGCCGAAGGGTCCATTCCAGTGCCTATGTTCATAAGTTATACAGGAGCAGAATTAGGACATTCGACCCATCAAGTCTACTCCGCCATTCAATCATGGCTGATCTAACTCTCCCTCTCAACCTGTTTTACCCCCATAACCCCTGACACCCGTACTACCCGAACCGTACTGTTCTGTTCTCTATGAAATGTGCCGGGCAAGTTTCTTGGACAGTGAATTGTGGGTGTCTGGAACGTGCTGCCAGGGGTGGTGGTGGAAGCAGATACCATCGTGGCTTTTGATTGATTTTGATGGTAGATGAAGGGTATAGAGGGGTGTGGATCGTGTGCAGGCAGGTGAGATCAGTTCAGCTCGGTATCATGTTCTGCACAAACACTGTGGGCCGATGGGCCCGTTCGTGTGCTGTTCTGTGTTCTATGTTCCAACTCACTTTTTTCTCGGCACGTTTCCCTCCGTTTCCTCCCTTTCTCCTTCATTCATGAACAGAGATGGAGAGGGCAGAAAAGGGGTGTGAAAGAGGGGAGAGGAGGTTGGGGAGCAGGTGATCTGCGGGTTTGATGAGGTGGCCGTCTGTGAGGAGGGACGGAGTGAAATCCAGATGTGAAGCCAGAATTGAGTCGTTGTTTGGGTTCAATGTGGCAGAGGTGGGATTGCGCGGGGAGATGCGGGGCGTTGTGCGAACGGGGAGAGTAGGCAGAGCGCTGGGGGGGAGGATGTGGGGTCCTTCGTACCCGGAACACAGGAGGTCAACACGGGGGCAGCGAGACATCCCCAGGGCAGGGGGGTGCGATGGTCTTTATTACATAGGGGAGGGGGGGGGGGTAAGAGCGGGTCAGTGTCAGTAGAAGGGACAGGGTGTTGGTGAGACCTCACCTGGGGCAAGGTGCACATTGTCGTTCTCATTATCGTAGAGGGAGGGGGGTCCACGTGTTGGGGGCAACAGGGAAGGCTGAGCGGGTCGATCCCGGGATGCAGGGGTCGACCCTGTCAAATCCCGAGATCATGAGGGGGCTCGGAAGGGGAGATGCTGAGAGTATGTCTCCCATCCCCCCTCTCCCCCGGTGGGGGAATCGAGACAGGGAGGGGGTATCTGGAAATGGGGTGGCGTCATTTCAGACGTGACTGTGAATGCTCCAGTGAGGGATTGAGGGAGTTCCACCGAGTGATAGGTCTGAGGGGGAGTCGGTGGGAACAGGCAGGAGGGAAGAACTGAGGACAGGGTCGAGCAGTGAGTGGGCAGCGGGCAGGAGGAGCAGGGTGCCCGGCCCCTGATTCTGCTTCCAGCATCTAACATGACAGCCCGTTTGCGTTGGACCACAGGCAGGAGTTCGACACGGAGAAGACGGTGGATCTGTCCAAAGAAGTTTACCTACAGGACATACACTGCGTCAGCTCGCTCTGCAAGGCGTACTTCCGAGAGTTACCCAACCCGCTGCTCATGTACCGACTGTACGATAAATTCGCAGTAAGTCCCAAACTCCCTCGACACGGTCCCGTCCAGCCCCCGACTGCAGCGGCTCAGGGGGCGGGGAGAGAGGTTACCTGCCCTGCGGCATTCATGGAACCCACCCCCATCAATCCCGCAGGTCACACAAACGCTCGCTCATATGGATGGGGTCTCCATTAGTGAGGTGTTCGTGGCCCAGGAAGGATCTAAACTTCAATCCCCTGGTCTCCATCAGCGAAGCGGGGGCAGTGACCGCACGTCACGTTGGCTACAGGTGTCGGTGTTTCCCCTCTCGTCCTCACAGTGAGTCCCGCCACACACTCCCAGAGCACAGGTGTGACACACAGTGAAGCTCCCTCTACACTGTCCCGCCACACACTCCCGGGACACAATGAAGCTTTCTCGACTTTAGAACATAAACCATTACATTTAGAAAATAAACACTTCTCCACCACAACCCCTGGCAGCGTATTCCAGGCACCCTCCATTCTCAGTGGAAAGAACGTGTTCCACACATCCAGTACCAACATGATTTTCCCAGTCCACTTGCATATTGAAACCCCCATGGCCACTGTATTCTTACATGTCTTTTCTATTTCCTGATGTAAACCAGTTCTGATCCAGACTATCAAGTCTCCATGACCCTGTGCATCTTAGACTCTGGATCAGCCTATCATGGGGGACTTTATCAAATGCCTCACTGAAATCCATGTCGACAACATCCACTGCTCTACCCTCGCCTGCCAACTTAGTGACGTCTTCTGTAAGTTCAGCCGTGTTTGTAGCACACGACCCCCCCTGACTCTAACCTCCTTTGTTGTCAGGATGCAGTGAACACCCAGCTGGAAGCTGAACGGCTCCTCAAAATACGTCACGTGCTGCAGGAGCTGCCCCCATCCCATTACAGGTAACGATCCAGAGTCCCTCTCGTCCGCGCCTTCCTCGACGATGACCCCCGCCCCCCTCGCCCGTGTCCTCCCCGCTCCCTCGCCCACATCCCCTGACTACTCTCGCCCACCACCTCCGCTCCCATCGCGCTCCCTCACCTCCCCTCGCCCGGTGTTCCTTTGCTCCCCCTCGCCCGGTGTTCCTTCGCCCTCTCCCACCCCCCCCCCCAGCTGATGGTCGGTGTGTTTCCAGGACCCTGGAATACCTGATGCAGCACCTCCTGCGAATGGCCTCCTGCAGCCCACAAACCAACATGCACGCCCGTAACCTGGCCATCGTGTGGGCTCCCAACCTGCTGAGGTCAGCGCTGTCACGGCAGCCCCGTACTCTCACCCTTCCCCACCTCCTAGCCCCTCCAGTGGCAGAGCGGCTGGGGGGTGTGGATGGGTGGTGACTGGGTTGGAGGGAGGTGACTGGGTGGGTGGGAGGAGGTGATTGGGTGACTAGATGGGGGAGACTGGGTGGGGGAGGTGACTAGATGTGGGGAAGTGACTAGATGGGGGGTGATCGGATGGGTGGGGGAGGTGACTAAGTGGGGGAGGGGTGGCGACAGGGCTGGAGAGGGAATGGAGTAGGAGATGGGCTGGATGTAGGGAGTGGATGGTGGGGAGGCGGTATAGATGGGGAGGGATGGGTAGGTGTGGAGGCAGAGGGCTTGCGGTTGAGGAGGAGTCATGGCTGGTGTGGGGCCAAGAAGGGTAGAGGTGGATGGGCGAGGATGTGGTGGTGGGGAGGGCTGGGTGGGGACAGGGAGTGAGTGGGATGCTATGGCATGGTGATGGGTGGGTCTTGGGGTGGGGGTCTCTGCCCATGGGGTGGTCTCACTCTCTGCCCCCCCCCCCAGATCCAAGGAGATTGAGACGTCGGGATTCAACGGGACGGCTGCCTTCATGGAGGTTCGCGTCCAGTCCATCGTGGTGGAGTTCATCCTCAACCACGTACAGCACCTATTCGGCTCTGGCGACTGGCACGCCGACTCTGGTAACCGTGCCTTGACTGGAAATCAAGCAAACCGCAGCCGCTGCAAACCTGAGATAAAATCATAGTGGGGAAGGGGCAGAGAGTGAACCTAGCCGGAAACACTCAGTGGGTCATGCAGCATTTGTGGGGAATGAAACACTCAATGTTCGAGAACTCTTTCTTTCACCACCTTGTTTTAGAGAGGGACACCAGTCACTGGACGTTCCCCATGGAGGAAGAGCAGCAGGCACACCTGGAATACTATGCACAGTCCCTCCCCACCACCCCCACCTAATAAAGGATATGGTAGCATTGGGACAGTCCAAGGAGATTCCCCAGATGAATTCCTGGGATGAGAGGGTTGTCCTATCAAGACAGACTGGACAGTTTGGGTCTGAATTAATTGGAGTTTCGAAGAACAAGGGGTGGCCTTATTCAAAGGTATAAGATGTGAAGAGGGTGGTCAGTATAGATGTTGGGATGTTTTTACTGGTGCTGGAGTGTTGCACAGGGACACATAATTACAAGGTGAGGGGCCGATCATGTAAAGCAGTGGTGTGTAGCAATGGCTTCTCAAAGAGGGTGGTGACCGCGTGGGTTTCACTGTCCCAGCGGGGATGGAGGCCGCATCCGTAGATATTCATGGTGGACGGGAATAAATATGGTCAATGGGGCTCTTATAGTCACATGTGCAAAGTACAAAGGCACAGTGAAATACTTTGCTTACAAACAGTCCAGTAGAGTATTCCCTTACCTAACCACATCTCCGATGAGCAAATTATACAGAAGTCGTCCACTGATGCTGCATGCAAGAGGCACCATGTTTTCGCACCATTTTCAAAGGCCAGTCCACGCTCTAGGTTTTACGAGCAGTGTCATATCCAGGCGAGCCTCAGGCTGCCGTGGGCCTCCAGCCATCACATTCCTTGGATGTTTCGATCCTTTTGTTCCTCGGGGGCGTCTCCCGCAGCAGACCTTGAGGCCAGACCTTGGTTATCTCTCCTCTCCTACCGGCCTCACTCCTCGCCGATCGCGTCCGTCTTTTCCGCCGGCTCCATCCACCCGGTCTCTGGTCTTCGGGGGACGACACGGGCAGGCTCGGCGGGCTCCTCCTGAAGGCCGCGGTCTGCTGGGTCTTGCGTCCGTCCGCGGGGGACCAGCTCGGCGGCTACCTCCTGTTGGCTGCGGCGCCCTGGGAGCTTTGGTAGATGTTTGTCAGACAGAGGAATTAATGGTGACGGGGAACCGGCACAGAACAGGGGCTGAAGCCGGTACGGATCAGCCATCTAGACCGGAACAGCAGGATCAAAGGGCCGAGTGGTCCATTCGGGTTCCAGTTCTTCATTGGCCGTGTTGTTAACACTGTGCCCCCTCTCCTCAGACGGAGATGCCGAGCGATGCCAGTCGCTGCCCTGCCTCAGCCCAGGGTGGGAGCAAGCACCCGGACGCACCCACCCGTCGCAAATCCCACGCATCCTTCACCTGGGCGACGGCCCCCCCGCCATGCGGCCCTATCACTCCATCATCGAGCTACCGGAGAGCAGGTAACGGGGTGGGCAGGTGGGGGAGAGTGGGTGAGGCATGGGTTTCAGAGACGGGGGGAGATACGAGGGTCAAAACTGAGAGAGCACAGGAGCTGACGAAGAGGGGAGAAGGAAGAGGTGGGGAGATCATGTATAGAATGACAAATGCCTTCGAGGGAGATATGTAAGGGTCTAATCCAGGGTCTCGAGGTTTATATTTAGAATAACAGATTCGAGGGTGTGGGTTGGAGGCTGGGACCTATTCACGGAGTTTGAGAGTTTACGTATAAAACAACAGATCCCCGGGAGTGGTTACAGGCTGAGTTCTAACAGAGGAATTGGGGGGTAGACACAAAATTCTGAAGTAACTCAGCGGGTTTGGCAGCCAATCTGGGGAAAAGAAATAGGTCGAGACCCTTGTTCAGACTTCAGACTTCTTCAGACAATTCTTCGGAGTCCGAAGTCTCGACTTGAAACGTCACCGATTCCTTTTCTCCAGAGATGCTGCCTGACCCATTGAGTTACTCCAGCATTTCGTATCTATCTTCGGTGTACACCAGCATCTGCCGTTCCTTCCTACACAGAGGGATTGGGTGTTTTATTTATTTTAAGATGTTCCCTTCTCTCTACATTACAGGAGGAAAGGCTCTTTGAAAGTCAAGAAATGGCGATCAATATTTAACCTCGGGAGATCTGGGAATGATTCTAAACGAAAAGTGTGTCGGAATGAAGAGAAAGGTGAGAATGAAAGTGTGCACAGTGGGAGAAGGGGGAGGGAGAGATGATGGGATGTTGCAGAGGCAAATAGATTAGGAGAGCCAGCCAGGGGAATAGGACAGGGCGAATAATTGGGCATGACGGGAATAAAGGATTATGAGGTTTTTTTTTGTAAAAGCATGTGGGCAAAAAGAGTTCATGAGCATACCTAGCAAGTAAGGTAAAGGAGAACCCTAAGATATTCCATTGGGAAGGTTAGACCACATGGGATCCAAGGGCAGCTAACTGAACTGGATCGAGAATTGGCTTCATGGAAGGAAGCAGAGGGTGATGGTGGGAGGTTGTTTTTCAGACTGGAGACCTGTGACTACTGGTGTGCCTCAGGGATCGGTGCTGGCCATTGCCGTGTGTGCTTCATATTCACCATTTGGATGAGAGTGCAGAAAGCATAATTAGTAAATTTGCGGATGACATTAAAGTCGTTGGTTTCGTAAATAGCGAAGATGGTTATGAAAATTTACAGCAAGATATTGATCAGTTGAGCACGTGGTCTGAGGGAATGGTTAATTGAATTTAATGAAAATAAGTTGCGAGGTGTTGCATTTCGGGAAGTCAAACCAGGGCAGGACCTTCACAGTGAATGACAGGACCTTAGGGAGTTGTTGTAGAGCAAGGACCCCGACAGTCCTTTCAGGTGAGGCAGAGGTTCACTTGCACCTCCTTCAACCTCATCTACTGTATCCGCTCCTCTAGGTATGGACATATATATCGGCGAGACCAAGCGCAGGCTGAGCGATCGTTTCGCTGAACACCTCCGCTCGGTGGCCGACGTGATATCCTGGTTGCTAAACACTTTAACTCTCTCCCCCGTTCCTATACTGACCTTTCTGTCCTGGGTCTCCTCCACTGTCAGAGCGAGGCCCAATGCAAATTGGAGGAACAGCACCTCATATGTTGCTTGGGCAGTTTACAACCCAGCGGTGTGAATATTTCTCTAACTTCAAGTAACTCAGTCCCTGTCCTACCCTAGTTCTCCGACTAGTTCCAAGGTCCTCCTGGTTAATTTTACAGATTGTATGCCTTGTGGTTACCTTCCCCTCAGCTAACAATGAACCATTCCACATTTCCTTGATCATCATCTGCTTTGATCTGTCCTTTTCACAACTTACCCTCCCATATGTCTAGTCTCCCCTGATTCTCAGTCTGAAGAAGGGTCTCGACCCGAAACGTTACTCATCCCTTCTCTCCAGAGATGCTGCCTATCTCGCTGAGTTATTTCAGTATTTTGTGTCTATCTGCGGTGTAAACCAACATCTACAGTTCCTTCCTACCTGTGGATAAATAGCTCAGCGGGCCAGACAACCTTTCAGGAGAACATGCATTGGTGATGTTTTGGGTCAGGACACTTCTTCAGTCTCATTGATGGGGGGGGGGGGGGGGGGGTTGGCGGGGGTTTAAGAAAGCTGGTAGAGAGGAGAAACAGGACAAAGCGTAATATGGATACTGTGTAATATGCTTACACAGTTGAGGAGGGTTATTTTAATAGGCATCTGCCTATTAAATAGGTTGGATAAAGCCCAAAGATGAAAGGACAGAAGGGGTGAGACGAAAGGATTGAAGAGCTGCGAATTGTGAAGGTAGAGGAAGGAATGTAGGTGAAAGGGAAGGTTGTGAATTGTGAGTAGACACAAAATGCTGGAGTAACACAGCGGGACAGGCAGCATCTCTGGAGAGAAGATGGGTGACGTTTCGGGTCGAGACCCTTCTTGTGAAGCTAGTGCATAACAGTTCGCTGAAAGTGTTGAAGAAGCACTTGGCACATTTATTTACATTGGTCAGAGGATTGAGTACACGAGTTGGGGTGTTACAGCTGTGTGAGACATTGGTGAGATTATAGTTGGAATATTGTGAGCATTCTGGGCATCACACTACAGGAAGGATGTGGATAAACTAGAGAAGGGTTTGGAAAAGACGCCAGGATGTTGCTGGGACATCTAACCCAGACGATGCTTGGGTTCTAAGGGTAGACGGGATAGACTGGGACTGTTTTTGCTGAAGCGTAGGCGGCTGAGGGGTGACTTTATGGAGGTTTATAAAATCACGGGGCACTGATAAGGTGATCAGTCTTTGGACTCCCAGGGCATTGGATTAAGATGAGAAGGGAAAGATTTAAAGGAAACCTGAAGACCACGTTTTCCATGTGGAATGTTGGCAGTGGGAGAGAATGGGAAAGGGGTTGAGTGTGTGGGGAATGTGGGCAACGGGATTGGGTTGCATCTGTTTGGAATGTGGGCAGTGGGCGAGGTTGGGCATGATCCGGGCATGGGCAGTGGGAGTCAATGGGAAGGGGTTGAGTCTGTTGGGAATGTGGGTGGTGAGAGAGAATGGCCAAGGGCTAGGCATGGACAGTAGGAGTCAATGGGAAGGTGTTAAGTCTGTGGGGATTGTGACAATGGGAGTGAATGGGTAAGGGTTGCATTTGTTGGATTGTGGTCAGTGGGAGTTTGTCTGGTGGGAATGAATGGGACACATAGGGACTGATCCATTCTCTCTGCTTCTGTTGTACCCCTTTCCTGTCTCCACCCATTCCCTTTCAGATCCAAAGACGTCTTCCCTCACCCTGAGGCCAGCAAAGAGCATGGATTCGTTGAGCTCAGTACCCTACATCAACGACGGTAAGTCTGACAGGGCGGGTCTGGCGCCCCCCCACCCCACTGTTATTGCCCACCTCTCCCACAACCTCGCGCTGGGCTGCTGGGGCATTATGAGAGAGTGCTGCTTGTGGTGTAGCTGAGATGTTTCTGGACCGGGAATCTCGGTTGCTCAAGGGTCCAATATCAGATGACTGGGATGGGCAGAATCATTGCACATCACGCTCTAATCTCTCTCCTCTTTTCTCCATCACCTCTCCTGTCCCTCCTTGATTTATGGCCTCATAATACCTTAATCCCTCCAAATCCACCTCCCTCCCTTCCCCACCCTTCCTCCCTCTTTCCCTCCTTACAATCTGCACCCTCTCCTCCACCCCTCCCCTTCCTTCCACACACCCTCCTCTCCCTTCTCTTTCCCTCCCCCCCTCTCTCTCTCCCTCCCTGCCCTCTCTCTCTCCCCCTCGCATCTCCCCCCCTCCTCTCTCTCCCCTCAATCTCCTACCCCACTCTCCCCCTTTCCCCTCCCCTCTCTCTCCCTCCTTCTCTCTCCCGTCTCCCTCCTATCTCCCCTCTGTCCATCTCTCCCCTCATTTCCCCCTCGCTTCTTCTCTCTCCCTCTTTCTTCCCCTCCTTTTCCCCTCTCTCATACCCTCCCTGCCCCTTCTCCCTTACCCCAAATCTGCCTACCCCCCTCCAAATTTCCTCCCGGTCCCCCCAAATCACTACACCTCTCCCCCTCCCCCCCCACCCCCCCCCCCCATCTTCCATGTTCTAGGATCTCCCCCCCATGTTGCAGGCCGAGGCACCCTCAGCCGCCGGGACAGTTTCTCCAGTGGTTCGCTGGACCCGGCCTTCCTGTTGCCGCCGGAGCAGGTGGGACGTCCTGTTCTCCGCGGGGGTCCCGACTCCCCCCGCTCGGCCAAGGAGGCGCGGGAGAGGGCCGGCCGCAGGGTGGCCCTCCACATCTCCGACCCCTTCTCCGTCTCCCTGCCCTCGCACGTCACCCCCCTCCTACACAGACCACTCGGGGGGCAGACGGCGGCCACATGCCCCACCCAGGCGCCGCAGCAGCCCACAGAACAGAGCGCGCATCTAGCCGAGGAAACGGAGAACGAGGACACGGCGGAGGATGAGGAGGAGCAGGAAGAGGAGGAGATGGAGCAAGGCGGAGAGGGTGAGTTCGGAGGGGGGGAGGGAGCTTGAGGGGGGTGGGGGCAGGATGAGTGGAGGAATGGAGAGAGAGGAGGTGAAATAGAGTGGGATTGGAAGGGAGGGTTGATGGAAAGGAGCTGAAGTGGGAGTTGAGGGGAGAGGGATTAGAGGGGAGGGGTGAGGGGAGAGGGAATGGAGGGGGGAACTGGAGGGAGATGGAGAACAAGGGGGAGAGGCAAGAGGAGAGGAGGGCATGGAGGAAGAGGCCGGGGGAATGAGGAAGGGAGAGGAACTGGAGGAGTGTGGGAGAGAAAAGGGAAGGAAGAGTGTTAATGACAACATAAGTGAACGAGAGGAGAACAAGGGAGGGGAACTGTTACTGAGGGAAGGAGAGAGAGGAGTGTGTGATGGGTTAAGTGAACAGGAGAGAGGAGAAGGATGGAGAGACAGACGAACAAACAGATAAAGGGAACTAGATCGGGGGGGGGGGGTGTGACAGGGAGAGGTAGATCGTGGAGGGAGAGAGTGGGTGGCGGGATACAGAGAGGTAGGGAGAAGAAATTGGGAGTTAGGATACAGATAGTTGGGATACAGATAATCAGAGATTAGGGAGAGAAAGAAAGGAAACGAGAGGGTCAGATAATGAGTGAAATGGGAGGGGGCGAGAGGGTGATGTAGAGTGTAAGAGCGAGAAAGGAATATTGAGAAAATGAAGGAGACGGGCGGAGAGGGGGAGAATGGGAGAGAGCAATGTAGACAGAGAGTGAGAGTAAGAATGAGAATGTAAGATGGAGGGAGAGAAGAGAGCGAGGAAGATTCTGAGGGAGGGAGAGGAACAGAGACGAGGGAGAGGGGCAGACACGGGGGAGAGGACCAGAGACGAGGGAGATGAGCAGACACGAGGGAGAGGGGCAGAGACGAGGGAGAGGGGCAGACACGGGGGAAGTGGTATGCTGCTGGAGTGAGAAAGAATGTGAGGGATGGTGAGGGTCAGGGAAGATGGCGAGTGGGCTACAGAAGGAGTGTGAGGAGGGAGGGAGTCGCTGATGCTGCATCTCCCACAGCTTTGGCTCTGCTTCTGCCCGAGATGTCTCTGGAACTGCAGGACACCTTCTCGTTCCTGGACAGCCAGGAGATGGGGGACTGTGACCTCGAGTACCTTGGGGAACTTGGGCAGCCCCTCCGCACACCCGAGGAGATGGACCCCTCCGAGTATGCCCCGGCCGGCAGCGCAGGCGGGTTGGGGGGCGTGGACATGAGCATCGAGTCCGAACTGATGGAGCGTGAGATGGACGAGGGAGAACTGCCCACATACGCGCAGGTGAGGAGTCTACGTTGTGGTGGAGCGTGGTGGGGGTCTCCGACTGCCCCCCCCACTCCCGACTGCCCCCCCCTCGACTGCCCCCACCCACCACTGCCCCCCAATTGCGACTGCCCCAACCTGACTGTTTTTTGAGGTGATGAAGGAAATTGATAAAGGGAGGGCGGTACAAGAAAAAGGAACTGCAGATGATGGTAGAGCAGCGGATATTGGGTACATGAATTTTAGGCTTTTGATAGGGTCCATCTTGGTAGGCTGGTCCAGAAGATTAAGATGTATGGGAATCACGATGACATAGTCTTATGGATTCAGAATTCGCTTATTCAAATTTGGAGAAATTGAAGATAGTGAGGAACGCTGCCAGAAGATGCAGCGGGGTTTAGATCAGCTGCAAAAATAGCCAGAGAAGTGTCAGATGTAGTTAAACCCGAGCAAGTGTGAGGCACTGCACTTTGGGGGCTTGAATGTTAGGGGAATGTATACTCTTAATGGCAAGACTGGTAACAACATTGATGTGTCGAGGGATCTTGGAGTCCAAGTTCATGGCTCACTGGAAGTGGCAGCACAAGTAGATAGGGTGGTTAAGAATGGTTGGCTTCATTGTTCGTGGCATTGAATATGTCAAGAAATCATGACGTGGCTCTTTAGGACTTTGGTTAGGCTGGATTTGGTGATAGTTGTCCCATTATTGGAATGATGTGGAGTCTTTGGGGAGGGTGCAGTGGTTTACCAGAATGCTGCCTAGATGAGAGGGCTTCAGTTGCAGGGAAAGGTTGGGTAGACTTGTATTGTTTTCTCTGGAACGTCAGCGGTTGGGAGGAAAGTAGATAGGTTCGGGTGGGGACTAATTAGATGGGGACCGGGGAGATGGGGACTGGGACTGTATGTGTTTCTCTGTTTTACCTACTGGCGTTTCCCATGTTAACCCCCCAGCTCCACCTCCAGGAGTTCTCGGTGGAGCCCCCGTGTGAGGAGGATTGGGGGGCGGACCAGGATCAGCCCCATTGCTCGACGCCTCCCACGGCGGAGGAAGACATCTCCGAGAAGGAAGAGCCGGCTTGCAGCGTCCCAGAGCCCGGCGATCCCAGCGCGGAGTCCGGCGACGAGGACAGCCCTACCGCGGGGGGCACCGACGGGCAGGATGATCCCAACGAGCCGGCAGCCGGGCCTGGTCCCCCGGGCTGCGCGGGGGCCACGGCCGGGTTCGATGGGCCACTTGTATGGAGCCCGGGGTCCGGCACCGGGGACGGCTCGACCGGGTGTGAGAGCGCGGCGCCGCGGGATGTGGCCGCCGAGCCGGATGGTGGGGGAACGGGGTACCCGAGCGCTGAGGCGGCGGCCACTGGAGTCCCGGAGGGAGCCGATGTCTGGGTCGGTCGGCAGCCCACCGCCGCCCCTATGCGCCTGGAGAGCAGGGTGGTGCCCTGCCTCCAGGCCCGGGCCCTGCCCGTCGTGCCCCCAAGCCCCATTACGCCATCCTGCCCCCAGCCCTGAAGGCCCGGCCCCGGCCCGCGGCCGACCACCCGCCGCTCAGCCCCGTGGCTCGCTCCGCCGCCTGGCGCAAGGCGGGCAGCCAGTCCTTCGACGAGGCGGTGGCGCGGCGCCGGGACCAACAGGGTCTGGCCGCCTCGTCTCGCCCCCACCTCCGGCCCTTCGCACGGGGCGACTCCCTGCCCTCCCCCCGGGACAGGCTCAGTCTTCCGCCCGCCGCGCCCTTGTACCGGGCCACCGGCCCCGGATCGCCTACCCCGACCCGCTGCCGCTCTCTGGCCCTGGAGGCGGAGGCGCCGGAGTGAGGGGCCCGGTGCAGGGGTCTGGTGGTTGTGTCCACCGCAGGACGCGGGGGAGGGCCCCGCGGGTGGGAGCGGGTTTGAGGGGGAGGGGGGTGGGGGGGGGGGCGAGGACAGCAGGCAGTCTGAATCCGAGGATCTCACTGTAGACAGAGAGAGCGCGGGGAGAGGGCAAAATAAACTTTGCAGAAAGAAAATCGTCTGGTTATGCAGTTGGTCTGTTTAACTCCGTCCTCCATTTTCTCTCTCTCGCCTCCTCTGTCCCTTCAATCGCACCCCAGCCCTCCCACTCACTCCCCATCTGGGCTTTTCTTTCGCCCCTTTTCTCTCCCCCCGCCCATTTTCTCCCTCCCCCCTGCCCATTTTCTCCCTCCCCCTGACCCTCGTATCCACCCCTCCCGCCCCGCTTCCACCACTTTTCCCTTTTCCCTCCCACCACCCTTCTCTCCCCCCCTCCCCCCTTTTCGCAATGTTTGTTCCCAATATGATGTCACGTGCAACTGACCTCCTCTCCCTGTACATGACCCACATCCCTCTATTCCTTGCACTTCTGCTTGTCTGTCTAAAAGCCCCGTAACCGCGACTATTGCATCTGCCTCCACCATCACCCTGGCGATGGCCCCCCACAACTCTCTGTGTTAAAAAAAACTCGTCCTGCACTTTTCCCATTAAACTTTCCCCCTCTCACCGTACAGTTATGCCCTCTAATGTGGGACATTTCCACACTGGGAAACAAAGGTTCTGACTGTATATCCTCTCATCATTTTATATACTTTTATCGTCTCCCATCAACCTCCGATGTTCCAGAGAAAACAATCCAACCTCTCCCTGTAGCTGACACCCTCTATTCCAGGCAGCATTCTGGATCCTTTGTACCCTTTCCAAAGCCTCCACGTCGTTCTTGCAACGGGGCGTACAGAACTGCAAGCAATACTCCAAATGTGGCCGAACCAAAGTCCTTTAGATCTGCATCATGACTTCCTGATTCTGAATCTCCATGACCCCAGCAATGAAGGCAAGCATACCATCCACGACCTTTACCACCCTGTCCATGTGCTGCCACCTTTAGTGAGTTATGCACTGGAGCTCCAACACCCCTCTGCACGTCAATGCCGTTAAGGGTCTTGCCATTAACTGTCCACTCTCCCCTTAAATTGATGTCATAGCCGCAGAATTAGTCCATTCAGTCCAACAAGACTACCTCGCCATTCAATCATGGCTGATCGATCGTTCCCTATGAAGCTCCCAAAGTGCAACACCTCACACTTGCTCGGGACAGACTCCATCTGTCATCTATCCACCCATTTCTGCAGATGTATTCCACTTGTATCTTCTGACAGCCTTCCTCTTTCTGCAGACCCTCCAATTTTGTTGTTGTCAGCAAACTTACTCACCAAACAATCTACATTTACGTCCAAGTTATTCATATATATCTCAAACAGCAACGGTTCCAGCGGAACTCCACTGGTCACAAACCTCGAGTCAGAATATCTACATTCCACACAACCCTCATCAATGACAAAGCCAGTTCTGAAGCTATGTGACCAAGTCTCCATGAATCCGGTGCATCTTAAATATTTGTGTCACACCTCCCGTATTAAACAACGTGTGCCACCTCTCTGCACAATATCCTGTCCCTCGCTCCACTCCTACGGTCTGTTTCCCTTCTTCCACGGAATCGCGACTCATGCTTCCCCTCTGGGCCCTGGACTGTGATGAGGTCAGTGTGGGACCCACAGACTCATCCACACACGGGGCAGGAGGTGTTTGACCGGACAGGTGAGCGGTGCGTTTTGAGGTGCTTCGCTGCTTTGACCATTCACACAGGATCTCTGTTCGCTCCCGACCCACGCCCCAGTTTACAATCCCATCCCAAATGCTCCCTGGCCCAGGGATTGCCAGGAGTCAGCGGGACATTGTGTTTCTTCATGGAAAATAAATCATTGGAAGAATTCCCTCTGTTCACAAAATTGGAGTAACTCAGCGGGACAGGCAGCATCTCTGGAGGATTGGGTGACGTTACGGGTCGAGACCCTTCTTCAGGATGATGTCAGGCGAGGGGGCGGGACAGAGATAGAATGTAGTCGGAGACAGTAAGACTGGTGGGAATTATGTGGTCTGACCAGTGGATGGGACCGGGTGTGAGTGGAGTCTCAGTCCTGGAGATGTCGGCCTGGGAGAGCACACTGACCCTGGTCACTGATTCTTGCAGTGGATGGCTGGAGTTTGTGGGCACAGTGCTGATGGTGTCTCTCCACTGCCCGAGCTGCCC
>CM075981.1:19815152-19915494 GCA_038087875.1 Malacoraja senta | reverse complement strand
TTCTTGCAGTGGATGGCTGGAGTTTGTGGGCACAGTGCTGATGGTGTCTCTCCACTGCCCGAGCTGCCCGTTGTAGGTGGTGCATGTGCTAGCAGTGGACCAGAGGGCAGGGGTCACTTGTGCCTGCTGTCCACCCTTTGCCTTTCCTCTCTCCTGTAGTCTGTCGCTGGCCTTCCTTTGCACTATACCTCTGTGCTAGCCAGATGCCCACCCAGTCTGCTACCATTCCCCTCTGCTCCTCCCCCCCCCCCCAAGTGCCTGGAGCCGTGAGTTCTGTCAGCTGAGCAGCACACAAGAAAATCACACTCTCCCTCCGGCCCACCCCATCCCTCGCCAATACCAGGAGTGAGCTGCCTACGGACCTCTGGTCCAGAGTTTCCAGGATGCACTGCTATCTGAGATGGAGTTTACAACGGTAACTGCCAGATGTCCTCTCGTCATCAAACAACAATGAGCAAACCCAACTCTGTGCCCAGGTGATCACACCTCCTCGCTCACCACAGATAACGGTCTCCACGAAAGTGTGGGCACTGATAGCAAACTGTCCACACACACATACACACACACACACACACACACACACACACACACACACACACACACACACACACATACACACACACACACACACACATACACACACACACACATACACACACACACACACACACACACACATATACACACACACACACACACACACACACACACACATACACACACACACACACACACACACACACACACACACACTCAGGCAAGCACACACACGATCGCACACAGAGACACATACACAGACGCACAAACATAAATACAAAACCACACACAGGGTGTGTTTCAAGCAGATTTATTGAATGTTAGAAATATCAAATTATGGAAATGTCAGCAGGAGGTATAAATAGATTCAGACAGACGAATTGTGATCTATCTCAGTCTATAATCACCGTGTCTGGCCCGTGACCTGGGAATGGGTGATGGGACAGTGCAGAGGGAGCTTCACCCTGTGTCCAATCTGTGCCCTGGGAGTGTGTGACTGGACATAGAGGGAGCTTCACTCTGTGTCTGTCGCGTGCCCTGAGAATGCGTGAAGGAACGGTGCGGAGGGAGCCCCTCCTGTGTCTAACCCTTGCTCCGGGAGTGTGTGATGGGACGGTATGGAGTGAGCTTCACCTTGGGTCTAAGCCTCCATTTCTCCTGGCAAGCCCCTCTCACACACAGCGCCATAGCGAGTGGCTGCTGCTCTGGGCTGCAACCCTGGGCTGGCTTCCCTGCTCCATCCACACAATGCACCGTCCTCGCCACCCAGCCCACCCCACAGGAAATTGAGCAGAGCTGCCAGGGTCCTGCCCGCCAGCAAACCAGGGTGGGGGCAGGAGGAAATGGTGAGGTGTGCTCCGGGCTGGAGCTAAGGCTGGGGACACGACTCGGGAGTGCAGTAGGGGCTAGAGTAGCGATTGGGGTGGGGACTGGGGTTGGTACAAGAGTGGGGTCTCGGCTGGAGACCCCACCCTGGTCCTTGACTGGGGGCAGGGTTCGAGACCAGAGTGGGGTCCAGTGCAGGGATTGGGGTTGGGAGTGGTGTTGCTACAGGAGTGGGGCCTATGCCGGGCACGAGGGGCAGGGTTGTTGCCGAGCACCAGAGTCGGGTTGGGGCCGGGCACTCCAGGGTCAGGTCCTGGCGCCCCCGTCGGCTTCGCCCTCTGCCTCTGCCGGTAGTAGGAGTAAGTGAGGCGGACCACCCCTCTGCCTCGGGGATGGTAGACCTGCAGGTTGAGGGCGTGGCTGAGGGGCCGGTGGGTCAGGGCCTCCAGCTTGTCGCGGTGGGGTCCCCAGCCCGTGTACTGCAGCGCCACTCCCCCCGCCTGGATCAGGCTGGGGAAGACGGTGACCCGCCCCTCCCCATTCACCGCGTAGCTGCCGTCCTCCCGCCGCACGGCCAGGTAGGCAGAGAGCCGGGAATGCCCCCTCCTGGGCAACTGCTGCACCTTCAGTCTGGCTGCCCCTCGCGGGATCAACACCACCTCTGTGTAGTTCACCCTGTGGGGCAGATGGGCAAGTCAGGGGCTGCACCCACTGCACCCCCACATCCCACCCTTGACCCAACCACACTCCCACACCCCCGCCTCATCAATCCCTACTGCGCTCCGTTACCCCCCGCCCCGCCTCACCTCCGTATAGTCCCCCCTCTGGGGCAGCTAGACGGGCAGAGGCTGCACCCGCTACACTCTTACATCTCCACCCTCACCCCCAACCTTGCCCCCATCACACTTCCACACCCCCCATATCGTCAACCCCCCACCCCCACATCCCCACCCCACCCCCACCCCCACCACGCCCCCAGGTCCACCCCACCGTGTAGTTCCCCCCTGTGGGTCAGATAGGCGGGTCAAGGGCTGGACCATCACTCCCACACTCACACCCTCATTCCCCCACCCGCACCCTCTCATCCCCAACGCCCCCCACTACCACCCCTGTGGGGCAGATAGATGGGCCAGGAGCTGCAGCACTGCACACCCACACACACCTTTACACCTCGCCAACTCACCGTCCTCCCAGATCCACCCCCACCCTCACACACCCAACCCCCACCCCCACCTCAATGTTATTCACACTGTGATGCAGATACAGAGCCCGCTGCATTCCCACCACCCCGCTCCCCCACCCTTACCCCACCTTGCCTTTGGGGCAAACAGAGGGGTCAGGGGCTGCACCCACTGGCACAGCATCAGAGGTCAAGCGGTAGGTGATGAGGTGACGGGCATGGGGGCAATGGGGAGGGGCGGGAGCCACAGTCATGTCTGTTACGGGTGGAAGGGAAGTCCGGTCATCGTGGAGGTCAGACCAAGGTTCAATGTCAGGGTTGGAGGTTTACAGTTTAATGGTCAAAGGTTGTCCTGTCCATGGGTTTAAGGGTCAAGAGTGAGTGGGGATATAGAGAGGGTTGTGAGGATCACAATCATATTTTGCAGGTACAGGAGAGTCACAGGTTTGAAAGGGAGGGGTCATGGGTTAGCAGAAATGGGTCGTAGCTGGGGAAGCAAAGGCAGCCGAGGCCAAAGTGTGAAGTGTCTGCAGAGGTTTCCACCTATTCAGTAATTTAAGAAGCATGGGTCAGAGGTTGATGGGCAAGGGTCAGGAGTTGAGTGGTAGGTTTCTCAGGCTGAGGGGCAGGTCAATGGGCTGGGGTGGCAGTTTGAGGGGTGGTTTCAGGGGAACCGTTTGGAGGCCGACAAGCAGGGTTGTAAGTCGGGACCAGAGTGTGCGAGTCAGGGGTCGGTTCAGGAGGTTGAAGATTAGAGTTTGGTCAAGGAGCACAATTGGTAGATCATGGGCACGGAAAGAGGTCAAGGCCAGGGTTCAGAGGGAGGGAGGCATGGATTCAGAGATCAGGGGCAGGGTTGGGTAGAGTTTGAAGGTCATGGTCATGGTCAGGGTTTGGAGGATGAGGAAGGCTGGCTGCTTTCACTCACGCTTTGCCGCGGAAGTGGTTGATCACCCTCTCGCAGTTGGTGTCCGAGCCCCCACACACACCGCATCGGCTGTAGCGCTTCCTGGAGCCGATCACCCCGTCACAGCCCGTCCTCACACACTGGCTCCTCACGCACACCGCGTCACTGTGCGGGTAGCAGTGCGTACCGTCCCTCACCTGTGGGGGGGTGGGGGGAGAGGGGCCAGGGGTCATCCAAAGGGTCGCTAAGAGGGAGGAGGTCAGCCAATGGGTAACTCAGAGAGGAGAGGTCGCCCAGATGGGAGAAGTCAGACACGAGAGTCAAGGAGGGGAGAGGTCATCCACGAGGGTCATTTGGAGGTGAGAAGTCAGCACGCACACCAGCTATGATCACTCAGCGGAAGCCAGGTTCAGCACGGTGTATAGGTCGGCTTTGGAGCTGAGGGATTTGGATCGTTCAGGGTCAACTACCCAGGTCACCCAGCTCTCACCAGGGTTGAGATGTCAGCCATCTAGCTCGCCCGAGGGCCAGCAGGGTCCAGAGAAAGAGCCACAAAAGCCTGACCCCGAATTGATCAAAAAAAGCTGGAGTAACTCAGTGGGACAGGCAGCATCTCTGGAGAGAAGGAATGGGTGACGTTTCAGGTCGAGACCCTTCTTCAGACTGGTTTGATCATGCATGGACCTGGGTTTGACACCACATTGTGTGTGCATTGAGCCAGTGCTGACTCTACATTGATCATGCATCGGCGTCATTGACCCAATATGGATCAGCATTGACGCCACACTGCCCTGTGTTGACTTGCATTGACCCCATGTTGACACCACATTGATCCCATGTTGATTGTGCATTGACCTTGCCTTGACCCTGCATTTGGTATTGGTTTAGTACTGTCATGTATAGCAGGATTCAGTGAACAATTTGTTTGCACGCTTTCCGGTCAAAGCCTACGATACACGAGTGTAATCAAACTGTGCACATGTACAACAGGTAGTGCAAGGAGAAAAATGCCAGGGTGTAGAATATAGTGTGACAGCGTTAGAGTGTTACAGTTAGGGAGAAAGTGCAGATTTTAAAAAGTGCAAGGTCTGCAATGAGGGAGGTTGGAAGATCGGCACTGCGCCCTGATTTAGGGGAAGACCGTTCAGTAACCTGATAACAGCGGGGAAGAAGCTGTTCCAGAATCTGGTGGTACGTGCTTTCAAGCTTTTGTATCTTCCGCGCTGCAGGAAATGTGAGAGGAAGGAACAGCAAAGGTGTAAAATGTCCTTATTTATGTTGGCTGCGTGAAATATAAATTGAGTTAATGGTGGGGTGGATGGAAGAGTTTGGAGTTTGTTTGAGATGGATTGGGCTACATTCACAACTCTCTGTAGTGTCTTACGGGCTTGGGCAGAACTACTTTCAAAACCAAGTTATGATCCATCCTAATATGATGCTTTCAACGGTACATCTGTGGATGTTGTTGAGAATCATTGGATACCTGCCAAATTTTCTTAAACTTTAGAGGAAGTATTGGTGCGCTTTCTTGGCCATAGCTTCAATGTGATTGACCCTAAGTTGACCCTGCATTGATGCCACATCGAAGCAATGTTGACCTTGTGCTGACCCCGTGTTGGTCCGCATATGTTTAGATTTATTACTGTCATGTGTACCGAGGTACAATGAAAAGCTTTGTTTTGCTAGCCAATCAAATCATGTAATACTATCGATAAATATAACTAAGCCAAAGTATAATGAGTAGAGCAAATGTGGAGATACAGAGTGAATAATGTACTGTAGTTCCCAGCATTGTCGTGCATTAGCTCGATACACAAAGTCCAATGTCATCGATGGGGTAGAGGTGAATCAGAGAGGATGCCAGCTTAGGGAAGGACAGTTGCGAAGCCTGATAACAGAGGGGAAGTAGGTGTTCGTGGGTCTGTACCTACCGCAGGGAGAGGAATGACTGGAGTTGAGTGTCTTTCATTATGTTGGCTGCTTTCCGAAAGCAGTGTAAAGTGTAGACGGAATCAATGGTGGAAACTCGGTTCTGTGTGATGGACGAGGCTACATCCACAACTCTTTGCAATATCTTGCGGTATTGGGCAAAGCTGTTCCCAAACCAAGCTGTGATGTAACCCATCAATTGAGCCTGTGTTGACCTATTCAAGGGCAGGGTGTGGAGGGTGGGGTTTAGGGTGAATCCCTCTTGTGAGCGTCCGGCCTTGCGGGGAACAGGGGTTGGAGGAGCAGACAGGCAGTGTGGGGGCGAGGTGAGTTGGGTAGGGAGGGGAGACGGACAAACCTTGACGGAGAAGATTGTGACCAGGTCGGTGCCCTTCAGCAGGCAGTTGAGTTTGCAGAGGTCTGGCCAGCGGATGCCATGGTAGTACGGTTCCCACTCCTGCAGCGTCCCGTCCGGAGATGGGCCGTTCCTCGCCTCGCACTGCTCCTGCCGGAAACTCCCACCTGTCGGCACACCACGGACTTCCCGTCAGACACATCCCACCCTCAGAGTGTAGGGACCACCAGAGTACATGGAGGGGGCAGAGGACTGGGCCCAGGATGGGCAGATGCAATTTGATCCACAGAGTTCAATGCAGTGGTCAAACAGTGAGGTGCAACAAAGCAGGAGCAGGGGATACACGCATTGCCACGCATTTTCTCCGGGAAGTGGGAAGTGGATGGGCGGTTGCAGTTTATGGCCATTTTTCAGACTCTCAGGCAGATCACAAAGCTCAGTGCCCCAGCATCAATCCCGACCTCGGCTGCTGGAGTTTGCACCTTCTGCCAGTGACCACGTGGGATTCCCCTGGGTGCTCCAGTTTTCTCCCACATCCCAACAATGTGTGGGTCGATGGGTTAATTGGCTGCTGTGAAATGCCCTAATATGTGGATGAGGGAGACGGGGGTGAGGAGGGGAATCTGGGGGAGGGGGGGGAGGAGGGGGGATGTGGGTCCATTGGGAAAATAAAAATAGGATTCATGTGGCATAGGTGTACATCGGTGAATGGTGTGAGCTTGGGCTCAGTGGGCTGAAGGGCGCGTTACACTGCTGCATTGTTCTATGACTCGATGACCATGGTTTAATGCAGATCTGGAAAAAGGGATAGTATGAGGAAGTTGCAGCAGAATAATGGGATCGTTTAGTACCTGAGGATCAGAGGGGAGACGGGCAGTGAGAGACTGCAGTGGCTGCTTGGGACCATGTGAACCTACCCTTGTCGTCCGGGCACGACTCCAGGTTGCACGATTGGAACCTCTCCCACGTCCCCAGGCAGAAGTGGCCGAAGTTGGTGGGAGTGGGATTGTCACAGCGGCGCCGAGAATACTGGACCCCACCCCCACATGAACGAGAGCAGGATCTCCACGGGCCCCAGGAACCCCAGCTCCCGTTTACCGGAGTCTGGAAAACAGCAACAGTCACCAGGGTGATGCTCCCTCTGCGCTGTCCCGGGATAGACAGGTGATTTCCCCCCACTCTGGGTACGTACCAGTTGTTTCCATTTGGCGGTACATTTGCCGCGGAGGCAGACGGCTGCTCCCCCACACGGCGTCCCGTCGGCGGCGGGCAGCTGCTTGCTGACGTGCTGCCACTCACCCTGGTGCCGAGCCAAGCACCACAGCACCGGGCACGGGTCCAGGCCCGGTCGCGCCCGGAACCCTGGGCCAAAGGACAGCCGGCACTGGATATCCCGGTCATAGGTCGTGCCGGCAAGAGGGACGGATTCAGCCAAAGAGACGGACGGTTCGTTCAAGAGGCAGTCACCTGTGCGGGGGAGAGGGAAAACCATGAGCTGGGGGTCCGATAGGAGAGCGGGAGGTGGTAGAGAGTGTTCGAAAAATGCAGAGAGGAGGAGGAGGGCAGGGAAGAGAGGTGGAGAGAAATATCCATCTCACTCCTCTCCGTTGTTTTCTATTGCATCATCTCAGGAATGAACACGAACATTATCCCTACACCTCATGATTCTATATGCCTCCATAAGGTCACCCCTCCATCTCCTTCACGCCAGACAAAACAGTCTCAGCCTGGCCAGCTTTTCCTTATAACATGCCCACCATGAGAGGATAACATCCTCGTGGATCTTTCCTGCACTGTTCCAGATTAATGACATCCTTCCCATAACTATTTATCCATAAGTGTGGGCTCGCCAACACCTTGTACAGCTGTAACATAACTCGTGTAATCAATGTCCTGACCGTTAAAGGCAAGCATGTCAAACCCCTTCTCCACCCAGTGTATCCAGTGCCCTCCCCTTCAGGAAATACGCATCTGTATCCTGAGATCTCTGTGTTCTACAACAGTCTCATAGACCTTGCCATTTACTGTGTGACTCGCCCTTGTTTAACTTACCAAAATGCAGCATAACTTCTCTGAGTTCAATTCCACCTGCCATTCCTTGGCCACATCCCCAGTTCATCTAAATTCTGTTGTAATCTTACACAGCCTTCCACACAATACACGATACCACCAGTTTTGGTGTCATCCTCAAACTTACAACCCATGTTGACAATATTGTCATCCACATTGTTAATATAAATGACAGACAACAGGAAACCAGCACTGATCCCTGTGGAACTCCACTGGAGATAGATCACCAATCTGAATAACAACTCCCCACTACCACTCTCTGACTCCTTCCATCAGTTAATTTACTGTCCAAATGGCAAGTGTGGAATGCTGGATTTTGGTGAGTCTCTACCTACACAGGACACTGAGGAAATGTGGCATGATTTTTACAAACTTCTGCACACACATCTGAAGAACGATCTCGACCCAAAATGTCACCCATCCCTTCTCTCCAGAGATGCTGCCTGTCCCGCTGAGTTACACTGAGTAAGTCTGAGGTCATCCTTCTCGGCCCCTCGGACTCAATCAAAATGATAGCAGGCAGCCTTGGAAGCCTTACCCCACTACTCAAACCTCACGTAAAAAACCTTGGCATGATATTTGACTCAGCACTGAAATTTGACAAACAAGTCAATGCCATGGTAAAAGCTAGCTTCTTTCAGCTTCGGACGATAGCTAAAATAAAACAATTCCTCCACTTTGATGACCTCGAAAAGATCTTCCACATATTTATCTCCTCCCGCCTAGATTACTGCAACTCCCTTTACACTGGCATCAGCCAATCTTCGTTGTCCCGCCTGCAACTGGTCCAAAACGCCGCAGCGAGACTCCTGACAGGCACCCGAAAAAGGGACCACATCACCCCAATCCTGGCCTCTCTCCACTGGCTCCCTGTGCGGTTCCGTATACATTTCAAGATCCTCCTCTATGTCTACAAAGCCCTCAATGGATTTTTTCCAGAGCCAAATTAACCTACAAAATTGTACATCTTTGGAATGTGGGAAGAAACCGGAGTACCCGGAGAAATCCCATGCGGTCATGGGGAGAATATTCAAACTCTGTACAGACAGCACCCACAGGTAGGATTGTACCTGGGCCTCACCGCGCCACTGTGCCACCTGCTCAGTCTATAGCAAAGACCAGACTCCCCACCATTGACTCATTCTACACTTCATGCTGCCTTGGGAAAGCAGCCAACATAATCAAAGATCTTTCCCACTCCAGTTATTCCTTCATCTCCTCACTCCCATCGGGCAGGAGATACAGGAGCTTGACAGAACATACACCACAGACAGCTTCTTCCTCTCTGTCATCTGTCTTCTGAACAGTCCTTCCATAAGCTAGGGTACAGTACTCATTCTCCAGCCTCTCTAATTGCAGATGTTGGTCTTTATATTGTGCACACTGTATCTTTCTTTTCGCTCAACCCATTGCATAGAACATAGATCACCACAGGAGCAGGCCCTTCAGTCCACAAACATGATACCAAGACCAAATCTTACATGTCTGCACACAATCCATATCAATCCATTCCCTGCTTATCAATATGTCTAGCCAAGAGTCTCATAAATGCCACTATCATATCTGCCTCAACCACTGCCCCAAGCAGCAGGTTCCAGTCATTCACCACCCACTGTGCAAAAAACTTGTCCCACACATCTCCTTTAAATTTTGTTTCACTCATACCTTAAAGCTATTTGACTTTTCTATCCTGGAAAAAAAAGGTTCTGACTGTCTACCCTATCTATGCCTCTCATTGGGATAAATAGTCTGGCTTTCTCTGTGGCAGGTCATGGCTTGATTGAGATTTTGATGAAATTACAAAGGCGATTGATGAAGGTAGGGCAGTGGATGCTGTGGATATTAGTAAGGCACTTGATAAAGTCCTTCATGGTAGTCTGATCCAGAAGTTTAAGATGCATGGGTCTCACAGTGATGTAGTAGTTTGGCTTCAGAACTGGCTTAGCCATGGAGGACAGAGGGTAGCAGTGGAAGGGAGTTTTCCTGGCTGGAAATTTGTGACCACTGGAGTTCCGCAGGGGTAGGCTTGTTGGCCTGTAGGTCCCAGGCTTTTTCATGCAGCCATTCTTGAAAAGAGGCACATTAGCCAGCCTCAAGTCTTCTGGTACCTCACCCATGGTTATCGTTGACCCAGATATCTCTGCCAGGGGCCATGCAATTTCCTTCCTAGCTTCCAAAATAACATCCTAGAATACATCTGTTTAAGAAGGAACTGCAGATGCTGGAAAATTGAAGGTAGACAAAATTGCTGGAGAAACTCAGCGGGTGAGGCAGCATCTATGGAGCGAAGGGAATAGGCGATGTTTCGGGTCGAGACCCTTCTTCCTAGAATACATCTGCTCAGGTCCTAAGGAGGGGGCACCTCCCTCTGTTATTGTAACTACCTTAATGTGTTTAAGACATGTGTTTAAGATCTCCAGGAGCTCCTCCTGTGCAATGTGGACTCTCTTCAAGACTTCACTATTACCTTCCCCGATTTCCCCAGCATCCATGTCTTTCTCCACAGTAAATACCAACAACCAATAGTAATTTATCACCTTGCACATCTCCTGTGGCTCCACACATAGGTTTAGGTTTAGTATTAAATGTACCGAGATACAGGTGAAACGCTTTGTTTTGCATGCTATCCAATCAGATCAGATAATACCATCATTAAATACAATCAAGTCGAGCTCAAGTACAATAAATAGAGCGATGGTGGAATGGTGGAAGGTGTAGAGTGCAGAGTATAGCATTGGAGCACATCAGTTCGACAGATGTCCGCAATGGAGTAGAGGTGAATCGGACAGTACCCTGGCTTATGGAAGGACCGTTCAGAAGCCTGATAACAGAGGGAACAAATTGTTTCTGAGTCTGATGGTGCACGTCTCAAGCTTCTATACCTTCTGCCCAATGGGATCAAGGGGAAGAAGGAAATGTCAAGGTGGGGCAAGTCTTTGATTCTGTTGGCTGCTTTTCCAGGGCAGCGTGAAGTGTAGATGGAGTCAGTGGTGAAGAGTCTGGTCTGGGCTACGTCTACAACACTCTGCAATTCTTAATGGGCCTCTGATTTTTAACGATCCTTATTCTCCCCTGAATTACTCTTTTGCTTTTAATATGCTTGTATAATCTATCTGGATTCTTCTTTAACTTATCTGCGACAGGAAAAATAGATTTTCAGAGACAAGAAACCTAAGTCTTTGTAGGATGCCATACATCTGGCATTACATTATGCCCTGGATCACATTGTCAGGAAGAACCCCTATGTCAAGATGCTATTGACTACACTATTGACTTCAACACTGCGAATCAGATCCATACCGACCTTGACCTTGAAGCTGTAGAGAGTGGTGAACACGGCCCTTGCTTCTATCCAGTCTACCTTCATGATGCATTGCATAAAGAAGGCGGTGAGTATCATCTGCTGTGTACTTTACTCTGTTAGCTTCATGTGAACAAGGAATTTCATTGCACACTCATGTAAAGGACAATAAACTAATCTAATCTATTTTATGACCTTGTTTTCCCTCCTCATTTGCATCTTGTGTACAACATACCTTCTACTCCTCGCTTGACTTCAGCTGCCAAGGCATGACTAATGCCTCCTTTACAGTGACCAGGGCCTCAATATTCTTCACAAACCAGAGCTCCCTAATCCTGCGAGCCTTACATTTTAGCATCGAGCCTAATATGAACCTCAACGCCCCTTCACCGGCGCATGGCACCTTCACCGCCCCTCCAACATCGCAGCGCTCCACCACCACTCCCACAGCGTGGCGCACCCTCACCGCCACTCCCACAGCGCAGCACTCCCTCACAGCCACTCCCACAGTGCTGCGCCCCCTCACCGCCCCCCCCCCACAGCGTGGGGCTCCCTCACTGCCCCTCCCACAGCGCGGCCCTCTCTTACCGCCCCTCCCACAGTGCGGCGCTCCCTCACAGCCCCACCTGCACGAATGCTCACCCCTGCCACTTGCAAAGAATCCGAGGGATAAGCGAAAGCTGCAGAGAGACCAGGGCGCAGCCATGTTGACTCTGGACAACATGGGAGACATCATCTGGTGACCCCAGGAGTCCTCCCCCATCTGCACACAAATCTCCGAGTTGTCGTGTGCCATACCGATGAGATGTCCTGCGAATAGGGAGAGAACATTGACAAAATCAGACACAGAGTGAAGCTCCCTCTACACTGTCCCAGTACACTTCAAGGTCAGACACTAATAGGAGCTCTGTGAGTCACTGAAATAAAATTAGAAGGGTTAGTTGTCAGAGAGCATTAAAAAGTGGTGAGACTTTGGAAGGTTTTGGTGGACTGTGGGAATGGCTCATATGGCCAGGGGTCTGCATGAGGGTCAACCAAGAGTTGGGAAATATGAATCGGATGCCTTGTGGGAGAGGTGCTCGACTTGGAGTATGGCCTGGGTCGGATTGTGGGTACACACTCCAGTGGCGATTGTACAAGAGAGGGAAGCTGCACTGAGGGACTTGCAGCTTGAGTGGTCCTGTGGTTTATACGTGAGGTCATGGGTCCAGACATGGCATGATTTGGACCACACTTCACCCTTCTACTCTCTGGATGGTGATGTTTCCTGGTAGCTTGTGGAGTTACCTGCAGACACTGCCCCACTGTCACAGATCTGCACAGGATTAGTGCCTTAACCTGGTCCTTTTACAAGGCTGTTCTCGTCGGATCCATCCAACGAGGACGTGAGGGGTCTTTTGGAAGGGCCTACCAACCGTCGGCCCAGATGTTTCCCACATCTCAATGGTCGCCTGGCATTGGGGGAGCTGACCGATGCCCAGCACCACTCAGGAGGGGCATGTCCCCTGGGATGGAGGGGCTGACAGGGCTTGGGCGGCAGGACGACAACTACCTCATGAGAGGGGCAGAGGGGCATCTCCCCGGTGACCATGTTTTCCCTCAGGATCTTCATGTAGTTGCCCCTAAGGACATCCCAGAAGGATTTTGGTTATCTGTGTTTTTAAATTCATTAGGATGGAGAGTGACATTGTTAATTCAGAAACAAGGGTTCTGAACTTAAAGAAAGGTAACTTGAGGGTATGAGATGTGAATTGGCCAAGATAGACTGGCAAGTGATTCTTAAAGGGATATGCAATGGAAGGCATTTAAAGACTGCATGGATGAACTACAACAATTGTTCATCCCAGTTTGGCAAAAGAATAAATCAGGGAAGGTAGTGCATCTGGGGATAACAAGGGAAATCAGGGATAGTATCAAAACAAAAGGTGAAGCATACAAATTAGCCAGAAAAAGCAGCCTACCAGAGGACTGGGAGAAATTCAGTCCAGCAGAGGAGGACAAAGGGCTTAATTAGGAAAGGGAAAATAGATTATGAAAGAAAACTGGCAGGGAACATAAAAACTGACTGCAAAAGTGTTTATAGATATGTGAAGAGAAAAAGATTAGTTAAAACAAATGTAGGTCCCTTGCAGCCAGAAACTAGTGAATTGATCATGGGGAGCAAGGACATGGCAGACCAATTGAATAACTGAGGAAGACATTAAGGAAGACATAAATAATCTGCCGGAAATAGCAAGGGACCGGGGGTCAAATGAGATGGAGGAACTGAGTGAAATCCAGGTTAGCTGGGAAGTGGTTAGGTAAATTGAATGGATTAAAGGCCGATAAATCCCCAGGGCCAGATAGGCTGCATCCCAGAGTACTTAAGGAAGTAGCCCCAGAAATAGTGGATGCATTAGTGATAATTTTTCAAAACTCTTTAGATTCTGGAGTAGTTCCTGAGGATTGGAGGGTAGCTAATGCAACCCCACTTTTTAAAAAGGGAGGGAGAGAGAAAACGGGGAATTACAGACCAGTTAGTCTAACATTGGTAGTGGGGGAAATGCTGGTCAGTTATTAAAGATGGGATAGCAGCACATTTGGAAAGTGGTGAAATCATTGGACAAAGTCAGCATGGATTTATGAAAGGTAAATCATGTCTGACGAATCTTATAGAATTTTTCGAGGATGTAACTAGTAGAGTGAATAAGGGAGAACCAGTGGATGTGTTATATCTGGACTTTCAGAAGGCTTTCGACAAGGTCCCATATAAGAGATTAGTATGCAAACTTAAAGCACACGGTATTGGGGGGTTCAGTATTGATGTGGATAGAGAACTGGCTGGCAGACAGGAAGCAAAGAGTAGGAGTAAACGGGTCCTTTTCAGAATGGCAGGCAGTGACTAGTGGGGTACCGCAAGGCTCAGTGCTGGGACCCCAGCTATTTACAATATATATTAATGAACTGGATGAGGGAATTGAATGCAACATCTCCAAATTTGCGGATGACATGAAGATGGGGGGCAGTGTTAGCTTTGAGGAGGATGCTAGGAGGCTGCAAGGTGACTTAGATAGGTTGGGTGAGTGGGCAAATGCATGGCAGATGCAGTATAATGTGAATAAATGTGAGGTTATCCACTTTGGTGGCAAAAACAGGAAAGTAGACTATTATCTGAATGGTGGCCGATTAGGAAAAAGGGGAGATGCAACGAGACCTGGGTGTCATGGTACACCAGTCATTGAAAGTAGGCATGCAGCTGCAGCAGGCAGTGAAGAAAGCGAATGGTATGCTAGCATTCATAGCAAAAGGATTTGAGTATAAGAGCAGGGAGGTTCTACTGCAGTTGTACAGGGTCTTGGTGAGGCCACACCTGGAGTATTGCGTACATTTTTGGTCTCCTAATCTGAGGAAAGACATTCTTGCCATAGAGGGAGTACAGAGAAGGTTCACCAGACTGATTCCTGGGATGGCAGGACTTTCATATGAATAAAGACTGGATAGACTCGGCTTGTACTCGCTAGAATTTAGAAGATTGAGGGGGGATCTTATAGAAACTTACAAAATTCTTAAGGGGTTGGACAGGCTAGATGCAGGAAGATTGTTCCAGATGTTGGGGCAGTCCAGAACAAGGGGTCACAGTTTAAGGATAAGGGGGAAGTCTTTTAGGACCGAGATGAGAAAATCATTTTTCACTCAGAGAGTGGTGAATCTGTGGAATTTTCTGCCACAGAAGGTAGTTGAGGCCAGTTCATTGGCTTTATTTAAGAGGGAGTTAGATGTGGCCCTTGTGGCTAAAGGGATCAGGGGGTATGGAGAGAAGGCAGGTACAGGATACTGAGTTGGATGATCAGCCATGATCATATTGAATGGTGGTGCAGGCTCAAAGGGCCGAATGGCCTACTCCGGCACCTATTTTCTATGTTTCTATGTTTCTATGTTAAGGAATAGTGCCCAGTGTCTCGCCTCAGCACAAAGTACAAGCTTCCTTATGCCCGGCCAATGGCAAATTGACAGGCTCCGTGCTGGTCCAAGTGATCCACCCTGACCGGTCCTACAACATCCTGGCTGGTCCACCCAGGACAACATCCATCTGCTCCACGACCCACCTTTCCTAGAAGTTGTTCGTTCAGACTAACTGAAAGTTAGTCATTCAGTCGCCTTTCTATCCCTTGATCAGGAGAAAGTGTTTGACAGGATGGATCATGACTAACTTTTCAGGACTCTGCAAGTGTTTGGACTAAGGCCGCATTTCGTAGCCCAAGTCCGGCTTTTGTAAGCTACTGCAGAGAGTCTCGTAAAGGTTAACGGATCCTTTCTGGGGCCTCTTCACTATGGAAGGAGAGTGCGCCAAGGATGTCCCATATCTGGTCAGCTTTAAGCCTTGTAAAAACTAGGTTGGCCAAGTATTTACTGTGAGCAATTAAGAGCCTAAAATTTGGTCACTTTCCGCCAACATGCTACTCTTCAGAGGGAGGGGGTGTTGTAGCTATGAGAGTGGCCAGTCCTCCCCCTGTCACGATGGGTGTCGGAGATTGTCGTGAGCATGGAGTGATTCCGAACGGGCCTAACCCCGCTCCACTGGAATTGCTCGCCAGACCCAAGGCCCAGGATCTTTCCCGGGAGCTGGTCCCACACAACATGAGCCGTCTCCGAGATACCCAAGGCGCCGTGACGCAGGGAAATGCTTGCTGTACGGGATGCTCCTGCACACTCTACACTTCCTCACCCTCGTCTCCCGTCCGGACACGCCATGGCGGGCTGTTCCACTGTCCGACAGCGGGGAGGGTCCCCAGTGGAGGTCTCTCTCTGTGTGGGAGGCCTCTCCCTTTATATCAGGGACCCGGGGTGGGGGGTGTTGTACACAGCCATGCCGTGTAATAGGTTTGTACGTCGGGTCACGGACACGCCAGCCGCCTGTCACTGTGTGTACATGGAATGTGAGAGGTTACAGCCCCTGTGGGAGTATTGCACGAGGCTGCTCCCCTGATTTGGCTGTATTTCAGCCCCATGCTCCTGCCCTTTGGTTACCCCATACGGAGGGGGTGGGTCAGGGAGGGGAGGGAGGGTCTCCCTGTCGGTTTGCTCCTGGGCCTGGCCAAGGTGGCCATTGTCGGGTCCAGGGGATGGGCAGTGATGTCTCTACCCAAGTCGACTGCCTGCCCTTCTTCCGGGCTTACTTCCGTGCCCGCGTGTCCCTGGAGAGGGAACACATGGTGTTCACGGGGAATCTGGGGGCCTTCCATGAACGTTGATCACCGCAGGGGCTCGAATGTATCGTGGAGTTAAATATATTGTAATTTGGTGCCTGTTGTTTACAAACTGCACAAACAGCAGTATTGATAAATGTAATACCATGATAATTGTTCAAAAATATTGTGACTATGCAGAAAACTCCCCTGTAAAGGCAAAAAAAAGAACTTAAAACCAGGCACGTGATTACCAATTTCATGAGCGATGGTGAAGGCACTCTGAAGGCCGATGTCCTGGACCACGGCACAGTTCTGACCACTGTCCACCTCACACACCGTCCCAATGTGGCCAAGCCCCAGCGACTCGCAGAAGTTTTCCTGACAGAGGTTCTGACGGGTCAAGGTGTTAATGCTGTTAGAGATTGTACAGACTGTGTACAGTGAGAGTGTGCAGAGAAAGAGAGTGCATAGACCGTCAGTTTACAGAAAGAGTGTACAGGGACAATGTACAGAGACTCAGTGTACATAGAGAGATAGTACAGTCAGTGTAGAGATACACAGAGACAATGTGCAGACTATACAGAGACTTTATAGTGTGCAGAGAGAGTGTACAGAGAGCGTGTACAGTCAGTGTACAGAGACAGTGTACAGAGAGAGTGTATAGAGATTATGTAGAGAGTGTACAGAGACTGTGTACAGAGTATACAAAGAGAGTGCACAGATACTGTGTAGAGTGTGGAGAGAGAGTGTACAGAGAATGTATGGAGAGAGTTTAGAGATAGACATATGGCGCGGAAACAGGCCCTTCAGCCCACCGAGTCCGCGCTGACCAGCGAACCCCACACATTATTACTACCCTACACACACTAGGGACAATTTTTACATTTATACCAAGCCAATTAACCTACAAACCTGTACGTCTTTGGAGTGTGGGAGCAAAGCGAAGGTCTCGGAGAAAACGCACGCAGGTCACAGGGAGAACATACAAACTCCATACAGACGGCACCTGCAGTCAGTATCGAACTCGGGTCTCTGGCACTGAAAGCGCTGTAAGGCAGCAACTCTACCACAGTCAGTGTACAGGGGCAGTGTATGGAGAAAGTGTATAGAGACAGTCAGTGTACAGAGAGAGTCAGTGTACAGATATCTCCCTGAGAGCGAGGGACTCTGAGACACCAATCAGTGTACAGAGATGAATGTAATACCATGATAAAATAATTATGACTGCAAGAAACTCCCTTGTAAAGGCTAAAAAAGGATCTAAAAACATGCATGAGTGATTACCAATTTCATGAGCGATGGGGAGGGGGCTCTGAACGCCAATGTCCTGGACCATGGTGCAGTGTAGACAGATTATGTTGGAGTATTTGTACTTATTTTTATGTTGTTGTCACAGTGTTTGTGTGTGTGGTTACTGAAGCAGTATTGTGGTGTTGAGCGGATTTGTGGGAGGCAACTCAGAAAGCTTTGGTTCTGTCTGACCACATTATGTTTGTCAGCAGTTCCAGAGCCTCCTTGATGTTTTATTGCTGCTTTAAGGTCCTTTGCAAAGGAATGTGGCAGAACCCAATAAACAATGACTGCCAAAAAGGCGAGAGGAGAGAGGGAGGGAGGGGTGGAGAGAGGGGGAGGGAAGGGTGGAGAAAGGGAGTGGTGGAGAGAGAGAGGGAAGGAGGGGAGGTGAGAGATATAGGGTGAGAGTGAGGGAGAGTGGGAGGGAGGGGGGAAGTGAGAGAGAGGGATAGAGATAGAGGCAAAGAGAGAATTGAGAGATTAAAGAGGGAAGGGAGAGAAAGAGTGGGAGAAAGTGTTGGGAGAGAGAGAGTGTAAGAGAGAGAGAGAGGGAGGGAGAGATTGGGAGAAGGAGGGAGGTCGAGAGAGAGAAGGAGGGAGAGATTGAGAGAGTGTGTGTTCGACCCCATGTGAGTGTGACTGACAAGTGACCCTTGCTGTGACAGTGAATCCTGTGAATGTGAGCACGGTGTCACACCATTGATTGTGAGTCCCGTCTGTCTGATCCAGGTGAGTGTGAGCATAGCAAGAGTGGTGAGCATGAGTGATCCTGGCAGCTGTAAGCAATGTGGGTGTGGGTCCAGTGAGTGTGACCCAGTGATGTGACTGTGGTGAGTGTGACCACAGATTATGACAAGGTGAGTACGATGCTAAGTACAGAGGATTGAGAGCGGCTAGTGTACGCTGGCAGATGTGACTGAGTGTGCCCCTGCAGGTGTGATTTTATGAGTGTTGGCAGTGTGACCCAGCAGGTGTATGCAGCCAGTCAGCATTGATGCGCAAGTACAGCAAATGTGTCCCAGTCGGCCTGAGTTGGCGAGTGACCCAAGATGTGTGCCCCTGTGAGTGTGCCTGATGAATGTACCCATTGAGTGTGCCCATCAAGTGTGCTCCTGGGTGTCACTGTAAGTGTGCGAAGGTAAGTGTTCCCATCGAGTGTGCCCTGGTGAATGTGCCTTTGTGGGTGCACTGATGGGTGTGCTACGGTGAATGTGTCATGATGTGTGTGCCCTAGCCTCAGTGCACAGACCCTAGTGAGTGTGCCTGTGAATGTGCCCTTGAGTGTGTTGTGGTGCGTGTGGCATGGTGAGTGTGGCCGTGAGTGTGTCTGTGAGTGTGTCTGTGAGTGTGTGCCAGTGACTGTGCCTGTGAGTGTGCCCTGGTGAATCTGCGCATGAATGTGTCATGGGAATTGTGTCTATGAGTGTGCCCTTGCGTTTGTCATGGTGAATGTGCCTGTGAGTGTGTCATAGTGAGTGTGCTCCAGTGATTGTTCCCCCACGATAGTGCCCTGTGAGTGTGTCAATGAGTGTGCCCCAGAGGGTGTAACCTATTAACTGTGCCAGTGAGTGTGTCCCCATGAGTATGCCCTGATGAGTGTGCCCCGGTGAGTGTTACCCAGCGGGTGTGTCCCAGGGGGTTTTCCTCAGTGTGTGCTCAGGTGAGCGTGCCCCAGTGAGTGTGCCCTGGTGGGCGTGCCCCAGTGAGTGTGCCCTGGTGGGTGTGCCCTACCTCTCGTGTCAGCAGCAGGGCGGCATCGTACGGTGCCTCTCCCCAGTCTCCCAGTGCCCGCCGTTCCCGCTGCCAGTGGCAGAAGGCGTGCAGAGTTTGCCTGGCGTCGGCATCGACCCGCGGACCCATGGCCTGGTCCCACACCACCTCCAGCCGGCTGACCACCAGCCTCACTGCGCTGCCCAGCGACGGGTGCCTGTACAGCCGATCCGCCGCGCCCAGCAGCGCCAGCACGTAGGGGCGCACATCCCCACCCAGGGCGTGCGCCAGACCCACGTCCACCACCACCAGCAGCTCCACCCGCCGCAGCCGTGACGTGCCCACCACCATCCCCGGCTGCCCTCGTGCCCCCGGCTGCCTCCTCGCCCCCAACACCAGCAAGCACCACAGTCCCAGTGACCGTCCCAACATCATCCCCAAAACCCTCACCTCCCCACTGCAGGGGTGGGCAGGAGTGTCGAGGGTGAAAAGGGCAGGGTAGGGCTGTGCGGCGTGGCGCGGCCTGGCACAGCCTGGCACGGTGCTGGAGCCCTGGTCCGTAATCGGAGGCTGCTTACAGGACGTCCCGATCCCAAGATCAAGCTCCAGATGACACGTCCCATCCAGGAGGTAGGCGGGAGCAAGGAGTGCAGCCAGAAACTCCCAAAGTTGGCAGCCTGTCCCTCTCAGTGTTAACCCTCTCCCCATCCACATCCAGGATAGACCGTTCCCCATAAGAGTTGATTAACCCTCTCACCCCCTCTCCCCACCCACACCCGGGGCACCCGTTCCCTCTCAGTGTAAACTCTCTCCCCATCCACACCCAGCAACCCATTCCCCATTGAAGAGGGTTAACCCCCTCTCTCCACACACATCCCAGGCAGATTGCTGCCTCTTCAGAGGGGATTAATCCTCTCAATCACCATTCACAATGTAAGGACCCCGGCAGCACGTTGCCTGCCAGAGAGGATTAAACCAGCTCAAAATTAAAGACATCAAGCAGCCCGCTCCCTGTCGGAGGAGATTAACCCTCTCATCTCCATCCACATCCCTGGCTCCCGTTGCCCATCAGTTAAACTCTCTCCCTGTCCACTGCAGGCAGCCCGTTCCTCATCGGTGAGATTAACCCTTTCAACCCATCTCCTCACACCCTTTCACAGGGGTTTAACCCTCTCACTCAGAGGAGATTAACCCTCTCACCCGCTCTCTCCACCCTCACCCCAGGAGCCCATTCCCTGTCAGAGGAGATTAACCTCTCATTCACCACTCGCAACGTAAGGACACCGGGCAGCATGTTCCCTGTCAGAGGGGATTAACGTTCTCACCCCCTCTCTCCACCCACACTAAGGCATTAGTTCCCTGTCAGAGGGGATTAACCCGCTCACAATGTAAGGACATTGCGGAGCCAGTTCTGTGAAGTATACATTAGTCGCTGAACGACAGAGGGAATAATTGATTCAATATGTACCTCCGCTTGCAGATCTGTGTGCCAGATGCTGTCTCCAAAGTTGCGTGGCCTTGGCTCACACTCCCTGCGCTATCTGTTACCCGACTGAAATTCTTGAAATAATCGTAATGTTTTGAACAGAATAATGCCACATGTACAAACGTTATATTGAATTCACACGGACAGAGTAACATGATTGGAAACAGAGTTCCCTCACACACACTGAAATCCGGATTCTTGGTTTCCTGGTCCTCCAAAATTATTCCAAATGGAATTTAAACTGGAGGTGGCAGATCACTAATAAAAGAGTGTTCCTCACACCAGGCCTCACACAAATGAACATCATTACTGAAGGAGCATTTGACACTGGCAAATGCAGGTGCTGGTTTACAAGAAAAGAGACAACGTGCTGGAGCAAATTAGTGACTCAGGTAGCATTTTCGGAGAACGTGGATAGGTGATGATTTTTCCTCATGACTCTTCTTCAGAATGGAAGGTTCCCACACACCTGGGCTCACACTGAAAGCACCACTGTGCCCTGCCAATGGGAAACAAGCTGCCCTGTATATGGATGGGAGAGGTGGGTGAGGGTTAATGTTCCTGGGATGATTCATTTGTTTGTGTCTCTCTCTGGTTACTCTGTCACGTTTTGGAAGGGGTTTAATCATTTCTTTTCTTAGTTCTGTTATCTGATCTCCTCCTCCAGTGCTGATGTTGGCTTCACCCTGTGTCCCTGCTGGCTCAGCTCTCTGTGTGGTCAGTCTTGCGTGTCTCATTCCCCGGCTGTCTGTGGACTCTGAGCAGGTGGCCAGACCTTGTTCAATCTCCTCTTCTCTTCCCACAATGGCATGGGCAATCTCCTGAGGACAGGTAGAGAGAGAAGGGGTCAGATATAGGGGAGGGGTGGGGAGTTTGAGAAAGAAAGAGAGGGGACAACATGATCAAAACTGCGTTTGTGGCAGTTTACAAAGCAACAGTCATCAATTTTACAATAACGTGATCATCATCAACAATAAACTCAGCCTCCCGTGGCGAAGGCCTCCGAAGTCCCCGTGGACACCGTGTGTTCCCTCTCCAGGGACACACGGGCACCGATGTAGGCCCGGAAAAGGGGAAGGTAGCCGACCACGGTGTGGCCATCGACTACCAGCTGCCTGGACCCGCGAATGGCCATCTTGGCCAGGCCCAGGAGCAGACCGACAGGGATAACACCCCCCCCCTCCCCCGTTCCTCCAGACCCTCCCACCTCTGTACCGGGTGCCCAAATATCAGGAACGTAGGGCCAAAATGTAGCCAAAATGTGAGGAGCAGCCCCTTCAGATGGTCGAACAGGGGCTGCAACTTCTCACACTCCATGTACACATGGAACACGGTCTCTTCTTCGTCGCAGAAGTGACAGGCGGCTGGCGAGTACGTGAACCAGCTCAAGTACCTGTTACAGGCCACAGCTTTGTGCAACACTCTCCGCCCCAGGTCCCCAATGTATAGAGAGACCTCCACTAGGGACTGCTCCCACTGTCAAGTGGTCCAACTCGTGCCCTGGGAGTGTGTGACGGGACAGTGTAGAAGGGGCTTCACACTGTGTCTGACCCGTGCCCCTTATTTTCTTTTTCTTTTTTTTTCCGTAAATGGTTTTTTTATTAGATTTTTAAACAAATGTACAATTTACAAGGAAGGGTAGAAAGCTCACACAATTTAAAAAACATTTACACAAAACTATCAAATTAAAATATTAACATTTTTATCTATAATATATTCAACCTCCTGCGGTGACCAGCGTTCACAGAAATCCTCCACAGTCCCCGTGGACACCGCGTGTTCCCTCTCTAGGGACACGCGGGCACGGACGTAACCCCGGAAAAGGGGCAGGCAGCCGACCGCTGTGCGGCCATCGACCGCCCGCTGCCTGGACCCGCGAATGGCCATCTTGGCCAGGCCCAGGAGCAGTCCGACAGGGAGACCCCCTCCTCCCTCCCGACCCTCCCCCCTCTGTACCGGGTGCCCATAGATTAATAGCGTTGGACTAAAATGTAGCCAAAACTGGAGGAGCAGCCCTTTCAGATACTCGAACAGGGGCTGCAACCTCTCGCACTCTATATACACGTGGAACACGGTCTCTTCCTCACCGCAGAAATGACACGCAGGGGAAGAGTCCGTGAACCGGCTCAAGTACCTATTACAGGCCACAGCTTTGTGCAAAACTCTCCGCCCCAGGTCCCCAATGTATAGAGAGACCTCCACTAGGGACTGCTCCCACTGTCAAGTGGTCCAACTCGTGCCCTGGGAGTGTGTGACGGGACAGTGTAGAGGGGGCTTCACACTGTGTCTGACCCGTGCCCCTGGGAGTGTGTGATGGGACAGTGTAGAGGGAGCTTCACACTGTGACTGCCCCGCGCCCCTGGGATTGTGTGACGGGACTCACTGTGAGGACGAGAGGGAAAACACCGACACCTGTAGCCAACGTGCGGTCACTGCCCCTGCTTCCCTGATGGAGACCCCATCCATATGAGCAAGCATTTGGGAGACCTGCGGGATTGATGGGGATGGGTTTCATGGATGCTGCAGGCATTACCTGGCGCCTTCTCTCCCCGCCTCCTGAGCCGCTGCTGGGAGGAGCCGAGCAGAGCTGAGTCAGTGAGGCTGGCCGGCCGGCGGCTACTCTTCCCACATCTGCTTCCTATCCGACCAGAGCTGTACTGTGATCCTACCCCCACACACCGTTGATCATTTCTGACACCAGCAGTTCCCAGGAACGGAACTTGTGGAACGAGTGTTTCCCGTCTTGGCCTTCTGACAACTGCGAGAGCAGCAATATTACGTTCTCAAGTCCTGCTCAACCCTCTGAGTTCAGCAGTCACCAACTCTTGCCATCAGCTGCCAGGGGGTGGGGGGGGGGAGGGGAGAGACAATCACTTGAATCACTGAAATACAGAACGCCATGGGCCAAGTGCTTGGAGGTGGAATTAATATGGATGGGCATCCAATGATTAGCAAGGACAAGGTGGGCCAAATGTTATGTGTTCGTGCTTTATGGCTCTATCTGGGCAGATTCTGCGTGATACAATCTCCCCAATGTATTCCCGATCGATCTGGTTTCTGCCAAATATTTTTACTCTGTCCCTGTCTGTGCTGTGAATCAGAGTGTGACTGTGGACAGTGTTGGCAATAGGCCTGATGCTGAGGGTTTCTCGCGGAGCTAGGTCAGAAAACCTGGGCTTTGAGGTCCGGCAGCCAGAGCCTCAGGTCAGAACTTGGCCACAAAGCCCAGCCTGTTGGCTAGAGTGAGGCCACAGCCTGGGCCTGGGCCAGTGTCCAGCTGTCTGAGAAGGAGTCGAGATCACTGAAACAAGCCAATATTCTTGGATTGTGTAATGTCTGTGTGGGTCCTCAGGTACTTTGGTGGGGGTGATCATGGGAGATTGCGGGGTTCAGTCCCCCAGTTTCGCCCGCCATGAGATTGTCCGCCTGCTGTTGCATTCAATTCCCCACGAGGGGCTGATATCCAGTTTGACAATTCTGCTTCCCCTTCACGTAAATGTCCAAAGTCTCTGCTGGGTCCATGGGACAGAGAACAGGGGGTCCACACTGAAACCCTTCCTGACTCAGTACTCCACCTAGCCCCTCCCTCTGTTCCCCAACATCCACACTCCTACCCTTCCACCGCCCCCCCCCTCCCCCCACCCCCACCCACAGGCTCAGGGGCTGTGTGGCAGATCCACTCGTTGTCAGTGCCTGAAGATACTTCCCTTCCTGCAGCTCTTCTCCTCCACACAACACTCCAGGACGGCGAGAGCAGAGATCAGGAGGGTCCCCAACACCGGCAGTGCGATCAGGAGGGGCACTCTCTGAGGCACGTGTGCTCTCGTTATGTTGGGTGCTGTTGCTATGTTGGGTGCTGTCATGGTATCGGGTACCATCGTTGTATTGGGAGCTGCAACAGAGGGAGGAGGAAAGATTCTGTGCTTAATCCCATCCTCTCATTCCCAGTGACATGGGAGCGATGGATCCATCCCATCCTTACGCTGCCTGAGAGAAAGGGACTGAGAGACATCGGTCAGTGAACAGATATCCGCCTGAGAGAGGGACTGATAGACATCGGTCAGTGAACAGATATCCCCATGAGAGAGAGGGACTGAGAGACACCAGTCAGTGTACAGATATCCTGCTGGGAGAGAAGGAGTGACAGAAATGGCACTGGGTAAATCTACATCTGACCAGGGGGAGTCCTTTAAAAGTGAATAGTGAGATTTCATGGCTAACAAGTTCTATCATGTTGAATGGTGAGGACAGCAACTCCAGGGTACCCTAAATGTCAAGATATCAGGGGTTTAATAAATAAATCAAAGGAAGCATATGGCCAGTACTAAGGACTGAAAATGGGCTGGCCTTCAGTAGAGAGCGTTCCGAGAAAGGAAGTTGGGTTTGCAAAGTGTGACCATATACATATGGTCACTAGCAAAGAAGGTTAAGAAAAATTCCATTGCATTTTATGAATGTGAGTGAGTGAGAGAATATCCAGGTGGAATAGTTGGGCCCTTGAAGGACCAAGGGAGCAATCTATGCATGGAACCAGAGTGTGGATGAAATCTTAAATTTAGACATTAGAGATACAGTGCAGAAACAGGCTCTTCAGCTCACTTAGTTCATGGCGACCAGTGATTCATGTTCTGGGATCATTCTGGGTCTGGGTCTCTGGTGCTATAAGGCCGTAACTCTACCGCTACGCCACTGTGTTGCCCAAAATCCTTTCCATCTGCCTTCACTAAGGACAAGGACATTATAGGTGGATAATTCAGGAAGGGGATTGGGGTTATTCAAGAGTCAAGAGTGTTTTATTGTCATATGTCCCAGATAGAACCATGAAATCCTTACTTGCAGCAGCCCAGCAGAATGTGTGTACATATACACATACATATATATATATATATATATATATACACACACACGCACACACATACGTACACATAAACCAACAAACAATAATAATATAATAACAATAATAGTCTATGTAGTTCAGAGCTTATTTGGAGGTTGTAGTATTTAATAGCCTAATGGCTGTTATTGCAGGACATGTACTCAGAATGTCACCAGAACGTGCACCTAAGATAGCAATGACATGGCAACCTGACAGAAGAATGAAAAGAGGCCGACCAAAACTCACATGGAGGCGAACATTGCAGAAGGATTTGGAAGCCCGGGACGCAAACCTATCGAGGGTGGAAGACGTCGCACCTAACCGAACAGAATGGCGAAAGCTTGCTGACCAATGCACTCAACAGTGTGGGAGGAACTACGTCTAAGTCTAAGTTATGGCTGTAGGGAAGAAGCTGTTCCTGGACCTGGACGTTACTGTTTTCAGGCTCCTGTACCTTCTTCCCAATGGCAGGGGTGAAATGAATGTGTGGCCAGGGTGGTGTCGGTCTCTGATGATGCTGGCTACTTTTTCGAGGCAGTTCTCCTGTAAATCCCTTTGATGATGGGGAGGTCAGAACCCGGATGGACTGGGCAGCGTGCACAACTTTTTACAGTATCCTTCGCTTCTGGGCATTCAAGTTGCCGAACTAGGCCGTGATGCAACCAGTCAATATACTCTATCTACTGTACACCTGTAGAAGTTCATCATAATTTCATCATTAGAAAGGTGGACGTGATGGCTTAGCAGGCTGAGAGGTGGATAAATCCCCAGGGCCTGATGAGGTATATCCTATTTGTGGACGGCAAGGGAGGAAATAGCAGGATCTCGACAAATAATTTCAAATCTTTTACCGGCCACAGGTCAGGCATGAGACAAACGACTGCAGGACAATGAATAATATACCTTCATTCAAAGGGACAGCAGGAATGTCTGGAAATTATTGGTCAGTGAGTCTATAATATCAATGGAAGGGTAGTCGCTAAAACAATTCCTATGGACAGGGTTAAGTTTGATTGAGTTTTTTGAAGAAATAAGAAAATAAGAAAAGGTGTTGATATGGACAGTGTGATTGAAGTATAGGCAGGAACTGCAGATGCTGGTTTAAACTGAGGAGAGACACAAAATGCTGGAATAACTCAGCGGGATAGGCAGCATCTCTGGAGAGAAGGAATGGGTGACGTTACGGGTCTGAAGTAGGGCCTCGATCAGAAACGTCAACCATTCCATCGCTCCAATGTGATTGATGGTGTGTAGAAGGACTTCAGCAAGGCCTTTGACAAGGTTCCACGTGGGATGCTGGTCATCATTTTAACAGCCCACAGGATCCAAAGCAAGTTTAATCCTACAAGTGTGATGCGGACTAAGTTTGGGCGGACTAACAGGGTAGGACACACGGGGAGTAATGAGGAACAGAGGACCTTGGTATATGTCCAAAGCTGCCTGGAGGTGGCAGTACAGGGTTAAGAAAGGAGACTTGGGGGCTTAAGAGTAAAGGAGCAGGGAGGTTATGGTCCAACTTTTACCACATTATTCAGGCCACATTTGGAATATCATGTACACTTCTGGTCTTCACATTTACAGGAAGGACGGGATTGCACCATGGAGTGATTGCAGCAGAGACTCCCCTGGATGTTGCCTGGCATAGAACTGATGAAGATAGAGAGGGTTGGAGGCTGAGGGGGAGGAGATTTAAATCATAGGAATTATGAGGGGAATAGAGAGGGCATGTAAAGTCCACAGCCGAAGAGCCTGTAACCAGAAAGCATAGGTTCAGGGTAAGGGGAAGGAGAATTTTTTGTTTCACCAGGGTGGTTGCAACTTGGAACACAATGAGTGAGAGGGTGGTGGAGGTGGACATTCTAAATGCATGTGTATGGCCCAGGGATGTATGATTATGTACAGTGCAAGGTCAGCAAAGTGGAATGAGTAGAAATGGCTACTTGATAGTCAGCATGGACACAGGGGCAAAGATCCCATCCTGGGATACGGGTTACACATAGAGCATAGTTTCCTATGCACTGTTCCATCACATGATCCTCGGGAATCCCGGGAATTTCTCTCCAGCTCCATGTCTTTTGTCACTCCTGTGAGTGGTCCCCGTGTCCCGTATACACCTTAGTGTGACCCAGCCCATACTGGCCCTGAACCATCCTAGACTGGGTATTGTGTAATAAGGAAGGATTAGTTAGCAATCTTGGGCAACAGTGACCATAATATGGTAGAATTCTGCATTAGGATGGAGAGTTACATGGTTAATTCAGAGACAACGGTCCTGAACTTAAAGAAGGATCTCGACCTGAACCTCTGAAGAAGGGTCTCGACCCGAAACGTTGCCTATTTCCTTCTCTCCATAGATGCTGCCTCACCCGCTGAGTTTCGCCCGCATTTTTGTCTACCTTGAACTTAAAGAAAGGTAACTTTGATGGTGAGACAGGAATTGGCTAGGATAGACTGGCAAATGATACTTAAAGGATTGATGGTGGATGAGCAATGGCAAAGATTTAAAGATCGCATGGATGAATTATAACAATTGTTCATCCATATCTGGCGTAAAAATAAAACAGGGAAGGCGGCTTAACCGTGGCTAACGAGGGAAATTAGGGATAATGTTAAATCCAGGGAAGAGGCATATAAATTGGCTAGAGGAAGCAACAAGGATGGAGGTGTTCGAGTTTTCAAACATGCATTTCCTTTCTCTTTATATGCCCCAGTGGCCCAGTCTCCACAATCCTCAGAGGCAGAGAATTCCAAAGGTTCACCATCCTCCATCCAAAATAATTCCTATGTACCTCAGTTCTTATTCTTATGTACCTCAGTGTCCCCTCATTCGAGACTGTCCTATCGGCGGAGCTATTTGAACATCAAATTGACTCTATGACTATCAATTGTCTCTCATCTCTTCAGGATCTTCTAAGCTGCAGTAAAATCACCCGTCATTCCTCTCCAAAGAAAATGGATCTAAATCCCAGAACTGGAATTTTGAAGGATTTAAGGGAATCACATTGAAAATTACCGACTAATGAAAGGCCTGGACAGAGTGGATGTGGAGAAGATGTTTGCACTAGTGGGAGAGATGTAGGACCAGAGGGCACAGTCTCAGAATGAAAGAACGTACTTATAGAAAGGAAATGAGGAATTTCTTTAGACAGAGGGTGGTGAATCTGTGGAATTCTGTGGGGATGCCAAGTCTTTGGGTATTTTTAAAGAGATTTACAGGTTCTTTATTAGTAAGAGTGTCAAAGGTTAAGGGGGAGTAGGCAGGAGAATGGGGTTAAGAGAGAAAGATAGATTAGCCATGATTAAATAGCAGAGTAGACTCGAAGAGCCGAATAGCCTAATTCTGCTCCTATGATGTATGAACTTATGAATGCTTGAATGAAAAAGGGTGACAAAGTCAGGAATGACAAGGCTTTTAGACTCTGCTAAAACACGGTCTCTCCACTGGCTCATGAACAGGGAGGCATCTTCTGTCAGGTTGAGGCCTCACCAACGTCTAGAATCTAACAAAGTCTCTTCATGGTGGGGCAGCTCCAGTTGACCTGGGCCAGAAGGTAGGATTGGACGCAAGATTACTTGTGAAAAGCATAATCCTGTCCTGCCTTTGGAAGTGACAATCCCACTTCAGTGATCTTGCAGCCACCTCTGCCACCTCTACCTCTAATGCGGTAATTTTTTATGGGGCACTTCACAGACCAAATTATGTATAACAAAATTTGCTACACCCATTGGCTTCCTTGTTATTTAACATGCTAGTTACTTTGTCAAAGAAGTAATCAATTGGTTGAACACAATTTCTCATCCATAAAATTATACTCACTCAGCTGTATAAGTATTCTGTTACCATTTCTTTCATTTTCCTAACAAACTGTCCTGAAGTCATTTTCACCCCCAATATTTTCAGTATTTTGCTGTCTTCCTGTCAGCTGGGACTTTTGCGAAATGCAAAGTCCAATAAATATATATTTCAGCAAAAATATTCTATTAAATGTGATCTTGAGAGTACATCATATTTTCTGTGGTATTCATAACACAACAATGATAAAAAAAAAAGATCTTTGTTTCGATTGCACCTATGAACATGCATACATTATTATATTACAGTTAATATGTACCGAGGGCAAATTTTTGTTCCAATGCTCCCATTTCCCAATTACTTTTACATTGAAATGATTGAAATCCAAGTGAAGTTTAAATGGCATCAGAAAAATAAAACCTCCGGAATGGATGATGTTCATTACGTAGTTGGTTAGAGTCAGTATCAGCACAATTACTATATTAACCTTTGAATCTTCAAATGTCCTGGTTCAAGCTAAAACTAAAGACAAATAAAAACCTCATCACACATTCCCCTGTGGTATCTTTGTCACTCCTTTAAAAGATGCCCCTTCTTTGAACACGCTTTTAAGCATCGCATCTGAATCAGTTTCCATCTGATTACACTCCTTGCGGATGTTCATTTACGTGTTGAATTAATAAAACAATGAGATTGGGGACAATTCTATTCAACCTGTCAAAGGAATTTGTGGTAGAAATAGTCAGTGAGGTAAACAAACATAATAGTTGAGTGGCAAATGACAATAGTGCTACCTCCCCAATATTTAACTGAAGGAAATAATGGGTTATCGGGGTTGTATGTTGTGACAGACAGCTTGACACCTTGCATGTCATTTTAATATTACACTTATCCCATCCCACTGGATATTCCGGATTAATAAATTAAGGTTTTGTGAAATAAATACAAATCAGGCTAATTACAAATCAATAACATTAGCCAACTCCGAAACTTGAAGCGCTGAGCATTGGGATCCAGACATCATGGACAACTGGCCTCAGTTCCCCGCTCACATCTGGCAGTGTTCTCTGTCTGAACCAGGGGCTGTGGAGCGTTTTTGAAAGGGCGGGGCTGCGCGGTCACTGATCACTGGCCTTGGGGGTACCCGGCGAGGGAGTGGAGCAACCGAGTGGGAAGAGGGTGTGGAAGGGGGGGTGTCCCCCCTCCCAGGGTTGGGACATTTTGAAATTTGATATATTAAAATCATGCATTGTAGAAGTATAATTTCAATGTTTTTTGTATGAAGTATTTTTAAGAGGTATCTATTTAAGGGGTAACTTTTTCCACACAAAGGGTGGTGGGTGTATGGAACAAGCTGTCAGAGGAGGTATTTGAGGGAGGGACCATCCCAACAATTAAGAAACAGTTTGACTGATACATGGATAGGACAGGTTTGGAGGTATGGACCAAAAGCAGGTAGCGTAGCTGGGACATATTGGCGGGTGTGGGCAAGTTGCGCCAAAGGGCCTGTTTTCACACTGTATCACTCTATGACGACATTATACCTCCACCATGCATGAATGCTTCAAAATCAAGTGATCGAGTTTTATTGCCATATACTCAAGCATGTGGTCAGAGCTTGGCCACAAAGCCCAGCCTGTTGGCTAGAGTGAGGCCACAGCCTGGGCCTGGGCCAGTGTCCACCTGTCTGAGAAGGAGTCGAGATCACTGAAACAAACCAATATTCTTGGATTGTGTAATGTCTGTGTGGGTCCTCAGGTACTTTGGTGGGGGTGATCATGGAAGATTGTGGGGTGCAGTCCCCCAGTTTCGCCCGCCATGAGATTGTGCGTCTGCTGTTGCATTCAATTCCCCACGAGGGGCTGATATCCAGTTTGACAATTCTGCTTCCCCTTCACGTAAATGTCCAAAGTCTCTGCTGGGTCCATGGGACAGAGAACAGGGGGTCCACACTGAAACACTTCCTGACTCAGTACTCCACCTAGCCCCTCCCTCTGTTCCCCCAACATCCACACTCCTACCCTTCCACCACCCCCCCCTCCCCCCAACCCACCCACAGGCTCAGGGGCTGTGTGTCAGATCCACTCGCTGTCAGTGCCTGAAGATACTTCCCGTCCTGCAGCTCTTCTCCTCCACACAACACTCCAGGACGGCGAGAGCAGAGATCAGGAGGGTCCCCAACACCGGCAGTGCGATCAGGAGGGTCACTCTCTGAGGCACGTGTGCTCTCGTTATGTTGGGTGCTGTTGCTATGTTGGGTGCTGTCGTGGTATCGGGTACCATTGTTGTATTGGGAGCTGCAACAGAGGGAGGAGGAAAGATTCTGTGCTTAATCCCATCCTCTCACTCCCAGTGACATGGGAGGGATGGATCCATCCCATCCTTACGCTCCCTGAGAGAAAGGGCCTGAGAGACACCAGTCAGTGAACAGATATCCGCCTGAGAGAGGGACTGAGAGACATCGGTCAGTGAACAGATATCCCCATGAGAGAGAGGGACTGAGAGACACCAGTAAGCGTACAGATATCCTGCTGGGAGAGAAGGAGTGACAGAACTGGCACTGGGTAAATCTACATGGGGATATCTACATCTGACCAGGGGGAGTCCTTTAAAAGTGAATAGTGAGATTTCATGGCTAACAAGTTCTATCATGTTGAATGGTGAGGACAGCAACTCCAAGGTACCCTAACTGTCATGATATCAGGGGTTTAATAAATAAATCAAAGGAAGTATATGGGCAGTACTAAGGACTGAAAATGGGCTGGCCTTCAGTAGAGAGCGTTCCGAGAAAGGAAGTTGGGTTTGCAAAGTGTGACCATATACATATGGTCACTAGCAAAGAAGGTTAAGAAAAATTCCATTACATTTTATGAATGTGAGTGAGTGAGAGAGTATCCAGGTGGAATAGTTGGGCCCTTGAAGGACCAAGGGAGCAATCTATGCATGGAACCCGAGTGTGGATGAAATCTTAAATTTAGACATTAGAGATACAGTGCAGAAACAGGCTCTTCAGCTCACTTAGTCCGTGGCGACCAGTGATTCATGTTCTGGGATCATTCTGGGTCTGGGTCTCTGGTGCTATAAGGCTGTAACTCTACCGCTACGCCACTGTGTTGCACAAAATCCTTCCCATCTGCCTTCACTAAGGACAAGGGCATTATAGGTGGAGAATTCAGGAAGGGGATTGGGGTTATTCAAGAGTCAAGAGTGTTTTATTGTCATATGTCCCTGATAGAACCATGAAATTCTTACTTGCAGCAGCCCAGCAGAATGTGTGTCCATATACACATACTCACTTATACACAGATAATCTATATATATATATATATATATATATATATATACACACACGCACACACATACGTACACATAAACCAACAAACAATAATAATATAATAACAATAATAGTCTATGTAGTTCAGAGCTTATTTGGAGGTTGTAGTATTTAATAGCCTAATGGCTGTTATTGCAGGACATGTACTCAGAATGTCACCAGAACGTGCACCTAAGATAGCAATGACATGGCAACCTGACAGAAGAATGAAAAGAGGCCGACCAAAACTCATATGGAGGCGAACATTCCAGAAGGATTTGGAAGCCCGGGACGCAAACCTATCGAGGGTGGAAGACGTCGCACCTAACCGAACAGAATGGCGAAAGCTTGCTGACCAATGCACTCAACAGTGTGGGAGGAACTACGTCTAAGTCTAAGTTATGGCTGTAGGGAAGAAGCTGTTCCTGAACCTGGACGTTACTGTTTTCAGGCTCCTGTACCTTCTTCCCAATGGCAGGGGTGAAATGAATGTGTGGCCAGGGTGGTGTCGGTCTCTGATGATGCTGGCTACTTTTTCGAGGCAGTTCTCCTGCAAATCCCTTTGATGATGGGGAGGTCAGAACCCGGATGGACTGGGCAGCGTGCACAACTTTTTACAGTATCCTTCGCTTCTGGGCATTCAAGTTGCCGAACTAGGCCGTGATGCAACCAGTCAATATACTCTATTTACTGTACACCTGTAGAAGTTCATCATAATTTCATCATTAGAAAGGTGGACGTGATGGCTTAGCAGGCTGATAGGTGGATAAATCCCCAGGGCCTGATGAGGTATATCCTATTTGTGGACGGCAAGGGAGGAAATTGCTGAATCTCGACAAATAATTTCAAATCTTTTACCGGCCACAGGTCAGGCATGAGACAAACGACTGCAGGACAATGAATATTATACCTTCATTCAAAGGGACAGCAGGAATGTCTGGAAATTATTGGTCAGTGAATCTATAATATCAATGGAAGGGTAGTCGCTAAAACAATTCCTATGGACAGGGTTAAGTTTGATTGAGTTTTTTGAAGAAATAAGAAAATAAGAAAAGGTGTTGATATGGACAGTGTGATTGAAGTATAGGCAGGAACTGCAGATGCTGGTTTAAACCGAGGATAGACACAAAATGCTGGAATAACTCAGCGGGACAGGCAGCATCTCTGGAGAGAAGGAATGGGTGACGTTACGGGTCTGAAGGAGGGCCTCGATCAGAAACGTCAACCATTCCATCGCTCTAATGTGATTGATGGTGTGTAGAAGGACTTCAGCAAGGCCTTTGACAAGGTTCTACGTGGGATGCTGGTCATCATGTTAACAGCCCACAGGATCCAGAGCAAGTTTAATCCCACAAGTGTGATGCGGACTAAGTTTGGGCGGACTAACAGGGTAGGACATACACGGGGAGTAATGAGGAACAGAGGACCTTGGTATATGTCCAAAACTGCCTGGAGGTGGCAGCACAGGGTCAAGAAAGGAGACTTGGGGGCTTAAGAGTAAAGGAGCAGGGAGGTTATGGTCCAACTTTTACCACATTATTCAGGCCACATTTGGAATATCATGTACACTTCTGGTCTTCACATTTACAGGAAGGACGGGATTGCACCATGGAGTGATTGCAGCAGAGACTCCCCTGGATGTTGCCTGGCATAGAACTGATGAAGATAGAGAGGGTTGGAGGCTGAGGGGGAGGAGATTTAAATCATAGGAATTATGAGGGGAATAGAGAGGGCATGTAAAGTCCACAGCCGAAGAGCCTGTAACCAGAAAGCATAGGTTCAGGGTAAGGGGAAGGAGAATTTTTTGTTTCACCAGGGTTGTTGCAACTTGGAACACACTGAGTGAGAGGGTGGTGGAGGTGGACATTCTAAATGCATGTGTATGGCCCAGGGATGTATGATTATGTACAGTGCAAGGTCAGCAAAGTGGAATGAGTAGAAATGGCTACTTGATAGTCAGCATGGACACAGGGGGCAAAGATCCCATCCTGGGATACGGGTTACACATAGAGCATAGTTTCCTATGCACTGTTCCATCACATGATCCTCGGACACCCGGGGACCACCAGCCTCCCTAAACCTGATCCTCACTCTGACCAAATGTGGTCTGTTTACAAACGCCCCTCAGCCAGATCTGTGCCGTGCCTTCACTGCCCGGGTTCCTGGCCTCACACCTGTACACAACGCCCCCTCTGCTATGTGATGAACCTCTACTGTCCCTCCGTGTCCTCGGAGGTGATGTGTGCTGTCGTTTTCCAGAGGTTCTCGCCCCTCCAGCACCTGACGCTGGTGGGGTCGCCGGTGGGGTCGCCGGAGGTCACAGAGCAAGTCAAGGCAAAGTTGCAGATCTCGGTGATGTTCTGAGCCTTAATCTGTGTTCCTGCCACGGGCTCTGAGGTTGAGGCAAAGAGAAGAAAGATGAGTAAAGGAGATCCTTGTGGACCCCACGATACCCAACACCCCATCTCCAACAACCACGAGTGAACTATAAACCAATCCCAGTTCATTTCCACCCACCAGTTTAACCCCCCCCCCCCCCACTTCAGTTCCGCCAGTTGTTGCTGGAGGAAGTCCACACGTGTGATGCGCCCCCTTCCCGACCGCTGCCCGCACTCATCCACATACTCTACACGTGCCGTGTTTATGGCTCTGTGAATCCCGGGAATTTCTCTCCAGCTCCATGTCCTTTGTCACTCCTGTGAGTGGTCCCAGTGTCCCGTATACACCTTAGCGTGACCCAGCCCATACTGGCCCTGAATGATCCTAGACTGGGTATTGTGTAATAAGGAAGGATTAGTTAGCAATCTTGGGCAACAGTGACCATAATATGGTAGAATTCTGCATTAGGATGGAGAGTGACACGGTTAATTCAGAGACAAGGGTCCTGAACTTAAAGAAGGATCTCGACCTGAACCTCTGAAAAAGGGTCTCGACCCGAAAGGTTGCCTATTTCCTTCGCTCCATAGATGCTGCCTCACCCACTGAGTTTCTCCAACATTTTTGTCTACCTTGAACTTAAAGAAAGGTAACTTTGATGGTGAGACAGGAATTGGCTAGGATAGACTGGCAAATGATACCTAAAGGATTAATGGTGGATTAATGGCAAAGGTTTAAAGATCGCATGGATGAATTATAACAATTGTTCATCCATATCTGGCGTAAAAATAAAACAGGGAAGGCGGCTTAACCGTGGCTAACGAGGGAAATTAGGGATAATGTTAAATCCAAGGAAGAGGCATATAAATTGGCCAGAGGAAGCAACAAGGATGGAGGTGTTTGAGTTTTCAAACATGCATTTCCTTTCTCTTTATATGCCCCAGTGGCCCAGTCTCCACAATCCTCAGAGGCAGATAATTCCAAAGATTCACCATCCTCCATCCAAAATAATTCCTATGTACCTCAGTTCTTATTCTTATGTACCTCAGTGTCCCCTCATTCGAGACTGTCCTATCGGCGGAGCTATTTGAACATCAAATTGACTCTATGACTATCAATTATCTCTCATCTCTTCAGCATCTTCTAAGCTGCAGTAAAATCACCCGTCATTCCTCTCCAAAGAAAATGGATCTAAATCCCAGAACTGGAATTTCGAAGGATTTAAGGGAATCACATTGAAAATTACCGACTAATGAAAGGCCTGGACAGAGTGGACGTGGAGAGGATGTTTGCACTAGTGGGAGAGATGTAGGACCAGAGGGCACAGTCTCAGAATGAAAGAACGTACTTATAGAAAGGAAATGAGGAATTTCTTTAGACAGAGGGTGGTGAATCTGTGGAATTCTGTGGGGAGGCCAAGTCTTTGGGTATTTTTAAAGAGATTTACAGGTTCTTTATTAGTAAGAGTGTCAAAGGTTAAGGGGGAGTAGGCAGGAGAATGGGGTTAAGAGAGAAAGATAGATTAGCCATGATTAAATAGCAGAGTAGACTCGAAGAGCCGAATAGCCTAATTCTGCTCCTATGATGTATGAACGTATGAACACTTGAATGAGAAAGGGTGACAAAGTCAGGAATGACAAAGCTTTTAGACTCTGCTAAAACACGGTCTATCCGCTGGCTCTTCAGCAGGGAGGCATCTTCTGTCAGGTCGAAGCCTCACCAACGTCTAGAATCTAACAAAGTCTCTTCATGGTGGGGCAGCTCTTTCTCTCCCCTCTCTCTCTCCCTCCCACCTCACTCTCCCCCCTCTCTCTCTCCCTTCTCTCCCTCACCCTCTCTTCCACTCTCTCTCCTCTCACCCCCCTCTCCCTTCCACTCTCTCTCTCCACTCTCTCCCCTCTCTCTCCCCTGTCTCTCCCTCTCTCTCTCACCCCCCCTCTCTCCCCTGTCTCCCCCTCTCTCTCTCCCTTCCCTCTCGCTTCTCTCTCCCCTCTCTCTCCCCTCACTCTCCCCTCTCTCACTTTCTCCTCTCTCTATCTCCACTTTCTCTTTTCCCCCCTTCTCTCTCTCTTTCCCCCTTTTCTCTTTCCCTCCTCTCTCCCTCTCTCCCTCTTCCCCCTCTCTCTTTTACCATCCCTCTCTCTTCCCCCTCTCTCCCCCCTCCTTCTCCCCTTCTCTCCTACCCTCTCTCTTCCCTCTTCACCCCCTCTCCCCTCTCTCTCTTCCCTCTCTCTCCTCTCTTTCCTCTCTCCCCCTCTCTTCCCCCTCTCTCTCCCCCTCTCACTCTCTTCCTCCCCCTCCCTCTCACCCCCTCTCTCTCCCTTCCCCCTCTCTCCCACCTCACTCTCCCCCCTCTCTCCTCTCTCTCCCCCTCCCTCCTCTCTCTGCCTCTCTCACCTACCTCTCTCTCCCCCCTCTCTCCCTCTCCTCTCTCTCCCCCCTCTCCCCACTCTCCCTCTCCCTCCCTCTCTCTCCCCCCCCCTGTCTCTCTGTCTCCTTCCCCTCTCTCTCTCCCCCTCCCTTTGAGAGTCTCTGTCCCTTCGGCACAGAGACTCTCACGGCAGCGGCGCAACGCTTCCGATGCCTCCGACGTCCCGGGACTCTTGCACTGAAGCTGCTCCATGGCCGGAGCTGCAGCGAGAGACTTGCCAGCCCCGCAAACACTCGCCAGCCCCGCAAACACTCGCCAGCCCTGGCTCCCCAACACCCGCGACCCATGCAGTTTATATGAGTTTTGACATTTTCGTTGATTACAGAATTTCTCACAACAGAGCGTGAGAAATTTGTGGTCAGCGTGGGAGCGTGAGAATTTGTCCAAATGCGCGATTCTCATGCTCAAAGCGTGAGTTGGCAGCCCTGCAAGCCATTGCAACAGAGTGTTTGGGAATGGAGCCACACAACTGCTGATACCCCAGCCCTGGTCTCCAGTGGCACTGCCTAGCACCCCTCACTCTGTTGGCATCTTCCTCCTTCCTCGTCTACACCCTTTAACTCAGACATCTCAGTGGGGAGGGATGTCAGGGTGAGCAGGACATTTCTAACTTCCTGCAGACAAGAGAGGGGTTTGTAGACAGGACTGCAGCAGTCAGCAGTGTGAAAAAGAGAAATGCCCGACTGTAATGGGATCCATCCTGTTGGACAGGACACAGAGACCCGGGCCCCATTCTCAGGGGCTCTCAGTATTCTGACTGGTCGCCCTCAGACCCTCTCTCTCAGGGGAATGTCTGTATACTGACTGGTGTCTCTCAGTCCTTCTTTCTCAGGGGGATATCTGTACACTGACTGTTGTCTCACAGTCCCTATCTGAGATGGATATGTGTACACTAGATAGGGAACTTCTGATGGTTAGTGGAGATGTCTTAATGACAGATAAGATAGGCAGATATCCTGCCACACATTGTAAACATCCTTTAATTCTCTGAAAGAAGAATTGCGCAAGTAATGAGAAAAGGGGAAATAGAATGTGAGAAGAAGCTGACCGAAAACAAACACAACAGATGTGAACATAGAACAGTACAGCTCAGGGACAGACCCTTTGGCCCACAATTATTGTGCTTAACATGATACCAAGTTAAACTGATCTCATCTACTGGTACACGATCCATATCACTTTAGTCCTTGCATCTCCATGTACTAAAAACCTCTTAAGCGCCACTATTGTATCAGCCTCCACCACCCTGTGTAAAAAACTTGTCCTGCACATCTTCAATAAACGTTCCTCCTCTCACCCTATAGCTATGCCCTCTAGGCTGAACATTTCCATCCTGGGGGAAATCCTTGATAGGGGACGATCAGCCATGATCACAATGAATGTCAGTGCTGGCTCGAAGGGCCGAATGGCCTCCTCCTGCACCTATTTTCTATGTTTCAAAAAGGTTCTGACTGCCTACCCTTTCTAAGCTGGCCATCATTTATAAAGGTTCCCCTCAACCTCCGATGTTCTAGAGAAAACAAATCATTTATCCAACCTCTCCCTGCAGCTGAATCCCTCTAATCCAGGCAGCATTCTGATCAACCTGCTCTGCATCCTGTTCAAAGTCTCCACATCCTTCCTGTAATGAGACAACCAGAACTGAATGAAATACTCCATGCGGCCTAACCAAAGCCTTATGGAGCTGCATCATGGCTTCTTGCCTCTTATACTAAATGCCTCTCGCAATGAAGGCAAGCATGCTGAATGCCTTCTTTACCATCTGCTTGTGCAGCCACCTTCTGTGAGCTATCAACTACAAGATCCTTCTGCACATCAATGCTGTTTAGAGTCGTCATATTTCTCCCCTTACATTCAACCTCCCAAAGTGCAGCGCGTCACACTTGCTTGGATTATATTCCATCTGCCATTTCTCCGCCCATTTCTGCAGTTGATCTATATTGTGCCGTGTTTTCTGACAGCCTTCCTCCACCAATGGACTTGCATAGAATTGACCCCTAGGACTTGCATGTAATTGTCCTCCAGGGCCCCCCAGAAGCTCTGCAACACTTTGGGGTTTTGCCCAGGTAGTCTATTACAAGAACATTGAATTGTCTAGGTTCAGGTAACCTTTTAGTTCTGTTCCCCACCCTACTCTCACTCCTTCCAATCCACCTACGATGTTCATCTGGGGAATGAAAACTTGCTGACAGTGGCATGGTGGATACACCCCTCCACCCAGGAGTCAGGTCTGAAGATGACCCGATGCTCCAGACACCAGGAGTCCATCTTGAGCCAGGTCCTGAGGGAGAGTAGGGCTGGCCTCTCACACACCGTTATGTTAATTCCTTAAAGCTCTGGGGAGTCATCGTCGGCAAGCAGGTCCACAATCTGCTAATAGCCTCATCATCAGCGAGTTGAGGAAGAGTGTGCCACAATCCAAATCCTGTGGCATTTGGATCTGTGACATTGTTAATTCTGGCCAAATTGGAGAGGCTAGGACTTTAAAATGGGGTAAAAGCTTCAGGGCTGCTGGGAGATTTGGTCAATTTGGAATTGCTCTCTGCAGAGCTGGGACAAGCTGAGGGGTGGTGCCAGTGTGTCTGGAGCCTAGATACAATTTGCAAGAAAAGAATAGATCATCTGCAGAACCTGTCAATTAGGTGCAAAACGCATAGAATGGATTGGATGGCTGCAAACCAGACATACAGCTTATAAATAATTGTAAATAATGTTGCAGAGTTCGGCTTTGCCGAGTGTTGATTGGATGAGGTATTGAGCCTTGTCTGGGTTTCTTGCAGATCAGGGTAAATGTTTCTAAGTTGGCTTCCTTGCGAAGTCCGGTTTGAATACAATGTATTGAGCTGCTGTATTATTGGGTTAGGGAAATGTCTGTATGTATGGGGTTAATTGATATCTGTAATTGGATTATTAAGAGACCACCCCCGTGTGGTTCGGGCCCTCGAGGTCCCGGGACATATAAAAGTCCACTACCACGAGGTCCAGCTTCGATCTTCTCAGAGAGTGCTTGGGACTGCGTGACTTTCTGGAGTGTCTCTGTCTGAGCGAGGCCTAGAGAGCTTCAGCAGGCAGATATGAGGATCGAACCCGCGGTGGGATAGGTACGGTAGTTGAACTGTAATGCGCTTTTGCTAAAATAAAGATTAGTTGTTTCAAGTGCTTGATTCAGTGCTTTTACTGAAACTAGACTGGGGGGGAAGCTTAGAAACAAGCAATTTATAACATCACCTACCTCAGGATTGTTCAAAATGCAGCTCCCTCAGCATGTTTCTCCTGCTACTCCCTCCATACGTCTTTCCCTAAAGGTCAAGCCTAGTTGGGCCCTAAATCAATCACCTATCTCCAAAGCATCTCAAAATGCCATATGGCCATAAGGAGTGGATTTACTTCCCATTTATGCTTACATGTGGTACAGAACCCTCTGAATAACCCCCGAGAACTGGTGATCTTAATAAACATTGCAATAGTCCCTGCCTCAACTACCTCCTCCAGCAGCTCTTTCCATACACTCACCACCCTTTGTGTGAAAAAGGTTACCTCTGAGACTACTATTAAATATTTTCCCCTTCACCTTAAACCTATCTCCTCTGGTCCATGATTCCCCTATTCTGGGCAAGAGATTCTGTGCATCTACCCGATCTATTCCTCTCATGATTTTACACACCTCTATAAGATCTCCCTTCATCCTCCTGTGCTCCAAGGAATAAAGCCCCACCCTACTCAACCTTTCCCTAAAGCTCAGACCCTCAAGTCCTGGCAACAACCCCAAAATCATCTCCGTACCCTTTCCAGCTTGACAACATATTTCCCATAACATTGTGCCCAGAACTGAACACAATACTTTAAATGCAGCCTCAGCAAAATGTTATGTAATTGCAACATGACCTCCCAACGTTTATATTCACTACTCTGACTGATGAAGGCCAATGTGCCAAAAGCATTTTTGACCACCCAAGAAACCATGCACCGGCACTCCTAGATTCCTCTGCTCCACAACACTCCCCAGATTCCTACCATTCACTGTGTACGTCCTGCCCATGTTAAACTTCCCAAAATGCAACACCTCACATTTTTCTGTATTAAGTTCCATCAACCATTCCTCAACCCACCTGGCCAATCGACCAAAATCCTGCTGCAATTTCACACAACCATCTTCATGATCTGAAAAAACTCCCAAAGGGTGAGATGAGGCAAATGGCTTGACCTTCAAGGCTTCCTGCTGGAGTTAGGGTTAACAAAATAGCCACCTCACATGTAGACCCCTATGGCCTCTCGATGGACCAGTTGGACGTCTTCCTGGATGGATGGCATGGGTTTCCTGCAGTAGGGCCATAACAGTTTCCCATTCCTAAGGACCAAAGGAATGTTACATCTGCATAGACCCTCCATTGCCGTTCACATATAGGCTGGTGATGGTGATCTTCATGTCAGAAGTACACTAGATCCCAGCACCTGTCACTGTTTGGCTGGTACACCTGTCCCACCCAGTGCACCTGATTCCCTGTCTGGATCCGCTGGTCTTACCTCTGCCTCAGTCTCACCCCCAGGATCAGCGGGGCCATCCCAGACTGGCTGATGGCATCAGGGTGGGGCACCCCTCTCCCCAGGAGTCAGACCTGAGACACAGAGTCTATCTGGAGTCGTCTTGAGGGAGATTTCATGAACCATCCCCATCCCCATTTACAATAGGCCCCCCCTCCCAATCTTAGTCACGTGTGTGACCAAAATATGGACAATTGTGGAATACATCTCTTCTAATTATGAAAGCATTACAGGAATATTGTTTTGTACCATATATATGATTCATATTTTTTTCAAAGTTTATCAAGTGAAATTTTTGTTGTGCTGACAATGTTTGTTCAGGGTTAGAGGTCAAATATGACTGGTCATGTATGTGACCTCACACAGAAGCATTTTTTTCATCTCAGTTTTATCTTGCAAACTGTGAATTTTAAAGAGCTAGAATGTTCATATGTTTAACAGACATGCATTATAGTTCTGAAGGTAGGAAAATAGCAATGAATAAGATTAATCTCTTACAAGAGTTTTTTAATGTATTACTTTATGTGATGCCATCTGGTCACGTGTGTGGCATTTTAGTCCACTTTCCAGAGAATGGCCCAATAATCTCAGAGTATAATTGCATTGCATTGCATTGCATTGCACCGAATTGAATTGAATTGAATATATATTTTATTAGCCAATTATGTATACATACTAAGAATTTGCCTTGGTGTTTTGCTCGCAAATAACAACACAGTATACAGTAGACAATTAAAAATAAAACATTGTTTTATTTAAAATAAAAAATTTAAACATGTGAAGAATGAAATAAAATACCACAGCACAAGGAGGCTACAGACTTTTGGCTGTTGAGTAGAGCTACTGCTCGTGGAAAAAAAGCTGTTTTTATGTCTGGCTGTGGCGGCTTTGACAGTCCGGAGTCGCCTTCCAGAGGGAAGTGATTCAAAGAGTTTGTGGCCAGGGTGAGAGTAGTCAGGGACGATCAACCTTCTCAGCTAATCCAACCAGGTGCTGCCGCCTCCAGATGTCATGCTTGGTGGCTGAGCCAAACCAGACCATGATGGAGAAGGTGAGGACAGACTCTATGATGGCAGTATAAAACTGGACCATCATTGCCTGTGGCAGATTGTGTTTTCACTGATGCCGCAGGAAGTACATTCTCTGTTGGGCCTTTTTGATGGCCCATTTAAGGTCCCTGGAGATGATGGTTCCAAGGAACTTAAATGACTCCACAGATGTGACTGTGATGTTGTTGATGGTGAATGGGGGGGAGGGGAGGGGGAGCTCCCCTAAAGTCTTCAATCAATTCCACTGTCTTAAGAGCATTGAGCTCCAGGTTGTTGCAATAGACAATAGGTGCAGGAATAGGCCATTCGGCCCTTCGAGCCAGCTCCGCCATTCACTGTGAACATGGCTGATCATCCACAATCTGTACCCCGTTCCTGCCTTCTCCCAATATCCCCTGACTCAGCTATCTTTAAGAGCTCTATCTAACTCTCTCTTGAAAGCATCCAGAGAGTTGGCCTCGACAGACTTCTGAGGCAGAGAATTCACAGATTCACAACTCTCTGTGCGAAAAAGTTTTTCCTCATCTCCGTTCTAAATGGCTTACCCCTTATTCTTAAACTGTGGCCCCTGGATCTGGACTCCCCCAACATCGGGAACATGTTTCCTGCCTCTAGCGTGTCCAAACCCTTAATAATCTTATATGTTTCAATAAGATACCCTCTCATCCTTCTAAACTCCAGAGCCCAGCAGTTCCATTCTATCAACATATGATTGTCCCACCATTCCGGGAATTAACCTTGTGAACCTCGCTACACTCCCTCAATAGCAAGAATGTCCTTCCTCAAATTAGGGGACCAAAACTGCACACAATACTCCAGGTGTGGTCTCACTAGGGCCCTGTACAACTGCAGAAGGACCTCTTTGCTTCTATACTCAACTCCTCTTGTTATGAACTCCTCTTCTCCTGGTGCCATCTTACAATGACACCAGGACGCCAGTTGTGTCACTTCCTGTCTGTAGGCAGATTCCTCCCCATCCTGGATCAGTCCAATCAGGGTTGTGCCATCCGCAAACTTGAGAAGCTTGACGGAGGAGTCTGTGGAGGTGCAATCGGTGGTGTAGAGAGAGTAAAGGAGAGGGGAGAGTACGCAGCCTTGCGTGCTCCTGTGCTGAGGGTCAGCAGGTCCGAGATGTGCTTTCCCAGCCTCAAATGCTGCTTCCTGTCTGTCAGGTAGTTGGTGATCCACTGACAGGGGTTCAGATGCAGTCAACTGGGAGAGTTTGGAGTGTAGTAGCTCTGGCACAATGGTGTTGATCGTAGAGCTAAAATCCACAAACAAAATCCTTGCATAGGTCCCCTGGTGGCCTAGGTGCTGGCGGATGAAGTGCTGGCCTAGGTGCTGGCGGATGAAGTGCAGACCTAGGTTGACTGTGTCATTCACTGATCTATTGCCAGTGTCACTGTGTCAAACAAGGGCCAGTGTCACCCTCCATACCTGGGACATCCTCCCACACATTATTGCAGGACTGTGCATATCACTGCCCGCCACAGGATGGTTCCCACCATGAAACTGCAGCCGGAACCAAAAGGTGGTGGTCTTCTCCCACTGCGAACCACCCCCACCCTGTTCCTTGACAGCTTCACTGTGAAGGGTAAAGGGGGGATAACACCGCCACCTGCTGTCAAAGGGTAGTCATAGTCCCTGTATCATTGGATTTAAAGAAAATTCAGAGGTCTTGACGCTGAAAACGATATGACCCGAGCTGTTGCCCTGCCCTCACACTGCCAGCCCGCGGCCGATTACTGTAGCGCCCCACTTGCTTCACTGCAGGATGCTCTGTCCGACCCTGCTCCTGGCTCACTCTACCTAGCCCTCCATGCCGTCTTCCTGTCAAGTCCACCTCACCTTTACTCTGCCAATTCCACCACCATCCTGACATCGCCCAGTCACTTCCAATCTCACCCGCTCCTCCTACTTTAACCTCAGGTCATTTCTGGGTTTGTGGGCTGCCATGAAATGCGTGGAAGGATAAGGGTGAGGATCAGAAGGAGAGGGGTTGGCGTTGGGGAGGGTGATTCCATGAAACTGGAGAATTCAATTTCATGCGGTTGGGTTGTCAGCTACCCAAACAGAATATAAAGTGCTGTTCCACCACTCTGGACTGGAGGAGTCCATGCAACCCTCACACACATCTTTCTCTCCACTTCCCCCGCACCATTCCATTCCACTCCTGCTTAATACCCATCCCTATCTCCTCCTATCCCCTCCCCGTTCCTGTATACCAACTACACCTCAACTCCGGTTCCACGTTAGATTCCTCACCGTTCCTTAAACTCAGGAACTGGGTCTCTGTTCATCCTTACACAACTGTAGCCTCAACTTCCTCATTGGCAGACCACAATCATATTGAATTGACAATAACACTTCCTCCTCAATAACCATCTAAAGAGGGGCCTCAGGGCTGTGTGCTCAGTCTCCTGTTCTACTCACGCTACACCCATGACTGTGTAGCCAGAGTCTGTTCCAACACAGTGTTTACATTTGCCGATGACACCAGGTATTGGATGAATAACGAGTAAAGATGATTTAGAGTACAGGAGGGAGATGCTGGTTAAAATCAAAGATAGGTACAAAATGCTGGAGTAATTCAGTGGGACAGGCAGCAACTCTGGAGAGAAAGATGAGCAACATTTGAGGTCAAGACCCTTCTTCAGACTGAGAGTCAGGGACGAGGGAATCGAGAGATATGGAAGGGTAAGGTGCAAAAATGACAGATCAAAGCAGACGATGATCAAGGAAATATAGAATGGTTCATTGTTGGCTGAGGGGAAGGGACAATGAGGTATACAAATAGCAAAATTAATCAGGAGGACAGTGAAACATCAGAGAACTAGGGTGGGGGTATGGGGCAGGGAGAGAGAGAGAAAGCAAGGGCTACTTGAAGTTGGAGAAATCAATCTTCTTACCACTGGGTTGCAAGCTGCCCAAGTGAAATATGAGGTGCTGTTCCTCCAATTTGCGATGGCCTCACTCTGACAGTGGAGGAGGCCCATGACAGACAGGTCAGTATGGGAATGGGAGGGGGAGTTAAAGTATTTAGCAACCTGCAGATCGCGTAGGCCCAGGCACACTGAGCGAAGGTGTTCAGCTAAATGATCGCCGCGAGCCTACCTTCTTCAAAGGAGAATTAACAACAAATTCCTGGGTGTGCACATCTCCCAAGATCTGTCCTAGGCTCAGCACATTGATGTAATCATAAAGAAAAAAACATCAATACCTCTACTTCCTGAGAAAATTGAGGAGATTCAGTATGTTGATGAATACTCTCTTGAACTTCCAGAAGTGTATGATAGAGAGCACATTGCCTGGTTGCATTGTGGCCTGGTTCAGCAACTCGAGTCCAAGAATAAAGGAGATTGCAAAAAGTGGTAAACACTGCATGGTCCATGACAAGTACTAACCTTCCCATCATAGAAGGATCTGCCTCAAAAGGCAGCCGGCATCATCAAAGATCCACATTACCTTGGTCATGCTCTAATTTCCTACTCCTAACACTGGGAGGTAGGTGTTGGAGTCTGAAAATTATGGCCACCAGCTTTAAGAATAGCTTCTTCCCAAAAAACATCAAGCTCATGAATATGACACAACATTCATCTCAACTATGAACAATGGATGTTGGATTGTTTTCTCCTGGTATTAGAGCTATTCATTTATTGTTGTTTTTTTGTATATTATATATCATCTATGCCAAGGGTTCCCAACCTGGGGTCAATTTATCCCCAGGGGGTAAATTCCGCCTACCCAGAGGGTACATTTGTTGATTCTGGATTTGTACATATTTTTTCTCATTGACTGAGTGTGTTTGGTTCTGGTATACTGGTATCTCTTCATCATCAGTTCATAAATAAGTGAAATGACATTGTTATGTGCTATTAAAATTGCCAGGGACAAAAAAAGTTGGGTACCCCTGATATATGTGTATTGTGTACAGAGGTGTTATGTTGCTGCCAGTGAGAATTTCATTATTCTGCGGTTGGTACATATGCCAATTAAACACTCTTGATTCTCTTCCTTATCAATTCCACCATCGTACAGCCCCTTTACGTTTTCCACTTCAGACATTCTGGATTGGTTACTATCTCCACTCTTCTCTCTCCCACATGACCAATCTGCCAATTAACCTCTCCTCACTTGAATCTACCTATCATTTGCCGACTCCTGCCCCACTTCTTCCACTCACCTTTTACAACCTATCTCCCCTCTACACCATCAGTCTGAAGAAAAGTCCCAACCCAAAACATCATCTGCCCATTTCTCTCCACTGATGCTGGCCTGCCTGTAGAGTTCCTCTAACACAACATTTTGCTCAAGTCTCTTGTGTCACCAAAACCCTGGGCTGTTTAATAGAGCTAAACCACAAAGTCTGAGCCTTAGATTTAGAGCTAGGCCTCGAGTCGGCTTCACTGTAAGTTGTTCAAATACGGTGAGGTGCGGGTGCAGTGTAAATCTTGCTTACAGCAGCATCACATGTGCATAGACCATGGTAGAGGAAGAGGTGATCAATAATGTTTCGTTGCTGAGGTAGGATCAGAGGTTGAAGTTTAGTGTGAGGCCACAAAGCTTGGGCCTGGGAGTTTAGAGAGAGGCCACACCCTGTGCCTATTGATTCAACCCCCAGCCTGGAGTGAAGCCTCTTGATAATAATGACACTTGACCACCAGACCATTGCAAGGCTACATTTATTACACAAGATAAACCCACATAAAACCAAGAGCAGCGAATGACTGAAATGACAGTTGTTCATCAATCTATTCAACCAGGTGTGACTCACCTCCTGCCTCCACGATTCAAAGCGTTACTAACCCCACCCATATGATGTAAATATTCTTTAACAAGATCCCACAGTCCCCGCGTTCCCTCCACCCAGTCACAGAGCAGACCAGCTTCCTTCCACACCTTTGTTGGAGGAATGAAAGAGGCTGAATGGCCTTGCTGTCCCCAGGTGACAGACTCGAGGGGCTTAAGAGCCTCCAGGTGTAGGAGGAAGGACGAGCAATTCCTGCAATCGCACAAAACATGTTGGGCATCGCGGTCTTGATGCTGAAGACTGGGTGATCATGAACAGTTACCCTACCCTCCCAGTCCCACCCCAACCCCAACACTCCCAATCCCACCCCATACATCCACCCGCACCCGCACTCCCATCCCCACACTCCCATCCCCACACTCCCACCTACACTACCCACCCCTCCCCACAGCCCCACCCCCCACACACACACAAGCCCCAGCGATCGGCAGCATCACTACTTCCTTCCAGGGACCTGGCGCTGCAGAGATTCGTACGTATCAACATGGTGCTCTCCCAGACCCTGGGGGAGAGAGAGAAGGGTTAGATACAAACTGAGATGGGGGGTGGGGGGCGGAGGGGGTGGTTGGAGAGAGGGGGGGGGGGTAGGGGGAGGAGTGGAGAGAGAGGTGAGCAGAGAGAGGGGGAATGGGGTTAGAGATCAACTGGGAAGCAGGGAGGAGGAGAGGCGGGTAGAGAGGGGGTGGGACGAGGGGAAAGCTAGGAAGGGAGAGGGTGAGAGGGAGAGGGTGGGAGTGAGAGAGGTGGACAGAGAAGGATGGAGAGAAAAAAAAGTGAGAAAGAGAGAGAGAGGGTGGTAGTGTGGGAAAAAGTGGAAGAGAGTTAGATAAATTCAGAGATGAGCACACAAAAATAGTGAAAGAAAGGGAGATCTTGAGAGACGAAGAAAGTGATGAAGTGGAAAACATGGATAGAGCGGAAACCAGTGAAAAGATACAACAGAAAGACACGAAAATGCGAGGGGGAGAGGGGGTGAGAGAGTCAGACAGTTATTAAGTTAGCGGAGGCAGGGATGAGAGCGAGAGAGAGAGAGAGCAGAGGGAGAGGGAGAGGGAGATTGGCCGAGAGACATATGCGGAGCAAAAAAGACCATGTCCATACCGTGTAAATGCCCTCTTCTTGCTGTGGGGAGAGAAGAAAGTGAGAAAAATAACTAACTAAGTGCTTGCAACAACCGCACCATCTGCCACACACTGGCAGACACGGGGTGAAGCTCCCGCTACACTGTCCCGTCACATACGGCCGTCATTTGATCAGGACTCACCTTTTTTCCACCGCCACCAGTCCGTTTTTCTCCCTTTATCTCCTCATAGATGTCCTTGGTTCCTATCTGCAGGTGCTGCCAGGGACACAGATACCGGTTAAAGTCCGTGACATTAACCCTCTCACTCCCTTTGCCCATTCACACATCGTTCCCCATCTGTGGCATTAACCCTCCCACCGCCTTTGGTTGAGGTGTCAGGCCCGCGATCGGGAGGGGGTGGGGGGTCTGTTCCTAAATCCAGCCAGATGACAGCCACCCCCCCCCTCCCCTCCCCGCGGCCCAAGCTCTCGCCTCACCTCATAATTTAACTCCCCAGCCGCCGCATTTTCCTTCTTCCGATTCAAGATCTGTGTCGATTGATTGAGAAAGGTTTACGTTAGCCTTCAGTGCGTGGGTAATTGTTGCAAGATGGCAGCGCCGGCCACCCCCCGCCCTTCAGAACACGAGATACAGAGCAGGAGAGGCCACTCGGGCCCTCGTTTCTGCTGCCCCATTCAATGAGAGAGACCACGGCGGATAATTTCCTCCAGCTCCTCCCTCCCGCACGAACCCCCAAACCCTCGGGTTCCTCAACATCCCAAACCCCAGCGATCTGCCCGGAATCTCCTCAGTGACTGAGTCCCCACAGCCTCTGGGGGAGAGAATTCCAAAGTGGGGGGAAGACATTTCTATCCGTCTCTGCCCTGAAATGCCGACCCCTTCACTCCGAAACAGAGATCCCTGGTTCCAGACACCCCAGCCAGCGGAGCCCCTTCCACACACACCCCGTCGATGTGAATGAGAATTGGACATTGCAAATTTGGGAAGCACTTGTGCAGTGAGTGAGAGAATGTTTGAGGGTGAGACGTGTGTAACGGTGTATGTTGTGAGTGTGTGAGTTTGTGACTGTCTGTGTGTGTATGAGTGCGTGTGACACTGCGTGTGAGTATGTGTGTCTCTTCTGAGTGTGTGAGATAGAGTGTGCCTAAAAGAGAGAATACGTGCCTGGTTACATCTGCATAATCCCCACTTCTCCCAACAACCCTCTGTCCACGGAAATCAACTCAGCCTCTCCGATTTTTCCTCACAGTGACAAAGTTCCAGTCCAGGCAACGTCCTGGTAAATCCCTAGCCCAGTGTGACCCGTCTCTCCTGGAGATGGTGACCAGAACTGTCCCCAGGGTCAGGCTGGGGTCTAACTGGTGTTGGGCACGGATCATGCACCCCCTCCTACTCTTGTACTCCGAGCCTCGTCCGAAGGAAAGTGAATTGTCTGTCGTTACATTACAACCCCGTAACGTGTTTGCCAAGTGAGGAACTCGCCTTCACACCGTTACTCATTGGATACAATGGTACCAACCACAGATCCATCCAAATTCTTTCATTCTTCCAATACCTTCCCAGCGCCCCGCGTCACTGACTATATCTCCAAGCGTGACCAAGTTCCCTCACACTGTCCCCCAGCAACCCTTCGCTCTGTATCAATACCACACCAATATCTCCACTGGTGTTTACAGCTGGGTCGAGGTGTTACAACAGGGCGCTGGGGTTGAGGTGTTGCCGAGTGTGTTGAGTGTGAGAGAGCAGATTTACCATTACAGCCTTATAGCGCCAGAGACTAGGATTCTATCTCATTGCTAGCTGTCCACTCGCTGTCCACTCACCTTCAGACGGCAGTACAGAGCCGTTAACACCGTCCCATAGATGAACAGAATGGCGTCCAGAACGTAACAGATCTCGGGCTCCTGCAGTCCAGCTGCCGAGAAAGAAGTGAGTGGAGGATCAGAGGATGTCGAACACAGTAGGACCTAATGAGAGGTACCAGGTGGCTTCCCGTCTTCGTACCTCCCGCCCGCCCACACCCACCTCGCCCCGTCTCGTTTCCTTTGTCCACCCCTCTCCCCCTCACTTTCCTCATCTTTCTCCTCTCCTCTTTCCTTCTCCCCATCGCTCTCTCCTTCTACCCTCCCTCTTTCTTCCTTCTCTCCCGTTAGTATCCCTGGATGACTGTTCCTAGTGGCGTACAAAATGACGCCAGGCACCAGCGGAGCAGTCCATTGGGAACAGCCTCATTGGGAGAGACTGTCTTGTTGCGGTGAAGTGTAAAAGTTTTATAACTTAATGTTTATTGGTAATTGTTCGTTATATACGTAAGACAAAAATTGGGGGCCGGTGTGTAGGAGCAATTATGTTTAGGTTAGCTACTGTCGGCATATTATATTATTTTGGCTAGATAATTTTGCAGTATTATTTTGGACACTTGACCGGCGGTCATTAAATGCACAGAGGGCATTGTGGACAGGGAGGGGCAGACCAGGGCACAGGGGTGGAGAGCATAGTTTTTTCACCAGACCACCAGACCGGGAAGAACAGCTAGCTACAACTTGTATGCAGAATAAGGAAAACCTGGTACACTCATCTCTTTGTTTGTACAACCACTTCAATAAAGAACCACTAAATAATGACTGGAAAATCGGTTCTATTTGATCTGCATAAGATCGCTCCTACATTACTAATGGCAACGGAAAGCTGGACACTGGACGAGTGGGAAAGTTGCCATTATATTTAAGTGAAAAACCAGCTCAGTGAAACTGGAGCATGTGAAAACCTGGGAACAAGGATTGTTTTACTTCACCAGCCTGACGCCGCCATTCCCGATCAACTGGTTACGGTCGCCACCTTCGCTAATCTGACTAACGGAAAATTGGAAACCTCGAAAGCCGACGCGCAGGGAGAGCATTAAGCTTTATTGGTGAAGCTATATATAAGCTGTATTGGAAACCGGCTACTAAAATGGAGAATTGAGAAGTGACCTTGAGAATCAGAGCGATATCAGCCGTTTGAAATACCAGCCGCAGGCATACGGCTTTCACATCAACGAGACTTAAAGGGATAGTGGACAAGTATGTCTAAAGTTCAGTTACAAGATGGCGATGTTGGAAATAATTCTGAAAAGGAAAGAAGAGTTATTAAACACACTGACAAAGGCTGGGACTTGTTCGTGGAAAAGTGTCAGAAGACAAGAAACTCGATATGTAAACAAGCTAACAAGTTAATTGGAAAGTTGAAAGCTCATGAAATCAAAGGGAAATGAAAATGAAGTACAATCTAACTTGGTTCAATTAATCAAGCTCTATGAAGTCAGTGAAAACCATGTGAAGGTACCACTGCCTGAAAAGGAGCTTGAAAGGGAAAATCAGGGATTTGAACTGAGAATGGAAACTTTTAATGACTTGATACAAGATGTAAAGGTGTGGTTATCTGATATTGGACAGCAAGCTACACACTCCATAGCTGAAAGTGCCATACAACAGAGTGTTGTAAACTCAGATGAAATTGGACTTGATGAGTGTTTCAAATGTCTCAAAGCCTAAATTAAGTCACAAATCTAGTCCCTCATCATGTGCATCTTCAACGGTCTCTGCTCGTATTAAAGCTCAGGCAGTTAGGGCTGCTCTCTTGGACCGGGCTGCTACCATGGGGAAAAAAGCACAACCTTGAGGCACAAGAAGAGCAAATGAAAAGAGAGACTGAGCTGGCAGCAACCAATGCCAAGCTTGAGTTTGAGGCACAAGAGGAACAGTTGAAAAGAGAGATGGAACAGTTGGAACTAGAGACAGAGCTGGCAGCAGCCAATGCAAGGATCAATATACTTGAGTGTTTAAGAAGGAACTGCAGATGCTGGAAAATCGAAGGTACACAAAAATGCTGGAGAAACTCAGCGGGTGCAGCAGCATCTATGGAGCGAAGGAAATAGGCAACGTTTCGGGCCGAAACCCTTCTTCAGACAGATGGGGGGTGGGGAGAAGAAAGGAAAAAGGCGGAGGAGGAGCCCGAGGGCTGAGGGATGGGAGGAGACACCCCGAGGGCTGAGGAAGGGACGAGACAGCAAGAGCTAACAGAACATTGGATTCCCCCAATTCTGTTAGCCCTTGCTGTCTCCTCCCCTTCCTCAGCCCTCGGGCTGTCTCCTCCCATCCCTCAGCCCTCGGGCTCCTCCTCCGCCTTTTTCCTTTCTTCTCCCCACCCCCCATCAGTCTGAAGAAGGGTTTCGGCACGAAACATTGCCTATTTCCTTCGCTCCATAGATGCTGCTGCACCCGCTGAGTTTCTCCAGCATTATTGTGTACCTTCAATGTACTTGAGGCCAAGGGATCACGAAACAGCTCTAGAGTATCTGATGGGATGAACTCTTACTTGAGAAGAGGAACTGCTCAAAAGGAAGCATCAGCTAAATTAAATCCACATGCAAATGAATACTTATCTGATCAAGTGCAACAAAGACAGAATGTGTTGATGGGCACTGATCTTCCTCCCAGCAACTGGTTGTTAGACCAAAACAAACAACTCATGGAGCATCTGTTGGAGCTCATGATAAGACCCTTCTAACTCAATATTCTCTTCAAGGGCAAAATGTACTGACATCACTGCTCTTCTGGCTCAACAAAATCTCTCTTCTACTTTACCACCAAGAGACATTCATGTTTTTGATGGTGTTGAAAGAGGAAGCAGTATGAAGTTTACATCAGGGCATGTGGTTGGTTGCAATTTCTAGAGCAATACACAAGAGGGTATCCAAAAGACCCTCTTCGAGTTGCCAACATTTGCCTCCAGCCCAGGGCTATCAAAGAGCAAAAGATCTGCTTAAAAAACATTTTGGTAATGAACATAAGATTGCCACTGCATATATGGTCAAGGTATTTGCCTGGTCAGTGATCAGACCAGAGGATGTGAAGGCATTGGAAGCAGGCTCACTGTTCATTAGAGGTTGTTGCAATGCAATGGCACATCTCACCTATATGGAGGAAATGAATGTTGCTTCCAATATGAAGACCATCCTCTAAAGCTGCCATACAAGATCAGAGACAAGTGGAGGGATAGTGCATGTCAGCTATAAGAGCAACTTGGACAGCGAACTAGATTTTCTGACCTGGTAGACTTCATGGAGAGACAAGTGAAGATACTGTCCGATCCACTTTTTGGAAACATTCAGGATGCTAGGCCAATTGCAACTGTCAAAGGCGGTACTTTTGTTAAAGCAAGGGAAAGGTCAGGACCAAGAGGAAGCAGTTTTACAACAACTATAATACCTGTAGAAACACCAGTGCAAGAAAATCTGACAACAAGTGGAATGCGAAGAAATATATCTACCACCAAATTCTCAAGGTTCTTGTTTGTTCTGTAATAAAAGTGGTCACACATTGGGGTGGTGTCCACAGATCAGGGAGAGGGGGCACAGAAAAAGGATAGACTTCTTGAAGGAGAAGGGAGTCTGCTTTGGATGTTTGAAAATAGGACACATGAGCAGAGACTGCAAGAGTTGTTTGACTTGTGTGTGTGTGCAACCAAAACCATCCTGAAATACTTCACATTGAACAAAAGAACAAAGAGAAGCCAAAGCATACAGAACAGAATGAGATGCCAATTGTGAGTAATGCTGTTCCCTCACCTCATATATGCAGCATATTGGGGCCAGTGAAGAAGCCTGCATCTTCTCCATTGTACCAGTACAGGTAAAAAAGCCATGAGGGGGACACAGCGTTGCAAACATATGCATTTTGGGATCATGGAAGCTAATCGACCTTTTGCACAGAAAGCTTGATGAGAAGGCAGAAAATTACAGGACAAAAGGCTAGTATTCTCTTGGGTACCATGAACCAGATGAAGCCTGTGATCAGTCACCAAATCTCAGGTTTGGAAATATCTAGTCTGGACAAAGACGATGTCATTCAACTATCTGATGTGTTCACACACAAGACCATGCCTGTTTCTCAGCTGAACATTCCCAGACAGGAAGAGCTGTTACAATGGCCTTACTTGAAGGATATCAAGATTCCTGAAATAGACTCTGGCATTGACCTACTCATAGGGACATATGCTTCAAAGGTAATGGAACATTACAATATCCCTTAACTACTAACTGCATTCAACTCCTCCACCTTATTTCGAATGCTTCTCGCATTAAGGCACAAAGCTTTCAGGTTAATTTTTCTTATCTCCCTTCTGCCTTTTGCATCTGTCCTCCTTTTATGGCCCTCTGTCTCCTTGCATTTGGTCCCATCCCCCTGCCCTGTTAGTTTAAACATGACCTTTCCTACACTCTCTTTCCCGTTAGCTGCATGGATACGCTTCCACGTTGTTGACTCCAATATTACCATTTTTTATTTGGGGTTTACACCTAAAATTTGGTGTTTTTCAAGGTGAGAGAGAACATTTTCCACTTGCCTGGGTGAGTGCACTTCTATCAACTCAAGAAGATTGACACCATCCAGGCCAAAGCATCTCTCCATTAGCTTTCCAAAACATTTCCTCCCTCAGCCCTAACATCCCTCCCTCCACCATTGGTGCGCAGTGTCCTGCACCATCTACAAAATGTCCTGCAGGTACCCACCCAGACCATGTTAATAGAACCACACCATTTACAGTGAATTCTGACACATTCCACAGCACAATCGTACAGCCATGTATCTGATCCAGAATTCTCTGTCCCTGCCTTTTCAGTCTGTATGAGGCAGCTTCAACCTGTGTCTCACCAGTGTCCTAGTAATGTGTGAGTGGTGTACTTGTCCATTGCTCGTGTCATTGTTACCAGCAGAGCAGTTTGAGACTGCACCGGAGCATAAGGGAGGCATGTTATCTCTGCAAAGTCAGAGGAAGGGGCATGATTGTGATCACTAGCTTACTCTCGCCCTGTACTCTGTCCATCAGATAACCAGAGCTATTTAAAACTGTGTTTTCACGAAATGTTTAGGTAGTGATAATTTCCCAACCACTGAAGTTGTGAACATCATATGGTCACCTTCCCCTTCTACTCGCCCAGCAGAAAGGCAGCCATTCAGCCCACTGAGTTTGTGCTGGTCCTTTCGAGGAGCCTATCCCCGTCCCATTCTCCCACCCTTTCCGCTCCGCCTCTTCACTCCACAAGGCCCTGCACCCATCCCCTCTCCAATACAGATCAATCCCAGCTACTCCCATCTCCCCTCCTCTCTGCCACAACTAAAACTCTCTCATCTGTGGAACCATGTTGGGTAATCCCTTGCCCATCCTTTCTGGAACCCTTGCATCTTTCCCAAAGTTAGGATTCTAGGCCTGGACACAGTTATCTGGCTCCTGCTGCATGCAGACTCGGGCTGTTCACTAGCTGAGGAGTTGTGAATGGAACTGAACATTGTGCAATCAATGATCATCCTCACTTCTGACCTTGGGATGGAAGGGCATTGATGATGCAGCTGAAAATAGTTGGGCCCAGGACACTCCCCTGAGCGAGACAGTGACCTGTACCCTCCATTATTTTGAGGTTCAGTGTGAGCTGATGCATCTGGGGAGGTGAAACCAGACAGGGAATAGGCAATGAACAGTGAGCATCAAGCATTGTAAAGCAGTAGAGGGAGCTTGGGTTACATCCACAGGTTCTAAAGACAAGGTTGAGAGACGTCCGTATTTTGGATGGCGGGTAGCATAGGTGATGGATGGATGAAGGAGGTTCTGTGAGGATATATACTGTCCAAGTGAATGGGCAGGGACATGGCAGATGGAGTACAATACGGAAAAATGGCAGGTCACCCACTTCAAGTCAAGTCAACTATTTGTCACATACACGTACAAGAAGTGCAGTGAAATGAAAATGGCAATGCCTGCGGATTGTGGAAAATCTACAGAACAGAATCAGTATTTACATGTTAGAAAAAAATTTTTTTCCAGAGAACACAACAGTAAATTAGTACAGTAAATTAGTCCCCGGTGAGATAAGAATTTACAGTCCTGATGGCCTATGGGAAGAAACTCCATCCTCTCCGTTTTCACAGCGTGACAGCGGAGGCGTTTGCCTGACCGTAGCAGCTGGAATAATCCGTTGCTGTGGTGGTAGGGGTCCCCCATAATGTTGCTGGCTCTGGATCTGCACTTCCTGGTGTATAGGTCCTGCAGGGGGGCGAGTGTTGTTCCCATAGTGCGTTCGGCCGAACGCACTACTCTCTGCAGAGCCTTCCTGTCCTGGGCAGAGCTGTTCACAAATCAGCTTGTGATGTTGCTGGACAAGATGCTTTCTCCAGCCCAGAGTAGAAGCACTGAAGGATCCTCAGAGAGACTCTGAATTTCCTCAGCTGCCTGAGGTGGTAAAGGCGCTGCGTAGCCTTACTCACCATTGCGACAGTGTGTGTAGCCCATGTTAGATCCTATGTGATGTGGACGGCCAGGTATTTAAAGCAGTTCACCCTATCCAGTTACCCCATTTGGACTATTCCTATTCCTTTCTATTCCTTCCACCCCATACTGTGGAGGAAGAAATAAAAAGCTGGGGCACTTTTGTTGTGATGGAGAGAGATGGGACGGTGTTGTTGTGGAGAAGGACATGGGAGACCCTGGGTACCACTCACTGGACGTTCCCCGCAGGAAGCACAGCGGTCAGGAGGGAGACTGTCCGTGGCCCTTCACTGTGAGAGGGTTTGAATCAACGACTCGACGGGGCAGATGTGAGGAGGGCTGTGCCCTGGCTGGGGTGTCTAGAGCCAGGGGTCCCCCGTCTCAGAGTGAGGGGTAGAGATGGGACAAATGTTTTCATCCAGAGCGGGGAATCCATGGAATTCCTTCCCTGATGGGCTTTGGGGACTCAGACAACTGTCCTGGGGCAACTGAATATTAAAGCCTTGCGATTGTGCTTCAGTTGTATCAGGAATTGGTGAGACTTGCACAGTCAGTCTCTATATTGTGAGATGGGCCCCTCTCCAGCTCATGGCCTTGGGGAACGTTGCCCCAACAGTAACTCGGGCTCAGACCATGCAGCTTCCGGAGCCTGGGCCAGCTCAGGTATGAGAGCGGCCAGACCCATCTTTCACACACGCTCGCTATCACCATCTCTCCCCCATTTTGCAACAGGAAGAGAGACTGAAACCAAAATAAGATCAGACGGCCATTTTAATCAGGGCTTTTGATCACCATGTCTCGACAGAAACAGCACAGGGAGGGCTGGGAGGATTCAGTCACCGTTTGGCAATTGCTAGACTCTCCCATCCCACCAACCATTCCCTGTCAAGGCAGGTGTACCAGCAAAACCCTCGGGCACACCATGTACACGCCCCAAAAAATGACAACGATTCACTCAATTCCAGGAGCAGCCTCCCCCAATTTCATTATCCCCACTAGTGCTCGGTACGAATATCGCCCTCAACCCAGTCCCCATGCTGCCCTGTACAACAGAGTCAGACAGTGATGAACACAAATCACCCTGCCTGCACACCTAACCAGTAGAGATGCAGCAGCTGGATGGGATGATGAGGGGCAGGAGGGTACAGAGGCTCACAGAAACAGGGAGAGGTGTATGGGCCAGAGGTGGGGAGGGGATTAGTCTGTAGTGGCTTACAGGGATATAGAAGGGTGTCGGGTCTGTAACGGGTTACAGGGATAGGGCAGGGTGTACGAGCTCGACAGGGTTTCGGGGACAGGAGTGTAGGAGGTTACAGGGATAGGGCAGGGTTACGGGACAGGGGTTACAGGGACAGGGAAGGCTGCAGGGGCTGGAGGGTGTTATGGGGGTAGGGCAGGTGTAGGGGTTACGGGGGAGGGGCTGCCGTGTGTTGTGGAGGGCTGGTAGCGGAGTATAGATGGGGTGGATTTTGGATGTCTGAGCTCAGGGCTGGACAGAACCCAAAATGGCCCCCAGTAAGCCCCACGGCTCAGTGCTAGTCGATAAACATGAGGTGTCAGGGGGAGGGGTGACCACAGGACCCAGGACATGTCCGACTTACCAGCAGCGGAGTGGAAGAGAAAGACGAGGGCAAGAATAGCCTTCATGGTGGAGCGAGCAGCCAGGCACAGTGGAAGAGTCCGCACGTCCTGCCTGCTGGGCTGGCCGTCTGTGAGGAGGAAGTAAGACTGGAGAGCCTAGCCAGAGATGTGGTCAAAGAGTCACTGACTTCCCAGAGCACAGGAAGAGTGGGGCAAGATAGGGGTGGGTGGAGCGAGGAGAGATGGACAGGGTTGAGACATAAAAAGAGGTGGGGGGGAGGGGGGAAAAGAGAGAGAGAGAGAGAGAGAGAAAATGAGCGGCGAGCGAGAGAGAAAGGAAGGGGAGAGCAAGAGAGAGAGAGAGAGAGAAAGAAAATGAGCAGCGAGCGAGAGAGAGAGAAAGGGGAGAGCAAGCAGGTGAAGGAGAGGGAAGAGCGAGCTAGTTGTGGGTGTTGGGGGAGGGGAAGAGTGGGAGGGAGAGAGAGCGAGATAAGTGGAAAGCTGGGGTGGAGGGGGAGAGTTGGGGGGAGACCAGGAGCAGGAGGGATAAGTCAGGACATGATGGCAAGTTGGGGAGGGGTGGGGATGCAAGTAATCGGTGTTAGGAAGGGCTGAGCATTTTGGATAGACCCCTGCTGAATTGTCTCCCACAATAAGGGGCAGTGCAAATCTCATAATGTAACTCCACTGCCTGCAACCACAGGTCGCGATGGCCCTGCAGTTAAACAGCTCCATTCCTGCAACTAGCAGCCCCACCACTACGGGCCTTTGAGGTCACCCCACGGAGAGATGATGTGAACGAGCTTGAGCAATTCCATTTATTAATCCAATGTTACATTGAGGAACATACACACGGAGCAAAGGGTGGCAGGGAGGGGAATAGCCCCGTCTGCCCTAGAGGGGAGCGAGAGACGGTAGCGCAGCTGGGCTTCTGGAGTGTGCGCTAGCGATCCACCTCCCCAAACACCACGTCCTGGGTGCCTGAAACACAAGAGGGTGGGAGGCAGAATCATTGTAGACAACTCTCTACCACATAATCCCCATCCACGAAGGCCCACTTACCGAGCCAGTGCAACTGACCCCATGGGGGAGATATCCCATCACTAACGCAATTGACCCCAAACACCACCAACTAGGATCATGACAGCGGCATCAACAAATTTGAAAATGCAAGTATTTCCGAAGGCACAGAGTGAATTTCCCTCTACACTGCCCCATCACACACTCCCAGGTTACGGGTCAGGGGGGTGAGGGCCGGGAGCCGGGGGTTGTCTCCCTGTCGGTCTGCTCCTGGGCCTGGCCATGGGCCATTCGCGGGTCCAGGCAGCGGGTAGTCGACAGCCGCACCGGGGTTTTGTAGAGCGACGCTGATGTACACTGAGCAGAAGTACACTGTCCCATCACATATTCCAAGATTAGACAAAAGAACAGCAAAAGCTCAGTTATTGGTGGGAAAGAAGTCAGTCTAACCACAAAACAGCCTGCAGTTAAATCTAGACACACAGCTGAAGAAACAGATGCCCAGTCACTCATGGAATGGAGGAGGACATGGTAAGGATTTGAGCTGAGAGCTGGTGCAGGATACCTCTGACCCTCGGAACTGGAATCAGAACCATAGCTTATACTTGATTTTGATGGGCAAGAGAAGCTGGTGAGGGAGCCAACAACAAAGGAGATCTAACATTCAGCCCTTGCCGGGGCCGAGAACCACGTTCCTTCTCAAATGTATACGTGACGACAGTCACATAAATATGATCTTTTCGAAGAACAAGGAAGGAACATGATTCGGCATTCATGAACAATTCCGCATTCATGTCCCATGCTGACCACACTCCGTCCCGTCACATGCTCCCAGGATATGGTTAGACATGGACTGAAGCTCCCTCTACACTTTCACACTCAGGACACTGGTTGGAAACAGAGTGATGTTCTCCCTACAGTCCTGTCATATGTTCACGAGTCACGGGTCAGACACAGTTGACATACGCACCAATTATTGCCACCACGTCTGCAAGCATGTGTCCTTCCGCCATCCTGTCAAGACCCGCCTTGAAATAACAGAGAGTTAATTCTGTAGAAGGATGAATCATGGGGTGGAGAATGAGGGGGGGGGGGCGGGGGAGACCCACAGGGGGGGAGAGAGAGAGAGGTGGGGAAAGCGGGTGGATGAGAGAGGGTGGATGAGAGAGGGGTGGATATGAAAGAGAGAGAGAGAGAGAAAGAAAGAGGGGGTGGGAGAGGGGAAGAGAGAGAGTATGAGAGAGAGAGAGAGGGGGGGAGAGAGAGAATGCTGATAACAGGAGCAGGGAGTCTGGTCTGTATGTGGGCCCTGGCTTGCTGGGAGTCAGCAGTGTCTGAACAGGCCGAACATGGCCTCCTCCCCCGCGTCCAGGAAACGTGAAGGGAGATTGTGTGCAGCAGTGGTGACCACAGATGGCCATGTCCTCAGACATTTGTCTGCACAGAACTTGCTTTGCTGTGCTGTCTTCCTGTTGGTGGTTTGTATCGAGATGAGTCCCACGCTCCTCACTGACCAGCAGGAAGCGGAAGGGCAGGGCACTGACCACGGCAACGGGGGTGGGTACACACGGACTGCGGGTGGTGGGGGAAACTGACGCCGAAGGGGTGGGGGGGGGGGGCAAGGAGTGGGGTTGTGAGGGACAGGATGAGATGCGGGCAATGCAGCAACCTACCAGATGGGCAAAGCCGGGAGCTTTGATCTTGCAGCGATAGGGCCGACTGCTGCCATCAGAGACCAGATACACCCCGAACTCCCCCTGAGAGCGAGAGACACCACGTGTATGTCCTTGGCCTCCTTCAATACCACCGCGAGGCTCAATGCAAACACCTTTTTTTTCTTCCCCCCCCCCTCCTCTACCTCCCCTTCTCCTCCTTGACCCTCATCAACCTCCCTTCTCTCCCCTTCCCATGCCAGCGCCTCACCTCTGCCCCCCTCTCAGGCCTGCATTTCCCCTCTCCCCACCGAACCCACCCTCGAAGGGGTAGAGGGAGGCGTGGAACCAGTTGCTCTGCAGAACCTGTACACTCACAGCTTGTACACTCAGACAGGATGGGCAGAATGGACTGCCATCAGACTCTGGAAGAATGCTCTTCATCTCACTGTTACCACCACTGTCACTAACTCCCTTTGTCCTGAATTAATCTGTCTGAAACCCACTCGTTTCCTCTCTCTCTCTCTACAAACCCCACACAAAGTCATGGCCTTCGGCCCATATCTGTACTCACCTTTGGAGCCTCGATTGCAGTGTAGGTCGCCCCAGGTGGCACTTGGTAGCCTTCTGTGTAGAGTTTGAAGTGGTGGATCAGAGCTTCCATTGATGCCTGGGGGAGAAAGACAGTGAGTGAGTGAGTGGTGAGTACAGTTGGCACAGGATGTGGATAGGAAGGGTTGAGCGGGATACTGGTCATATGAAGGTAAGTGGGACCAGCGCACATGGGCATCTTGGCTGGTGTGGAGGCCATGGACCACAGGACTTTATCACGCAGATAACAATAGTTGTCACTGGGTTTCATCGGACAGGAGTGACCTGTTCCTGTGACCTGCTACTGTCACAGCATTGCCCTCCCTCCATTGTGCCTCTGGACTGTCACAGCACATCCTCCGAGTAGGTCCCCATTGACAGCGGCCCTCGTGCCTACCTTCATCTCACTTCGTTTAGGAGGCGAGATCTTGGCATCATCCACTTTGATTTCACCTTCAGGCATCTTGTTCAAACATTGCAGAATAATGCGTAAACTCTGCCTCATTTCCTCGACTCGACAGAGATACCTGCAGGGCCGTATCGAACAATGACTCAACACAACATTGACCCTGCTCCATGGCACACAACGACACTCGCTCTACACTGTCCCATCACACACTCCCAGGGCACGGGTCAGACACTGGGTGAAGCTCCCTCTACACCTCCCCATCACGTGCCAGGGCACAGATTCAGTGTAGGGTGAAGCCGTTTCTTCCCACCCACTTCTGAGCTACTCACGCCTCCCGTGCCAATGGATACACCTCACCTGTCGAAACAATCCCCTTTGCTCCCGATGGGAACGTCAAACTCCACCTGGTCGTAGACGTCATACGGCTGGGACTTCCGGAGGTCCCATTGTATCCCAGAGCCACGGAGCATCACCCCACTGCATTGGAGGGGTGGGTTGGGGAGGGAGCAGGGGGAAGAAGAGAGGGTGAGATGTGAGGGGAGTCTCCACTGTGAATCCTCCAGCCTATAGCAGGGTACTGTGCCATCCGTTCCAGCATGTAGCGCACCATCCCCGCCCCTACCTAAAGCCGTAGTTGAGGGCCTCCTCGGCACTGATCACTCCGATGTCCACCGTCCTGTTCTTCCATATCCTGTTGGCAGTGAACATCTGCAGCAGAATGGGGCAGAGGGTCAAGGGGAATGTCCTCTTTTTGGGGAACATGGGTTCCCCATTTCTATCACAGACGACGGCCTAGCACGTGGTACCCATAACTCCGCCTCCCCCCACTCGCAACAGGGACAGAGTCTCACTGAAAAAGGCTCTGAACCTTTTCATACCTCTAGCTTTCTTCTCCGGACACTCAGTCTGAAGAAGGGCCTCGATCCGAACCGGCATCCATCCCTTTATCCCTCCCCCAGAGATGCTGCCTGACCCACAGAGTTGCTCCAGCTTTTTGGCTCTATCAAAGAGCTTCACCATTGGGTCACTGGTCATGGGACCATACACAGCTTCCTTACTCCCACCTCTGCTAAGTCCACCTGCCCTCTATTCCATCTCCTCTGAACCCCATTTCATTACCCCCTTACCCTGACCCCACTCCCGACTTCTGCCCCTCAACCTGCATTGTCTCTTCATCTCAACTCCACATTCTCTCAACGGCCTCCTCCACCACCCCTCATTGCATTGCTCCTGCTACAGACCCCTCCCCCCATGTCCCTCCACCCCCCTCCCTCCCCCTCCCATCCACCCCCATTCACCCTCCACCTCCCCTCCTCCACCCCCAGTGCATTTCTCCTCTGCCCCTATACCACCACACCCACCGCGCTGGCCTGATGATCTCACCTCCCTCCACCTCGTCGATGCGGATGGAAAAGTTCTTGATGAACTCGTAGATGTCGTCCATGAGGCCCAAGGGCAAGTCCTGGAGGGGGAGGAAGCAGCAAAAGGCAGACAGGCTTGCACTCTCCACTCTCCCCAACGCCATATGCGCTCCGGAACAGGACCATCACCCACTGCCCACCACGTAGCCAGGGCAGAAGCCAACTCTGTCACCACAGATGCGAATGCTGACCCCCATGCGCTGCTCACCTGATGGACACCCCCCGGTCTGATGTAGGCTGCATGCATGCGGGCTCCTGACGCTCGCTCGTAGAACTCCAACATCTAAGCAGAGAGAGGGGAGAGTGGATAACAAGCTGGTCAGCAGGTCATGAATATCTTCACAACTCTTCAATCATGTCTCACGCATTTGGCTTTTATCCCGTCTTTGTCCCAACTATCTACCTTTCAACCCCCCCTTGCCCCATCCACCAATTACCTGCCACCATTTGTCCTGCCTCTCCCCTCTTCAGCTATCGTTCCCCATCCCCACTTCAATCTGTCTAAAGAAGGGTCGATGCGAAATGCCACCTATCCATGATCGCCAGAGATGCTGCCCAGCCTGCTGCGTTAATCTTGCACTGTATACAGATGTTAGGTTCACTGGTCTATAGTTGCCAGGCTTTTAGTGGCAGCCCTTCTTAAATAGAGACATAACAAGAGCCACCCTCCAATCTTCTGGCATCTCACGCGTGCCTAATGAGGATTAATATCTCAACCAGGGCTCCTGCAATTTTTTCTCTAGCTTCCCACAGTGTCCTTGAATGCAACTGATTGGGCAAGGTTGATTTATCCACTGCTGTATGCCTTAGGACGTACAGCGGACTATCCTGAAGACATCTCCATTAACTGTCCCAAGTTTCTCAGTCGGCATGTCTTTCTCCGCAGTAAAAACAGTGGTGAGCACTTTGGTTTCTGAGGGCCCCTGTTCTCACTCTAGTTACCCTCTTTCTCTAAATAAAATCTCTTTAGATTTTCCTAATATTATCTGCCAGAGCTATCTCCTGCCCCCCCCCTTTTTGCCCTGATTTCCTTCTTAAGTATGGTCCTCAGTCCCCAAAACTTCTCCAGGGATATATTTGCTCCCAGCTGCCTATACCTTTCCCATACCACCTTTTTCTTGACCAGAGCCTCAATTTCTCTCATAATTACCTGCACTTCCCATCGCTCTAACATGCATGCCCTGAACTCTTGTCATCAAACTTAAAAGCATCCCACCTTCCTGATCTTCCCAGGTGTGAAAACAACCTGCTCCAATCAACGAGAAAGTTCCTTTCTAATACCAGTTACCTTCTAATTAAGTTAATTGTCATGAATTATGAAACAATTGTTTGGCAATTGGTCTACAAGTCTCCTACTAATCTTCCAAATCTCCAGCGCCCCCCCCCCCCCCTACCCGACTCCACTTGTTAGTCATTTTTCCCCATTCCTCGGTCCACCAATCACCCAATGGTCCTTCTCACTGCTCGCCCTCTTCCCTGTATACTGGCTTCTTTCCTCTCAATTGTTCTCAATTTTGACCCAAAACCTAAACAATTCCTCTTTCCCTCCAACACACACGCATGCCGAGTTCCTGCAGCGGACCATTGGTGCAGACAATTAGTCCAAGTTGGCCATCAACTGGTGGGTCCATTCATTAACTGAAGTACCAATTGTATAAAGCAGGTAGCCACCTCATTTATTAACCACTCCTTCTGAGGTGGTCCCTCAGGATTGAGGCTGACGACAACACTCTCGGTCTGTACATCCCAAGGTGCCCGATGAGGTCCGTGTGACAAGATTAAGCAGAAGTGAAATGTGGTCGGAGGTTGTCCAGCTCATAACTGGAATCATTCCAGATAATTTGTGTGTACTCCCAGTCCACACCTCCAGGTTTTCAATCCCATCCCAAACACTCCCTCTCCACTTGGAACGGTCTGGGCCAAGGATTCCGTAGGATGTAGTGATTCTTTAGGAGACTTTGACCCTTGAATCTTTCCCTCGGTCTTGAGACAAAGCTTGAAATAGAGTGTGCTTTGAGAATATGATCTTTGCATAAGCTGCCTCACTTGCAACAACTCTCCCACAGAGTCGTCAGAACTCAAGGAAAACAGTTCACCTATAGCAACCACACTTTAGGACAAAAATCACCCCAACCTCGGCCGTTGACCTGCAGTAGGCAGAGGATACTCATATTTGCGTATGCTCAGAGGCAGAGCTCCAAGACATCAGCTCGTTCAATGAGCCCCCAAGGGAATGGGCCTTACACACATCCTTCAGCGGCAAGTCCCCGCTGCACAAAAATCCAAGGTGAGACCCTGCAAAATGAATCACCTCGCACCTCAGGAGCCCTCTCTTGCTGAAGGCAGACATTGACAGTGACATTCACCACTACCATTCAATGCACCAGCACAGCCATTAGTTGATCATGGATGGGTTGTTTGAAGGTCTTGACCAACACTGTGCCCTCTCCTTCCAATCTACTAGAAGGATCAGTAACAAATGTCAGTGTCTTCTCCAGGTCCAACATGTCCAGCATTGATGCCCCAGTTACACCCAGTCAGATCCACTGGTTAGACCACATTGTTCACAAGTTTGACACCAGGCTCCTCAAACACACCCTCCTCCATCTTAAGCCTTCATCACACGAGGAAAGCACCAGGTGGACAGAGTAAATAAACCAATTGTTAACTGATGTCTTCACCTTTTATTCAGAGCTAGTCAGGCTATTTAGGAGGCACAGGTGACTGCAGATGCTGGACTCTCTAGTGAAAAAAAACGAGTTGCTGAAGGAATTCAGTGGGTCAGGCCGCATTTGAGGAGGGAAATGAACAGTCGACGTTGTGTGTCGAAAAGTCAAACTATTAACTTGTGTGACTTAGTTGGTTTGCTGTTTGGACAATTAGTGAATCAATTAATCACCTAGATAATTCAGAATTTCATTCTCCTCCTCACAGACCAATCAATTCTTCACAGATTACATCACTCACCGACGAACTGGGGGCAATTTACAGCAAAAAACCTACCCCAAAACACCAAGAAAAATTGCTACATTATTAGTTTATCAATTGTCCATGATTGTCATTCTGAATCCTGCCACTGAGAGCACCCACCCTGCCCGCACCACTCACCTTCTCCCTCTCCTCAAACATCCAGAAGAACGGTGTCATGGCACCGATGTCCAGGGCGTGGGTGGTGATTGCCATGACGTGGTTCAGAAGTCTAGTCAGCTCACTGAAGAGAACTGGTGATGGGGTGAACAGAGGACAGAGGGTTCGGGATCAGACAGAAAAATGGATCATCCAGTCATTCCATATTGGGTTACGGCCACATCCGAACCCCACCCCACTCAAGCCCGAGTTACACATCTCACCTTACTGAGCTGTAACAACACTTGGTACATGTTGCTACCTCCGACAGCTCAATATCACATCACTGCCATGAAAACACCAGCTCCACCCACACTCCTGCACTACCCAGCAGATAGATTTGGGTATAATATTTTGCATCCATCAGTCAAATATCTCATTACTGTTGCACTCTGACCTCAGCTGTTGTACAAGGCCATCTACATTTGGAGTACTTCAGAGAACAGATTGGTGTGCAGCCTAAAGCAGTTCAATGTCTTTAAAGAGACACTCCTCAACCCGCATAGCTGGTCTCAAGTGACTGGATAGAGGGGAAGTTCCACCTCCAACAGTTCAATATCACTTGGGTGCTAACTGGCTGGCCACTTCCTTTGCCAATCCCTCTGTGACAGACCTGGAGAGGGTCTGATTAACGAATTAACCCACCCCAATACAAAGCTGGGGTCAGGAGGCCCGCTGACTGTCTGTGGACAGAAGAGCCATTACCCTGGACGGTGGACTCACCTCGGATCCACTGGGCACGAATGGGCGGCCTGATGTTCAGCAGCTTCTCCACGGCCAGGGAGTAACATTGCTCGTTGCACATCATGGAGACGTAATCCAGGCGGTCAAAATATGGAAGCGCCTACCAGAGAGGAGGTGGTCAGAGAGGAGGTCAGAGCACAGCACACACTGAATGCAAACATTAGACTGCGCACCATCTCGCAGAGCAACACACAAAGGGTACCTAACCCTGGCAGTGTGTGCATACTTACGGACTGCAGAGCATTACACACATGAAAGGTCCATGCTTACTAAAACCAAACACCAGGATTGGCGGCATGTGGCACTCCCCCCAGGCCCGAGTGCTGCAGCGTACCTGCAAGTAGGTCTTGTACTCGATGAGTTTCTCGGTCCCACGGTGGAGCAGGCCAATATGGGGGTCACACTTCTTCACCGACTCGCCGCTCAGCTCCAACACCAGCCGCAGGACCCCATGAGCCGCCGGGTGCTGCGGCCCAAAGTTAATCACATAGTTGGAGACGTTGCGATCCCTCGGCGGGTCTTTGTCTGTTGGCCAGAGAGTGGAGGAGATAAAGAAAGGGGAGGCGATAAACAATAGGTCACTTGGCTACTCGTTCCTGCTGCCCCATTCAGTGAGACCGCGGCTGATCTTTTCCCTCAGCCTCACTCTCCCTCACTAACCCCACATCCCTCAATTTTGTAACATTCCAAACCCCAGCGATCTGTCGTAAATTGCCTCTGTGACCAGGACCACACAGCCTCAGTTGAAGAGAATTCCAAAGACCCCCCTGTGGGGAGAGACATTTCTCCTCATCTCTGCCCTGAACAGCCGATCCCTCATTCTGAGACGGGGACCCCCTTGTTCCAGACACCCCAGCCGTAGGAAACGACCTCCCCACACCCATCCTGTCGAGCCCTGGAAGGAGCTGGGAGGTTTCAGTGAGATCTCCTCTCGTTCTTCTAAACGCCAGAGAGGACGGTCCCAGTCTGCTTCCTCTCTCCTCCTGGGACAAACCCCCCCATCCCGGGAATCGATCCGATGACCCTTTGCTGCACTCCCTCCCTCACCTGAACCTCCCTCAGGTGGGGAGCCCAGACCTGTCCACAATATTCCAGGTGTGGTCTCCCCCGGGCCCCGGATAATTGGAGGGAGATGTCTCAACTCCTGGACTCAACCCCTCTTGCAGTGAAAGCCCACGGACCATCCCCCTCCTGACCGCTGCTCTTCCTGCAGGGGAACGTCCAGTGAGTGGTGCCCAGGGACTCGGCTCCTTCTCCACACCAACATTGTCCCGTCTCTCACAAAGTAAAAAACACTGTTTTCTTTCTCTTTCACAGTGTGAGCTGACAATTTTCACATCATGTATGTCTTCAACCAAGTACTCTGCCTGTGCTAATCTCCCTGAAGCTTCCATGGGAAGAACTCAGGGGAAGAGTAGGAGAGGTGGCTGGTATTGCCTTCACCAGGGCAGGGGTTGGAGCAGATTGTTCGGACTGTGGGCTGGTAGCCTCCAGCTGCTGATGGAATTCACCCAAGTATCTTCAAATAGTAGTCAGTGAAATAGATGATGCGCAAAGTTCCAATTCTCCAAAATCTATTCAAACAAGTTTCATTTGATTCGAAAATAGCAAATGTATCGCCTTTGTGCAAAGAAAAAGAGGAAGCGAGTCAGAAAGCAGGAAGCTCTACGCCTGTTAGTATGACATCAACTGGGAGATGTTCAAAGCTATAATTAACATCATGCATCTCACTAACTAAAAACATGCAAGGCAGTATACCTTTGTGAAAGGAAAACCATGCATTTAAAATTTATGTTTGTTCTCAGAAGAACCTGAGCTGCGGATAAAGGGGAAATGGGGGATGTGTTTGTAGCATCAGAGTTAAACAGCTTAGAAACAGGCCTTTCGGCCCACCATGTCCAGGCTGATCATCAAATACCGATCTATACTAGTGCCATTTACCAGCACTTGGGTCCACGGCCTTTATTCTTTGGCGATTCAAATGAATAGCAAAATGTTGGGAGAATCTCTGCCTCCACCACCTTCTCCTAGTGAGTTCCAGAATCCAACCACCCTCTGGGTGAAAAAACTCCAGTGAAATCCCCTCTAAATTTATTTTTCTCAACTTATGACCTTTAGGTCATTTAAGAATAAGGAGTAAGCCATTTAGAACGGAGATGAGGAAACACTTTTTCTCACAGAGAGTGGTGAGTCTGTTGAATTCTCTGCCTCAGAGGGCGGTGCAGGCAGGTTCTCTGGATACTTTCAAGAGAGAGCTAGATAGGGCTCTTGAAGATAGTGGAGTCAGGGGATATGGGGAGAAGGCAGGAACGGGGTACTGATTGGGGATGATCAGCCATGAGCACATTGAATGGCGGTGCTGGCTCGAAGGGCCAAATGGCCTACTCCTGCACCTATTGTCTATTGTCTATAGTTTTTGACACCTCTGCCATGCAGAAACGTCTCTCACAATCCGCCTTGTCAGTGGCCCTCTTTATTGTTCTGCCCTCTCTCAGGTCCCCCCTCAGCCTCCTCCGCTCCAGGGAAAACAAACAGCCTCACCTCGCAACTGAAAGGTTCCATCGCAGGCAACATCTTGGTGAATCTGCTCTACACCCTCTTCAGTGCAATCACATCAGCTAGAGAGACAGTGGCCAGAAACAGGCCCTTCAGGCCACCGTTGTTTAACGATCCTTTAAGGGCCTGTCCCACGTGACGATTTTTTTGGCGACTGCCGTCGTCATTTCAAAATCCAGCGGCAACAAAAAAAATTTGGGATGGAGAGTGATATAATTAATTCAGAAACAAGGGTTCTGAACTTAAAGAAACGTAACTTTGAGGGTATGAGACGGGATTTGGCCAAGATAGACTGGCAATTGATTCTTAAAGGGTTGACGGTGGATGTGCAATGGAAGGCATTTAAAGACTGCATGGATGAACTACAACAATTGTTCATCCCAGTTTGGCAAAAGAATAAATCAGGGAAGGTAGTGCATCCATGGATAACAAGGGAAATCAGGGATAGTATCAAAACAAAAGATGAAGCATACAAATTAACCAGAAAAAGCAGCCTACCAGAGGACTGGACGGAAATTCAGAGTCCAGCAGAGGAGTAAAAAGGGCTTAATTAGGAAAGGGAAAATAGATTATGAAAGAAAACTGGCAGGGAACATAAAAACTGACTGCAAATGTTTTTATAGATATGTGAAGAGAAAAAGATTAGTTAAAACAAATGCAGGTCCCTTGCAGTCAGAAACAGGTGAATTGATCATGGGGAACAAGGACATGGCAGACCAATTGAATAACTACGTTGATTCTGTCTTCACTAAGGAAGACATAAATAATCTGCCGGAAATAGCAGGGGACCGGGGGTCAAATGTGATGGAGGAAATTAGTGAAATCCAGGTTAGCCGGGAAGTGGTGTTAGGTAAATTGAATGGATTAAAGGCCAATAAATCCCCAGGGCCAGATAGGCTGCATCCCAGAGTACTTAAGGAAGTAGCCCCAGAAATAGTGGATGCATTAGTGATAATTTTTCAAAACTCTTTAGATTCTGGAGTAGTTCCTGAGGATTGGAGGGTAGCTAATGTAACCCCACTTTTTAAAAAGGGAGGGAGAGAGAAAATGGGGAATTACAGACCAGTTAGTCTAACATCGGTAGTGGGGAAACTGCTAGAGTCAGTTATTAAAGATGGGATAGCAGCACATTTGGAAAGTGGTGAAATCATTGGACAAAGTCAGCATGGATTTATGAAAGGTAAATCATGTCTGACGAATCTTATAGAATTTTTCGAGGATGTAACTAGTAGAGTGGATAAGGGAGAACCAGTGGATGTGTTCTATCTGGACTTTCAGAAGGCTTTCGACAAGGTCCCACATAAGAGATTAGTATACAAACTTAAAGCACACGGTATTGGGGGTTCAGTATTGATGTGGATAGAGAACTGGCTGGCAGACAGGAAGCAAAGAGTAGGAGTAAAAGGGTCCTTTTCAGAATGGCAGGCAGTGACTAGTGGGGTACCGCAAGGCTTAGTGCTGGGACCCCAGCTATTTACAATATATATTAATGATTTGGACGAGGGAATTGAATGCAACATCTCCAAGTTTGCGGATGACACAAAGCGGGGGGGCAGTGTTAGCTGTGAGGAGGATGCTAGGAGGCTGCAAGGTGACTTGGATAGGCTGGGTGAGTGGGCAAATGCATGGCAGATTCAGTATAATGTGGATAAATGTGAGGTTATCCACTTTGGTGGCAAAAACAGGAAAGTAGACTATTATCTGAATGTTGGCCGATTAGTAAAAGGGGAGATGCAACGAGACCTGGGTGTCATGGTACACCAGTCATTGAAAGTAGGCATGCAGGTGCAGCAGGCAGTGAAGAAAGCGAATGGTATGATAGCATTCATAGCAAACGGATTTGAGTATAGGAGCAGTGAAGTTCTACTGCAGTTGTACAGGATCTTGGTGAGACCACACCTGGAGTATTGCGTACAGTTTTGGTCTACTAATCTGAGGAAGGACATTCTTGCCATAGAGGGAGTTCACCAGACTGATTGCTGGGATGTCAGGACTTTCATATGAAGAAAGACTGGATAGACTCGGCTTGTACTCGTTAGAATTTAGAAGATTGAGGGGGGATATTATAGAAACTTACAAAATTCTTAGGGGGTTGGACAGGCTAGATGCAGGAAGATTGTTCCCGATGTTGGGGAAGTCCAGAACAAGGGGTCACAGTTTAAGGATAAGGGGGAAATCTTTTAGGACCGGGATGAGAAAAAAAAAATTCACACAGAGAGTGGTGAATCTCTGGAATTCTCTGCCACAGAATGTAGTTGAGGCCAGTTCATTGGCTATATTTAAGAGGGAGTTAGATGTGGCCCTTGTGGCTAAAGGGATCAGGGGGTATGCAGAGAAGGCAGGTACAGGATACGGAGTTGGATCAGCCATGATCATATTGAATGGCAGTGCAGGCTCGAAGGGCCGAATGGCCTACTCCTGCACCTACTTTCTATGTTTCTATGTTGTGACACTTGAAAAAAACACAGCGCGTCATACGTCGTCACGCCGCAAATTTTTGGGTGACCTGATACGTCAGTCAATGATGCCGGCAGTCACCGAAAAAAAGTCGGCAAGTGGAACAGGCCCTTTAGACTAATCAAACATTAATTGGCATTCCTATCCACTCCCTCCCAGATTCTTTTTTTTTTTTTTTAAATATTTTTTTATTGGAGATATGTACACAACCTAGTTACATCATTACAGTCTTACATTTTTAAATTGATAATATTGTCAATTATTATTACATTGTCTCCAATACCTTTTGCCTTTTTTTTTGTTGAACTAAATAGAACTAAAGAGAAAGATGAAGTAAAGAAAGAAAAGAAAGAGAAGAAAAAAAAAAAAAAAAAAAAAAAGATAGTTAAAGAAGAATGGAAAAATTTATTAAAATAGAAAACTTCATTCGAGATATATTCGTACATTTCTAAATATAGCATTTCATCCATTCTTTAGCCCGGGTGCTAGTCAGGTTCCTGTGCTGAACTGTTCTGACCCTTTAAGTAATCAATAAAAGGAGACCATGTTCCAACGAATAATTCCTGTTTGTCCAACAGGGAGAATCTGATTCTTTCCACGTTTAAGGTCTCCGTCATTTCTATAATCCACATTTTGATTGTGGGGGTCGTAGGGCCTTTCCAAAATTTTAGAATTATTTTTTTTCCTGTTATTAAACTATAATCAATAAAGTTTCTTTGTGTTGTTCTAAATGTTTGATTTAATTCTAATATTCCAAGTATTATTAATTTTGGATCTGGGTCCAATTGTATGCTGGTTACTTTAGATATTATACTGAAAATATTTACCCAGAATTTTTTAATTTTTATACAGTTTGCAAACATATGAGATAAGGTAGCTTCTAAATGTTGACATTTATCACATATAGGTGAGATATGTTGAAAAATTTTATGTTGTTTTGTTTTTGAATAATGTAACCTATGTATTACTTTAAATTGTATTAGAGAATGTCTGGCGTTTAATGAACATTGATGTATGTGTTGCAAACTTTCTTCCCAAGTATCTTTCGTTATTATTAGATTTAATTCTTTTTCCCATGTTTGTCTGTGTAAGTCCGTCGATGGAATGTCACTGTCTAATAAGATATTATATATATAAGATATTAATTTTTCTGTATTAGGATGTTTGTTCCAACATTCATCAAGAATTTCTGAATTTCTAATTCGAAAATTTTGAGTATTCGATTTTACATAATCTCTGTTGAAGATATCTGAAATAATCATTTCCTCGAAGTCCATAAGTCTGTTGCAACTCCTGAAATGTCAGAAAAGTGCCTTCCTTGTAAAGTTGTCCCATATTTTTAATTCCATAATTCTTCCATTGTGTAAAACCCCCGTCCAACCATGAAGGCTTAAACACTCCCTCCCAGATTCTATTACACACCTGGATAGAAACATAGAAAATAGGTGCAGAAGTAGGCGATTCGGCTCTTCGAGCTAGTACTGCCATTCATTATGATCATGACTGATCATCCAAAATCAGTACCCCGATCTGGCTTTTTCCCCCCCCATATCCCTTGATTCCTTTAGCCCCAAGAGCTAAATCTAACTCTCTATCGAAAACATCGAGTGAATTGGCCTCCACTGCCTTCTGAGGCAGAGAATTCCACAGATTCACAACTATCTGGGTGAAAATGTTTTTCCTCATCTCAGTCCTAAATGGTCTAGCCCTTATTCTTAAACTGTGACCCCTGGTTCTGGACCCCCCCCCCCAACATCAGGAACATTTGTTCATGTCCAATCACTTAAGAATTTTATATGTTTCTATAAGATCCCTCTCATCTAAATTCCAGCCCAGTCCAGTCGACCCATTCTTTCATCATATGTCAGTCCCGCCATCCCGGGAATTAACGTGGTGAACCTATGCTGCACTCCCTCAATAGCAATAATGTCCTTTCTCAAATTAGGAGACCAAAATTGCACACAATACTCCAGGTGCAGTCTCACCAGGGCCCTGTACAACTGCAGTAGGACCTCTTTGCTCCTAAACTCAAATCCTCTCGCAATGAAGGCCAACATGCCATTAGCTTTCTTCACTGCCTGCTGTACCTGTATGCTTGCTTTCAGTGACTGATGTACAAGCACACCCAGGTCTCCTTGCACGCCCCCTTCTCTGAATCTGACACCATTCAGATAATAATCTGCCTTCCTGTTCTTGCCGCTAAAGTAGATAACCTCACATTTATCCACATTATACTGCATCTGCCATGCTTCTGCTCACTCACCCATCCTATCCAGGTCACCCTGCAGCCTCACAGCATCCTCCTTGCAGCTCACACTGCCACCCAGCTTTGTGTCTTCCTCAAACCTGGAGATGTTATATTTAATTCCCTCGTCTAAATCATTGTAAACAACTGGGGTCCCAACACCGAGCCTTGTGGCACCCCACTGGTCACTCACTGCCTGCCATTCTGAAAAGGACCCGTTAATTGCTACTCTTTGCTTCATGTCTGCCAACCAGTTCTCTATCCATGTCAATACCCTACCCCCATACCATGTGCACTAATATTGCACACTAATCTCCTGTGGGACCTTGTCAAAGGCTTTTTGAAAGTCCAGATACACCACATCCACTGGCTCTCCCTTATCCATTCTACTTGTTACATCCTCAAAAAATTCCAAAAGATTAGTCAAGCATGATATCCCCTTCATAAATCTATGCTGACTTCGACTGATCCCATCACTGCTTTCTAAATGCGCTGCTATAACATCTTCAATAATCGACTCCAGCATCTTCCCCACTACCGATGTACTGATCTATAATTCCCTATTTTCTCTCTCCCTCCTTTCTTAAAAAGTGGAGTTACATTGGATACCCTCCAGTCCACAGGAACTGATCCAGTCTATAGAACATTGGAAAATGACCACCAATGCACCCACGATTTCTAGGGCCACCTCCTTGAGTACTCGGGGATGCAGACCATCAGGCCCTGGGGATTTATCTGCCTTCAATACCAACAGTTTACCTAACACCATTTTCTGACTAATGTGGATTCCTTTCAGTTCCTCCCTCCCACTAGATCCTCAGTCCCCTAGTATTTCTGGGAGATTGTTTGTGTCGTCCTTAGTGAAGACAGAACCAAAGTACTCATTTAACTGTTCTGTCATTTCCTTGTTTCCCCATTATAAATTCACCTGTCTCTGACTGTAAGGACCTACATTCATCTTCACTAATCTTTTCCTTTTTACAGACCCACGTAAACTTTTACAGTCAGTTTTTATATTCCCCGCAAGCTTTCTTTCATGCACTGCTGCCGCCCCCCCCCCCTCTTAATTAACCCCATTCGTCCTCATCTGTTGAGTTCTAAATTTCTCCCAGTCCTCTGGTTCACCGCGTCTTCTGGCCTATTTATTTGCCTCTTCCTTGGCTTTAACGCTATCCTTGACTTCTCTCGTCAGCCACGGTTGAGCCGCCTTCCCAGTTTTATTTTTTTGCCAGACAGGGATGAACAATTTCTGGAGTTCATCCATGCAGTCTTTAAATCTTTGCCATTGCATCTCTATTGTCAACCTTAAGTATAATTTTCCAATTTCAAGTATAATTGAAATTGGCAAATTTCAATTGTTTAAGTTCAGGACCCTAGTCTCTGAATTAACCGTGTCACTCTCCATCCGAATGCAGAATTACATCATATTATGGTCACTGTTGCCCAAGGGGCCTTGCACAACAAGGTGACTAACTAATCCTTCCTCTTTACACAATACCCAGTCTGGGATGGTCTGCCCTCTAGTCGGTTCTTCTACATATTGGTTTATAAACCCATCCTGTATGCATTCCAGGAAATCCTCCTCCTGACTGCTACCAATTTTGTTGGCCCAATCTATATGTAGATTAAAGTCACTCATGATAACTGCTGTACCTTTACTACACGCATCCTTAATTTCCTGCTTGATGCTATCCCCAACCTCCCTACTGCTGTTTGATGGTCTGTACACAACTCCAACAAGCATTTTCTGCTCTTGGCTATTTCGCAGTTCTACGCATACCGATTCTGCAGCATCCAAGCTAATGTCTCTCCTTGCTATTGCATTAATCTCCTCTTTAACCAGCAATGCCACCCCACCTCCTCTTCCTTTCTGTCCATCCTTCCTGAATATCGAATACCAGCCTTGGTCACCCTGGAGCCATGTCTCCGTAATTCCAACTATATCATATCCCTTAACAACTAACTGCGCATTCAATTCATCCACCTTATTTCGAATGCTCCTCGCATTAAGACACAAAGCTTTCAGGTTTGTTTTTCTGATCTCCCTTCTACCTTTTGCTTAGAAACATAGAAACATAGAAATTAGGTGCAGGAGTAGGCCATTCGGCCCTTCGAGCCTGCACCGCCATTCAATATGATCATGGCTGATCATCCAACTCAGTATCCCGTACCTGCCTTCTCTCCATACCCTCTGATCCCTTTAGCCATAAGGGCCACATCTAACTCCCTCTTAAATATAGCCAATGAACTGGCCTCGACTACCCTCTGTGGCAGAGAGTTCCAGAGATTCTGTCCTCCTTTTATGGCCCTCTGTCTCCTTGCATTTGGTCCCATCCCCTGCCCTGTTAGTTTAAACGTGACCTTTCCTACACTCTTTCCCATTAGCTGCATGGATTCGCTTCCACGTTGTTGACTCCACCCCCTACTTTTTAGTTTAAACCCACCCGTGTAGCACTAGCAAACCTGCCTGCCAGAATGTCAGTTCCCTTCCAATTAAGGTGCAACCCGTCCCTTTTGTACAGGTCACCCCTGCCCCAGAAGAAATGCCAGTGATCTAGAAATCTAAATCCCTGCCCCAACTCCTCAGCCACACGTTCAGATCCCCTACCTCCCTGTTCCTACCCTCACTAGCACGGGGTACTGGAAGCAACCCAGATATAACCACCCTAGAAGTCCTGCTTTTCAGTTGAAGTTACCTTGAACTAAAGACACAACGTGCTGGAGCAGCTCAGTGGGTCAGGCATCATCTTAGGAAAACATTAAAAGGCATCGTTTTGGGTCGGGACCCTTCTTCTGACTGATTGTAGGGGGGCAGGGGGGGTTGAAAGAAAGCTGGAAGAGAGGAGGGCCAGTGCATAGACTGGCATATAATAGGCCAACAGTTATTTGATAGTCAGATGGTTGGACAGAGATAAAAAGACAGGTGTGATACAAAAGGCTTGATGAGTTGCAAATTTTGAAGCAAAAGGAAGGAATGTAGGTACACAAAAATGCTGGAGAAACTCAGCGGGTGCAGCAGCATCTATGGAGCGAAGGAAATAGGCAACGTTTCGGGCCGAAACCCTTCTTCAGACTGATAGGGGGTGGGGAGAAGAAAGGAAAAAAGGAAAAAGGCGGAGGAGGAGCCTGAGGGCTGGGGGAGGGGAGGAGACAACCAGAGGGCTGATGAAGGGGAGGGGACAGCAAGGGCTAGCAGAATTGGGAGAATTCAAGGAATGTAGGTGCAGGGAGAGGGGGAGGGGAGAAATAGGTGCGAGCACAGGTGGGGCCTAGGGGAGGATTATGTAGTTACCTAAAATTTGAGAAATTAATGTTCATATTGTTGGATTGCAATTCAACCCAAGCAGAATACAATATGTTATTCCACCAGTAGAGAGGTCATGTCGCAGTTGTATAGGAGGTGAGGCCGCATATTAAGTATTGTGTTCACTTTTGGGCACCACAGGGCTCGAAATTAGCGGTTGCCCGGGTGCCACTGACCACTCAAAGCGCCGCCGGGCAACCTAAACACTGAGTCATTTTGCCCGGCTTGGCAACCAGATACTGGTTTGTACCAAAGATAGACACAAAAAACTGGAGTAACTCCGCGGGTCAGGCAGCATCTCTGGAGAAAAGGAACGTGACGTTTCATGTCGGCGGCGGCTGTGCGGGGCAAATATACTAGGTGCGGGGTGATGAAGGGTCGGAGCGAATGACGGGCCCCGAACAGCGGCACCATCTCCTCCTCCTCCCGCACCCTGCCCGCCCTGATAAGGGCCTCTGCTTGTAAATCCGCTACAAACCCTCCCGCACTCCGAGGCCGGGAGGAGGGAGGGAGGGGGAGGCCTCGGAGTGCGGGAGGGTTTGTTTTGCGCCGTTACCGGATTTACAAGCAGAGGCCCTTATCAGGGCGGGCGGGGTGCGGGAGGAGGAGGAGATGGAGCTGCTGTTCGCGGCCGCTGCCGCCACTGCGCGGGGCCCGTCATTCGCTCTGACTCGTCTGAAGCAGCTGCACCAAAGACCCTATAGCTATAGGATCTCTGAGCTGCAGCACCCGGCCCCGCACCTTGCTGTTGGCTGGCGGAGGAGGGAGGCGGTGGCGAGGGGTTCCCAACGGCCAAGGCAGCGGGGTGATGTTGTCCGAGGAGCGCTGACCTTCCTTCCTCCCCACCCCTCCACCCCCTTATCCTGGGACCCATCCACTCCATCCCGCACTGATCCCCATTCCCGCCTCTATTCAGTCCTCACTGACATCCCCTGTGCTCCCCTCCCCATCTACCCCTCCCATCTATTCATCCTGCGCTGATCACCCTATCCACCTCGCATTGATTCTCCTGCCACCACCCCCCCCCCATCCATCCTCCACTGGTTCCCCAATTCACCCTGTACTTACCACTTCTCCTCCATCCATCCTGTACTAATCCCCCATCCATCCTGTACTAATCCACGCATTCATCCCATACTGACCCACCCTCCATTTACCTTGCACCTTCCCCCCTTTCCCCCATTCATCCTGCACAGACCCTCCGATCCACACTGTACTGACCCTCCCATTCATCCTGCGCTGATCTCCTCCCCATCCCTGTACTGATCCCCCCATTCAAGAAGAATGGGGGGAACAGTGTGAAGAAGGGTCTCGACCTGAAACGTTGCCTATTTCCTTTGCTCCATAGATGCTGCCTCACCCGCTGAGTTTCTCCAGCACTTTTGTCTACCCCCATCCATCCCGTACTGACCCCCCCCCCCCCAATTCAACACCACTGACGTCCCCGGTGCTCTCCCCTCACAATTTTACCTACTCCAACCAACACGTACTAATTCACCTCCCTCAATCCATCCATTCTGCACCGACTGCCTTCTAACCCCCACCCCCCCCTGCCATCTATCCTCCCCGCACTGATTACCTCACCCCCCCTCCCTGACCCTATTGTGCTGGAAATGTCTTCAGAGCGAACATTGACTATGTTTGATAACGGAATGCAATCAAATGTGTTTTAATTCCCAATGTTATTATTTGTTTTAATCCATAAAGATGGATTAATTAAATTGTGAACACGTGAAACATTAAAACCGCAGTGTTCGATTGTCACTGCTGCCGTTGACACGTTATTACAGAATTCATTTTAACGGCAAATCAATGCTCTTAATATGGAGTATCAGTACTGGAGTTATATAATGAGCAACATTCGCAACTATACGTACGCATATATGTTACCATGGTCCAGGATTTATTGACACAGGTTGATCATACGCTGAACCACATTTTTGTTTGGAAGTGGAAAGAACTAATAGAAATTGCATTAATTGCAATGTGTAAAAAGAGTTGAGATACTGTCTTATAATTTTGTTGCATGTCATTGTGGGATATATCATGTCTTGATTGGTGAATATGTTTAGTTTGTGACTTTATTTGAAGCAGAAATAATATATGAATGCTTCATTGAGTATAATTCCGACTGGTAACTACGCACTTCGTCCGAGCACATTATCGCACGCGTCATGCAAGCCATCTTAAATGACCACCTAAACTGTCATTTGGCAACCTAAAAAGCTGCCAAGGTTGCCCGGCTGGCAACAGGGGAAAAAAGTTAAGCGAGAGCCCTGCACCATGTTATTGAGCCAACCAGTGTAAAGATACAGGAAAAAGGGTATAACGTATAGTGCAAGATAAAGTGCAGTAAAGTCCAATTAAATATAGTTCGAAGGTCTCCAAATGGTAGCTCAGGACTGCTTTCTAGTTGATGATAGGATGGTTCAGTTGCCTGATTACAGCTGGGAAGAAACTGTCCCTGAATCTGGAGGTAAGTGTTTTCAAACTTCTGTACCTCTTGCCTGATGGAAGAGGGGAGAAGAGGGAGTGACCAGGATGAGACTCCTTGATTATGCTGGTGGTCTTGCTGAGGCAGCATGAAGTGCATATAGAGTGAATGGAAGGGAGGTTGGTTTGTATGATGGTCGGGGCAGCGTCCACAATTCTTTGCAATTTCTTGCAAGCTTGGATGGAGCTGTTCCCAAACCCTGCTGTGATGCATCCCAATAAAATGCTTTCTATGGCACATCTGTAGAGGTTGGTGAGAGTTATTGGGGACATGCCAAACCTCCTAAGCTTCTAAGGAAGTAGAGATGTTGGTATGCTTTCTTGGCCATTGCATCGATATGACTAGTCCAGGACAAATTGCTGGTGATATTCTCCCACAAACTTGAAGCTTTCAACTATCTCCACTTCGGCTCCATCAATGTACTGTTTCGCTTCCTGAAGTCGATCGCTATCTCCTTTATCTTGCTGACATTGAAAGGATGAGCAATGAGCTTAAAGACTTTTAAGATAATGAAAGGCATTATAGGATAGTCAGAATCTTGTGCCCAGGGCAAGGAAGTCTACATTTAGAGGGCACAGGTTTAAGATGAGAGCAATGAAATTTGAAGGATATCTGAAAGGCAAGCTTTTCACAGAGGTTGGTGGTAATCTGGAATGAGCTGCCAGAGGTGGTACACAGGGATGGGATGTTGAGGGAATTATGTGATCTTTTTGAAGTGGGGGATGGATTGGAAGAGCCTCTTGCTGCTAATTTGTATGTTTGCAGGCGTCTCTTCATGGTCCACACTGCCACCTAGATTTGAACTATCAGCTATTGCACTGGATCCTCTTAGTCCAGGCCAGTATGTTACCCCCAACACTGCATGTTCAAGTATGTTAAATGATCTCGTACGGCACATTACTGGGCTTTGAAAGCCCACATCAATCGGTCTGCCTTCTCTCAGTCTGCTGAGTAAAACTTCAAAAGATATTTTCTCCAAAACCCACGTTGACTTTGCAGAGTCCAATTATTATTTTCAACTGGAGACACAAAGAACAGCAGGTGCTGGTTTACAAAAAAAATGTTGGAGTAGCACAGGCAGCATCTCCAATGGGGACCCTTCTTCAGCAGTCTGTAGAAACGTCACCTATTAATGTTCTCCAAAAATGCTGCCTGACCCGCTGAGATAACCCAGCATTTTGTGTTCCCACTTCATTAGTAATATTTCAGAATTTACCTGCTCCTGGTGACAGGCTAATAGGTTCAGTCAGCTCTCTCCTACGTTCCCTAGAGGGGTTACATACTCTACCTTCCAACCTGTGGAAGCTAGTCCAGCATCTAAGAAATTCTGGAAGATGACGAAAATGTCCACCATTTAAAATCCAGGCATGGAGGTTGCTGGGTCCAGAGGATTTATCATCTTTCCTTCGTATAATTCCCTCCAACACTATTTCTTAAATCACTATTCTAATTCTTTGAACATGTTCTCTCTACCTGCAGTTTACCCCGAAGATAGACCCAAAATGCTGGAGTAATTCAGCGGGACAGGCAGCGTCTCGGGAGAAAAGGAATGGGTGACGTTTTGGGTCGAGACACTTCTTCAGTCTGAAAAACCTAATAACATACTTTGCACCTATTTTAATTAGCCATCTTCGAGACCTTACCCTCTGCAACCTCCTTGCTGTCATTAATAAAATCAGTTAATTATGGAGGGCCAAGAACTGATCCTTGGGACAGTCCACTGCTTATATCCTTCCAGCCTGAAAAAGACCCATATATTCTGATTCTCTGCCTTCCATACAATCCATGTTAACACACTTCCATTTTACACTTCCTTCGCTCCATAGATGCTGCTGCACCCGCTGCGTTTCTCCAGCATTTTTGTGTACCTTCCATTTTACACTTGCCTTGTGCACCAGCCTTTTGTGCAGTTTGTCAAACACTTTCTTGAAATCCCCATACACTACATCCAGAAGCTCCCCTGAATTGTCTCTACATATTACATGATCACCACTGGCCTACCTTCCTGCACAAAGATGGTAATTATCCAGACAATACCGAGTTGTTTAACCTCTAATCCAGTTTCATTCACAATGACGACCACCCACCCGATTAATAGCCACTCCTCCCTTCCTGTGATGAGCAGCGCTTACCGTTCCAAGGAGGGGGTTTCCATTTTGCCGTGATCTCTGTGGGATACATGACAGCACCCGCATATTGCTCCATCCAGGCCGGGTCCGGCTGCCATTGCTTGGAACCCCTAGAGAGTGGCAGAAAACTAGAGTTAAAAGACAGTAGTTCACACCCAACTCAGTTGACGCCATACATCCTTTCCCATCCTGATGATCATCAGCCACCCCCAAATACCCCAATCCATCCTGGTAACCCTTTCTTGGTCCTACACAACCATCTCCATCATGGTAACCTCCAACCCCAAGCTGGCCCTGACAAACACCTCTCCCCAAATGAGTAACCCCATCCAGCCTCTACAAACACACCTTAACACACATCAGCCCCAAACACCTCTCCGTCTGTTAGCCCCTTGGAGCTCCATACCTCTCCCGGTCCATATAAAACCTTCCTGTCACTACACCCATCCCTCTCTCTGTAAACACTAAAGCCACTACACCCCTCTCTACCTTTGTAACCCCCCTCAAAGTCCCTACACCCCTTTCAATCTCTAGCACCCTGAAGACCTCAAAACCCCCCCTCAATTAATGTAATCCCCTAACCCCTCCCCCTCTACAACCTCTAGTCTCTTCACTAGAACCTATCTGGAACCGATACCAAGTCCCTATTTGTGAACCCCCCTCCAGACTCTATGTCCCTCGCTATCTCTGTAACACCTTCTAGCCCGTACACCCCTTTCAATTTTTGTAAAATCCTGCATGCCCCTACATCCCTCTCAATCATTATAAACCCATCTAGCTACTACACCACTCCCCATCTGCAACACCTTCCCGCCGCAACTCCCCTATCAAACCCTGTAACCTACTCCAGCCCAAAATACTATTCCTATCTTTGCAAGCCCCTAAACCCCTCAACATCTTTGTAACCCCCTCATAGTTTAGTTTATTATTGTCATGTGTACCAAGGTAGTGTGAAGCTTTTTTATTGCGTACTATCCAGTCAATGAAAATACAGATATAAGTTAATGGTTATATCATTTAGTGCATGATAAAACCCGATTAAAGATCATTCTAAGGTCTCAAATGAGGCAGATGGGAGGTCAGGACTGCACTCGAGCTGGTGAGATGTCAGTTCAGTTGCCTGATAATAGCAGCACCGTGGCAATACAACCATCCACCTCCTTCGATAAACTCCTTTGGCCAAAACACTCCAACGAACCCACTTCAGAGCCTAAATCTATCCCTATCTCTATAATCCTCTCCAGCTCCTTCACCCCTTTTCACTACTCCACCCTCCCAATCACTGTAGCCCTCCAGACCCTGCTGGCGTTCGTCTCTGTAACCCCTTTAGCTCCCACAGAACTCTTTAGCCCCCTCTAGATGATACACCCCTTAAGATACTACAAAATCTCTATTATTCTAACTCCCTACATCCAGTGCCCTCACCTCTCAATATCTCGGTAATCCCCTCCAGCACAAACACCCATCCCTATCTATTAACCTCTCCGGTGCCTACACCTTCCCATCTTAATAACCCCCCCCCCCCACTCTCAGACTCCAGTTATCTATCTCCAAGTCCTATACTCGATATACTGTTACCCTGTGCAATGTCCAGACCTCTCCCAATCTCTGTACCCTCTCCAGCCCCTATATCCTTCATAGAATAGAGAACAATACAGCAATGGGAGAGGCACCCCAGTCCATATTGTCTATGGCAAATATCATGTTAAATTATGCCAATCTGCTCTGTTTGTACATGATCAACAGCCCTAACATGAGCTTGTTTAAAAGCTTGTTTAAAAGCCTCTTAAATGTCACTTTCATATCTGCAACCACTACCACCCCAGGCAGCAGACATATCCTTTAAACTTTGCCCCTCTCACCTTAAAACCATGCAATTTAGTATTTGACATTTCCACCCAGGGAAAAGGATTCTGAATGCCTAACCTAACTCACGTCTCTCAGAATGTTATATTCTATCAGATTTCCCCTCAACTGCCAATGCTCCAGAGAAACCAATCCAATCGTGTCCACTTCTCCTTAGAGTTTGATACCCTCTAATCCAGGCAGCATTTTGGTAAATCTCCTCTGCACCTTTTCCAAAACCTCCACACCCTGTAACGAGGCGACCAGAACTGCACAAAACATTCCAAATGCTGCCAAACCAAAGTTCTATAAATCTGCGCATGACTTCCTGGCTGTTATCCTCAATTCCGCGACCATTGAAGGCAAGCATACCATACACCTTCTTTATCACCCTATCTACCTGTTGCCACTTTCATGGAGCTACGCGTGGACACCAGGATATCCTCCATACATTAATGCTGTTAAGCGCCTTACTCTATGCTTGCCCTTTGTATTTAACCTTCCAAAGTGCAACACCAGACACATGCTCAGATTAAATTCAACCTGCCATTTGTACGTCCATTTCTGTAACTGAAATCTGTAGCAAGTGTCCTCACCATCACCACCATCTATGTTATATCCTTTGTATACTTTGACAGCCCTTCTAACTATTCACTAACTCTAGCAATAGTGGTGTTGTATGCAAACTTACTAACAAACCCATCTGAATTTACGCCCAAGTCATTTATGTATAGCACAAACTCCACTGATCACAAAGTTCCAGGCAGAATGATACCCTTCCACCATAATCCTGTCTTCCGTGAGTAAACCAGTTCTGAATCCAAATGGCCAAGTCATTGCAAATACCATGGATCTTAATCTTCCGTACCATCCTACCACGAGGGACTTGCTAAAATCCATATAGAGAACATCCACTGCTGAATTCTCAATAATCACCTTTGTCACCTCAAAAAAACTCAAATCACATTTGTAGGACACGACCTGCTACTGACAAAGCCATACACACTCTTCCCAATTGGCTCATTTGCTTCCAAATGCAAGTAAATCACACCTCATTCCTCCCCTATAGCTTACCGACCAGTAACATTAGGCTATTTAAGAAGGAACTGCAGATGCTGGAAAATCGATGGTTGACAAAAGTGCTGGAGAAACTCAGCGGGTGCAGCAGCATCTATGGAGCGAAGGAAATAGGCAAAGTTTCGGGCCGAAACCCTTCTTCAGACATTAGGCTCACAGGCCTGTAGTTTCCTGGATTATCTCTATTTTTCTTCTTAAACAAACGAAGGAACATTGGTTACTCTCCAGTCCTTCAGGACCTCACGTGTAGTTACAGAGGATAGATGGGTCTTTATCAAGGTCCATGCAATCTCCTCACTTAATAACCATGGATAGATCCAATCAGGCCCTGGGGATTTATCCACCTCAATGCTCTGCAAATGCTCCAAAACCATCTCCTTCTTGATATTAAACTACTTAGTATATTTGTATTCACTTACACTCAATGTCCTCTATATCCTTGTCCTTGATGAACACAGATTCACTCATTTAGTACCTCACCAACATCCTCTAAGCATTAATTCAAAGCATAAATCCTCTCCATTACCCTAGAGCAATTCCACCTTCTCTTTGGTTACCCTCTTGTTTTTAATATACTTCTGAGAAATCTTGGGATTTTCTTTAATCTGACTCGCCAATGACATTTCATGTCCCCTTTTGGTCCTTCCAGTTGCCCACGAGTTAGTTCGTTCTTGCTTTATATACTTCACCTTCCTAAACTTTACATACTTTTTCTGTTGCTTTTTGATCAAATTTACAACTCCTGGTCATCTAAAGTCCCTGCACCTTGTCACCCTTATTCTTCCTCCTTGCTGGAATGTGCCAGTCCTAAACTCTGATTAACTGCCCTTTAAACAACTCCCATGTCAGATGCAGACAAACCCAGCTGCTCCCAATTTAGTCACCAGTTCCTGCCCAATAATGTTGTAATCTGCTTTACCCCAAATTAGTACCTGTCCAAGGTCCAGAGTTATCCTTATTCAAAATAATCATTTAAAAAACTTATGGAGCCGTTCCAAAATGTTCTTCCACTGAAACACCAGTCACTTGGCCAGGCTCTACTCCAGTAAAAGGTCCAGTATGTTTCCTCCCTATCTCTGTCATCTCCTCCAGTTCGTCACCCCTCCCCAACTGCTGCCCCTTCAGCCCGTCACCTCTCTCCATCTGTTGCCCCTCCAGCCCATCACTCCTCTCCATGTTACTCCCTCCGGCCATGCACCTCTTTGACTCTGACCCCTGACCATTCCATCCTTGTTTGCCCAAACGGCACACTGGTCCCACCCGTCCGCAGTTGATCTGAGGCCCTAGCATCGCGAACCGGTGCATTGGCCTGACCTGTTGGGAACCACCGCCGGGAAGAAGGGCCTCACGACCTGGCACCCCCGGAGCAGCAGCCGCACCGCCGTTCCCACCATGGCTCTGCGACCTTCACCGCGCAGCGGATGTTCTTCTAACGTCATATCCGCCCTCCGCCCTGCGGGGCAAAGGGATAAACAAACCCCACTGAACCGACAGGGGCAGCCGATCACCATTATGGCGAGGCTCCAACAAACGGGGCGGAGGGGCTAATATCCCGTTGGTTGCCATTATGGTCATGGCCATAATGTCGCACGCCCATCAATGTGTGGATACTCGCCACCATCTTGCTGGGGGGCAATGCGAATACGCACGCAACCAACGACGAGGGGGCGCTTTCATTGCCATCTTTGTAAGTGAATGTCGCCATCTTGTTGAGGGGCAACCCGCCGGGTCTCGGCAATGGTTGGATGTCTCAGGAGTGGGCGGTGCGAGCGCCATGTTGCTGAGGGGCAACCCGCCGGTCTCGGCAATGGTCGGATGTGTCGGGACACGACCGTGCCGCCATCTTTGTGAGGGTAATTCTGTTGTATTAATATTGCCATGTGTACCGGGAAACAGTGAGGAGCGTTGTTTGTATGAAATTCACTTAAATCATGTTTTTCATAAACAACACACAAATTACTGATTCCGCAGTTCTAGGTGGAGTGACAGAGGGAATGGACAAATGACGTTTCGGACCGGGAACCCTTCGAAGTCCTATAGCAATTGCATTCGCATTTCCAGCATCTGCACTCCTGTGTCTCCATACTACACATAAGTACAATCAAGCCATATATAAGTAAACTGACTGCAGAATATTATTACAATTACAGAGAAAGTACAGATAAAGTGCAAGTCCACAATGAGGCACTAGACAGATAGACTAGTACTAGCACTTACAGGAGACCCACTCCACCCACTAAAATAACAGCTTAAATTTGAGCCTTTATCTCTGAACGAGTATGCACAAAAAAATGGCTGGAAAAAAAAATCAATTATCTGGGATCTCATTACTGCACCACACTACAGATTTATGTTTTCATACATTTTGCCGTTGGCACCGCTGTCCACTGTGCTCTGTGGGTAATGTAGTCCAATTGACTCTAATACGCGTAGAAACAAGGATAAACAAGGAACTCCAGAAGGAATCACGAATGAATCACTGAAGGAAGATCATGACCCAAAACGTCACCTATCCCTTTTCTCCAGAGATGCTGCCTGACCCGCTGAGTTATTCCAGCATTTTGTGTCTATCTTCAATGAGCTGCAGATACTGGTTTACACAAAAAAGAAACGAAGTTCTGGAGTAACTCAGCGGGTCAGGCAGCATCCTTGGGAGAACGTGGATAGGTGACGTTTCGGGTACAGACCATTCTTCAGACGGAGAGTCAGGGGAAAGCTGTGACACTCCGCCCGGAAACCACTCATTCTCCTCCGGCTCTGCCTTGCTGACGTTATGGGAATTGTAGTTACTACAAAAAAAAGAGCAGGCGAGTGGAAAATAGCCCTTTCTTAACCGGAGCACAATCCCCAAAAGGCAGTTTCAATCATTCGATGAGGCCACTAGTGCGCTTTGTCCTATGGTATTGCAGGCAATTTCACAGCGATATTGTCAATACAGGCGGCCCTGCACAAACCTACGCCTCCCAGTTAACAGCGCACAACCATCATACGAACTGGCCACAACCGTCTCCCCCGTCCGCACCTTTTCACAGTGAACCCAGCTGCTTGGTGGGAGTCGTAGTCCATTCCTTTTACGTCCCGTCAATGCTGACGGCCGGCCGCGCACTCGGGGACTACAACTCCCGAGCGGCACCGCGGTTCCACCCATTTCCAGCTGAGGAAGATGGCGACGGCAGCGCTGAACAAGCGGAGGAGGCGGTAGCTACGGCGCTGAATACGAAGGAGATACGCCGCAGACGGACGAGGGAGGTGTTTTGCAAAAAGGACAAAAATATAAAAGGAGCAGAAGATATTGGGTGAAACTCCACCATTCCCCAAGCTCCCACTCCATTGGTCAGAACTACTAAGATATTGAGTAGAAGCCCCTTCCCATCAGCCTGGGCCTGGTGTTTGGCGTCTTCTCGCTCACCAACTCTTCAACAAGACTACTCTAGGCTGGTAGCCTGCTATTGCCCAGAACTACAAGAAAAATACAATCTACTACGCTGTCCTCCCTCGCTTTCTGCAGCAAGGTTTTGATTGGTTCGTGGGTTATATTCGCCTTTTTCGACCGGTTGCCCTTTCTTGCCATCCATCCTCGAAGCTCAAAGTCTGCCTTGAGCAGTCTCTACTGGGCAGCCACCTTCCAAATTTTAACCCGAAGACTCTGTTTAACCTTCCCTCTCTTGTCAAAAACGTAACTTTTTTTGCTCGGTTGTTTTGTTTAACCTTTAAGCCACTATTGGTAGACTGGCTGGACTTTTGTTACGAAGCAACATATTTATTGGCTCTTTTCATTAGGAGAAATGTTACAATCATCAATTTGAAGGTATTCTGATCCCAGTCGATCAACTTTAATACCTGATAATTATTACAAAGTTGGGCTCCAGTGCATTGCATCCACATACTTTTTGGTGCTGATTTTAACTCTAAGGGATCTAACCTCTTCCATCCCTCACCCATCCTCAGTCTGAACTCTTCTTCACTGCAACAAAGTTACTTTGCCCTGCTAACCTCTTACCCCACCCCTCCTTTAAAACCCATCTGTTAGTGAAGGCTTTGATACCCCCTCCCCCCTCCTGCAGACTCTCTGTGTGGGCTAGGTGGAGTGGAAGAAAAGTTGGAAAGGAACTCCCCTTTCGTAGGAAGGCAGGGATTCCTACTGAGGGGGGGGGATGTGATGCAACACGAGAGAGTCTGACTGCCCGGTGTCACACTCACGAGTCCCCCTCTTGTAAGAAAGAGGTGGGGGTGGGGGGGAGGTGATTTCTGTGCACAGAGGAGGTGTTTCTCTTCATCGCCCACTGCCCCCTCACCCCTTCCCCCATGGCGGCCAGCGGGAAGAGGAGTGGCCAGCAGTGGCCGGAGGAGCAGCTGAGCAAGCAGCATGGGCTGCACTCGTTGCACCGCATGTTCCAGATCGTGGGGGCCCAGCTCACACACCGGGACGTCCGCGTCCTCTCCTTCCTCTTCGTCGACGTCATTGCTGACTACGAGCGGGGATTGATCCGCAGCGGCCGTGACTTCTTCCTGGCCCTAGAGCGGCAGGGCCGCTGTGATGAGACCAACTTCCAACACGTTCTGCAACTCCTGCGCATCATCACCCGACACGACCTGTTGCCCTACGTCACACTTAAGCGGCGCAAGACCGGTAAGCTACTGCGGTGGGAGGCAGGGGGTGGGGCAATCTGATGAGGGGGCGTCCTGACTGATTTCGTAGAACAAAGTCGCATAGAGCCGCGGTCATGAGGTCAGAAATGTATTGCTCTAGAAAGGACATTATAGCCATAGAGGGAGTGCAGAGAAGGTTCACCAGACTGATTCCTGGGATGTCAGGACTTTCATATGAAGAAAGACTGGATAGACTTGGCTTATACTCGCTAGAATTTAGGAGATTGAGAGGGGATCTTATAGAAACGTACAAAATTCTTATGGGGTTGGACAGGCTAGATGCAGGAAGATTGTTCCCGATGTTGGGGAAGTCCAGGACAAGGGGTCACAGCTTAAATAAGGGGGAAATCCTTTAGGACCGAGATGAGGAAAAACTTTTTCACACAGAGAGTGGTGAATCTCTGGAACTCTCTGCCACAGAGGGTAGTTGAGGCCAGTTCATTGGCTATATTTAAGAGGGAGTTAGATGTGGCCCTTGTGGCTAAGGGGATCAGGGGGTATGGAGAGAAGGCAGGTACGGATACTGAGTTGGATGATCAGCCATGATCATATTGAATGGCGTGCAGGCTCGAAGGGCCGAATGGCCTACTCCTATTTTCTATGTATCTATGTATCTATGTTCTGTTATATGCCCTTAAGCCAATGCTGTATCTGGTTGTTACACATTGCTTTCCCAGTCTGAGAGAGTACAGGTGAAATCTCCATTCATCATCACTCTATGGCACCTCAATATCGTGCAGCTTTCCACAATATGTGAGCTCAATATTCCACTACGAGGCAACCTGTGAAGTGGTCTACATACTATAATGGTGAGATTAAAATAAGTGTAGAGAGCATGGTCCTCTTTAAAAGTAGTGGGAGCAAGGTCCAAGTAAGTTTAAAATGAGTGGGAAAACCTGGTCTTGGTGAGTGGGGAACAGGGACCGGTGAGTTTAAAGTGAGCGGGGAATGGGTCCTAGCGGGATAGTCGGACAGTACGGAACACGCCCTTCGGCTCAACGTTCATGCTGACCACTGCTTCATCTGCATTAGTCCCATTTGGCCGCATTTGACCCATGCCCTCTAAACCTTTCCTATCCATGTACCTGTCCAAGTGTCTTTTGAATGTTGTTATTGTGCTTGCCTCAATTCCTTCCCCACGCAGCTTGTTCCATCTTCCCAAAAAGAGTTCCTATGAAATCTTTGGCCTCTCACCTTAAACATGTGCCCTCTAATTTTTGAATCCCCTACCCTGGGATAAGGGCTGTGCCCTATGCACTCTCTCCATTCTCCTCATGGTTATATACATCTCTGTAAAATCAGCATTCAACCTCCTGTATTCCAAGGAACAAAGTTCTAGCCTGCGCATCCTCTCCCTATAGCTCAGGCCCTCTAGTCTTTGGCAACATCCTCGTGAATCATCATTGCACTCTTCCCTCCTTAATGGCATCTTTCATATAACAGGGTGATAAAAACTGAATACAATACTCAATGTGCAAATTTGCCTACATCTGTAACATAATATCCCAACTTTTTTATAAATCAGTATCTGCAATTCCTTGTTTCTACATCCCAACGTCTGTACTCGGTTCCCTGACTGATGAAGGCTAGCATGCCAAAAGCTTTTTTCACCATCCTGTTTATCTGTGTCGCCACTTTCAGGTGCTTTGTACTTGTACTTCTGGATCCCTCTGATTTATAACATTCCAGGGCCCTACAGTTCACTATGGACTTCCCAAAATGCAAAACACCTTGCACATATCTTAATTAAAATCTTATTAGCCATTCTTTTTCCGACATGCCAGCTGATCAGGATCCCAATATATTTCTTGATAACCATCTTCAGTGATGGACTTTAGGAGGAGAGGAACACCCCTGTCTCCATCAATGGTGTGGATGTGCAGTTTAGCAGGGAGTACAAATACCTTGGAGTGTACCTGGATAGTAAACTGAACTGGTCCAGGAACGCTGAGGCCCTATACAAGAAGCCAGCTGTACTTTTTGAGAAGCTCTGCTCCTTCAACGTCTGCAATAAGATGCTGCAGATGTTCTACCAATCGGTGGTAGCCAGTGCCACCATCTTTGCTTGTGTGCTGGGGCAGCAGGGCGAAGGCCGCGGACGCCAATAGGATAAACAAACTCATCAGGAAGGCTGGCTCCGTCCTGGCGGCAGAGTTGGATTCATTGGAGGTGGCCTTGGAGGGGAGGATGCTCCTTAAAACTGTGGAGCATCTTGGGACAATACAGCTCACCCCCTCCATGACACACTGTCAACCTGAGAGTACCTTCAGCAACAGACTGGTTCCACCAAGATGCAGTACAGAATGCCACAGGAGATCCTTCTTCCTGTGGCTATTAAACTGTACAACTCCTCCCCTTCTGTTGTGAGGTAGACCCTCCCCAATCTTTGCACATCCCCAATCCTTCCACTCGTCACTTTAATTTCATGTTTCATGTATTTTGTGTTTTATGACTGTTGGCAGATCAATTTCCATCCTGGGATTAATAAAGTTCTATCGTATTGTATCACTATCTACGATACTGCCCATTTTAGTGTAATTTGCAAACTTGCCAATCGTGCCTTGTACATTTCTCATCCAAATCGTTGATATAGATGACAAAAAGTATTGGGCCCAGCACCAATCCCCGATGCACACCATTAGTAACTGGCCTCCTGCTGAGAAACAATCTTCCACATTCACCCTCGCTTCCCCCACCATGAATTCTGTATGTGAGATTTATATATGCCAATTATTTATACCAAGTAAAAGGCACTGGAAGTCAAATGTTCCTTCTGAGTGAGTGAGAAAGTCTAATAACAACAAGTCGAATGTTCGTGTCCTACCGACCTTATTTCCACATACCTCGACTCCATCCTCGCTGGTCCTTACTCTTAATAACTTTCGTTGGACTCCTCCATTTCCTCCAATAAACAGGCGTAGCTATGGCACGCGCATGGGCCCTAGCTATGCCTGCCTCTTTGTAGAGTACGTTGAACAATCCTTGTTCGAGACGTACCGTGGCCCTATCCCCGAACTCTACCTCTGCTACATCAACGACTGCATTGGTGCTACCTCCTGCACCCACACACAACTCACTGACTTCATCCATTTCACCACTAACTTCCATGCGGCACTCAAATACACCTGGACCATTTCCGACATTTCCCTCCCATTTCTTGACCTCACTATCTCCATCGCAGCTGATAGATCTCCTGACCGAGATCCACTATAAACCCACTGACCCAGACTTATCTGGACTACACTTCTTCCTACCCTGCTTCCTGTAAGGACTCCATCCCCTACTCCCAATTCCTCCGTCTACGCCGCGTCTGCACCCAGGATGAGGTGTTCCACACCAGGGCATCGGAGATGTCCTCATTCTTCAGGAAACGGGGTTCCCCTCTTCTACCATAGATGAGGCTCTCACCAGGATCTCTTCCTTACCCTGTGACTCTACTCTCACTCCCCATCCCCCCACTCGTAACAAGGGGCAGAGTCCCCCTTGTCCTCACCTTCCACCCTACCAGCCGTCACGTACAACAAATAATCCTCCGTCATTTTCGCCATCTCCAACGTGACCCCACCACTTGCCACATCTTCCCATCTCCTCCCGTGTCTGTTTTCCACAGAGAACCGCTCCCTCCGGAACTCCCTGGTCAATTCATCCCTTCCCCACCCGAACCACCCCCTCTCCAGGCACTTTCCCTTGCAACTGCAATAAATGCTACACTTGTCGCTTTACCTCCCCCCCTTGACTCCATTCAAGGACCAAAGCAGTCTTTCCAGGTGTGGCAAAGGTTCACCTGCTCCAGCTCTCTAGATGTCAGCTGCTCTAAATCGGTGAAAACCAAGCGTAGGCTTGGCGATCGTTCGTCGAACACCTCCGCTCGGTTCGCAATAACCAACCTGATCTCCCGGTGGCTCAGCACTTCAACTCCCCTCCTATTCCGAATCCAGACCTTTCTGTCTCGGCCTCCTCCATGGCCAAAGTGAGGACCACCGTAAATTGGAGGAGCAGGACCTCATATTTCGCTTGGGGCAGTTTGCACCCCAGCGGTATGAACATTGACTTCTTTAATTTCAGGTAGTCCCTACTTTCTGCTCTCCTCAGCTCTCCCTCAGCCCAGTGGATCCTCCTCTTCCTTTCTTCTTTCTCCCCCCCACCACCCTCACATCAGTCTGAAGAAGGGTTTCGGTCCGAAACGTGCCTATTTCCTTCGCTCCATAGATGTTGCCTCACCTGCTGAGTTTCTCCAGCATTTCCCGTCTACAGTCGATTAAGTATTTCCTTTGCTTTTATTGCATTAGTTTATTAGGTCATATTAGGAAAGATATTCATAATGTGAAAGATTTAGAAGCGGTGCAATTTGTCAAGTGTTCAGGAGAGCTTTCTCCAGCAATATGTAGAGAGCCCCACATGGGAGAGGGCAACACTTGATCTATTCTTGGGAATTGGGAGGGGCAAGTGGGATGGAAGTGTTCATGGAGGAGCCTTTTGGGACCTGTGACCACGCTTGGTTGGTTTAAGATAGTTATGAATAGGGACAGAGAGAGCCCACGTTAAAAATGCTAAAAATTGGAGTAGGCCAACTTTGAGGGTAAGAGAGAGGGACTTGCTCAAGTTGATTGGAGTAAGTGTTTGATGGAAAAGGAACGTCAGGAAAGTGAGATGTTTTTAAAAAGAATGCTAACAAGAGCAAAGGGCATGCACGTCCCTGTTAGAATCAATGGCAAGGCAGGCAAACGTAAGGCAAATAGAAAATAGTTGCAGCAGGAGGCCATTTGGCCCTTCAAGCCTGCACCGCCATTCATTGTGATCATGGCTGATCATCCACAATCAGTGACCTGTGCCTGCCTTCTCCCCATATCCCTTGATTCCGCTAGCCCCTAGAGCTCTTTATAACTCTCTTTTAAATTCATCCAAAGAATTGGCCTGACTGCCTTCTGTGGCAGAGAATTGCACAAATTTACAACCCTGGGTGAAAAAGTATTTTCTCATCTCAAGTTTTAAATGCCTCCCCTTTATTCTTAGACTGTGTCCCCTTGTTCTGGACTCCCCCAACATTGGGGGGGGGGGGAATTTCCTGCATCTAGCGTGTCCAGTCCTTTTATAATTTTATTAGTTTCCATAAGATTCCCTCTCATCCTTCTCAATTCCAGTGAATACAAGTCCAGTCTTTCCTCGTATGACAGTCCTGCCATCCCGGGGATTAACCTCGTGATACGCTGCACTGCCTCAATAGCAAGGATGTCCCTTCTCAAATTAGGAAACCAAAACTGCACACAAACTCCAGATATGGTCTCACCAAGGGCCCTGTACAACTGGAGAAGGACATCTTTACTCCTTTACTCAAATCCTCTCGTTATGAAGGTCAACATGCCATTAGCTTTCTTCACTGCCTGCTATACCTGCATGTTTACTTTCAGTGACTGGTGTACAAGGACACCCAGGTCTCGTTTGCACTTCCCATTTTCCCAATCTGACACCATTGAGATAATAATCAGCCTCCTTGTTCAGCCTCGTACTTCATTTTTTCACCCCGTATTGCCCTTTTTGTTACCTTCTGTTCTTTGAAAGTTTCCCAATTCTCTGGCTTCCTGCGACTCTATGCCTATGTTATACACCTTTTTCTTTTAGTTTTATTTAATCATTGATTTGCCTTGTCAGCCACGGTTGCCTCTACTCCCCTTAGAATCTTTCTTCCTCTTTGGAATGAAATGATCCTACATCTTCTGGATTATGCCAGAAAATTCCTGCCATTGCTGTTCCACGGTCATTCCTGCTAGGATCCTTTTCCAGTCGACCTTGGCCAGCTTCTCTCTCATGCCTTCAATAGCCCCCTTTGTTCTACTGCACACTGACACTTCTGATTTAACCTTCTCCCTCAAATTGCAGATTAAAACTCATCATATTATGGTCACGACCTCCTAGCGGTTCCTTTATCTTGAGTTCCATTATTAATCTGGTTCATTAGACAAACACTAAATCCAGAATTGCCTTCTATCTGGTAGCTCCAGTACAAGCTGCTCTAAGAATCCATCTCGGAGGCAAGCTACAAACTCCCTTTCTTGGGGGTCCAGAACCAACCTGATTTTCCCAATCTACCTGCATATTGAAATCTCCCATAACCACAGTGGCATTATCTTTGTTACATGCCAATTTTAACTCCTGCTGCAACTTACACCCTATATCCAGGCTACTGTTTGAGGGCCTGTAGATAACTCCCATTCATGTCTTCTTACCTTTACAATTCCTCAATTCTGTCCACAGCGACTCTACATCGTCAGTTCCTATGTCACCCCTTGCAAGGGACTGAACTTCATCCCTCACCAACAGAGCTACTCCACCTCCTCTGCCCACCTGCCTGTCCTTTCTATAGGACGTATAACCCTGAATATTCAGTTCCCAGTCCCCTATCCTCCTGCAGCCATATCCTGGTAATCCCCACAATGTCATATCTACCAATCTTCTAACTGAGCCTCAAGCTCATCCACTTCTTATACTTCATGCATTCATATATAATAACTTTTAATCCATTACTCACCTCACCTTTCACTTCGATTCCTATTTCAATTGGCCATACTCTCCTATACCTTCGTGAGATTCTGCCCCCGTTAAATCTGGTGATTTCTTAATTTTCCTATACTCTCCCTTTAACTCCATCCTTGTATTTCCGATTTGTCTCCTCCCCCCATTATTTGTCTACTCCCCCCACTAAGGCTGATCATCCAACATCAGTACCCTGTTCCTGCTTTCTCCCCATATCCATTGATTCAGTTAGCCCTAAGAGCTATATCTAACTCGCTTCTGAAAACATCCAGTGAATTGGTCTCCACTGCACTTCTGTGGCAAGAGAATTCCACAGATTCACAACTCTCAGGGTGAAAAAGTTTTCCTCATCTCAGTCCTAATTGCCTACCCCTTATTCTTAAAACTGTGACCCCTGGTTCTGGACTCCCCCAACAATCGGGAACATTTTTCCTGCATCTAGCCTGTCTAATCCTTTAAGAATTTTATGTTTTTATAATATATCCTCTCATCCTTCTCAAATTCCAGTGAATATAAGCCCAGTCGACCATTCTTTCATTATATGGCATGCTTGGATGACGATGGAAATAGAGACTTTGGTCAAGAATAAGACGGAGACATGGGACAGGTATAGGCAGCTGGGATCAAGTGCATTCCTGGTGGAGTTTGGGGAATAAGGAGCTAGTAAAAAAGGAAATCGGAAGGGCAAAAAGGGGACAGGTGAAAGCTCTGGCAGATAGGCATTAAGGGGGGGAAAAAGGTAACTAGAGAGAGAGTGCGATGCCTCGGGAATCAAAGCAGTCACTTCTGATGGAGCCACGTGAGATGGACAAATCCTCAATTAATTTTAACATGAGAAAGTGGAGGACGGAGGAACTTGGGGCAGTCAATGGATATGTCTTGAGAACAGTCAGGATTACGGTCGAAGAGATGCTGAGGTCCTGCTGTGTATGAAGGAAGATTCATCTCTGGGCCGGATCAGAAATATCCAAAGACACTGGGAAGCTAGAGAGGAAATTGTAGGAGGCCTGGCTGAATTTTATGAGTCATCATAAAATACAGGCAAGGAGCCAGAAGACTGGAGGGTGGCACATGTGCATCTATTCAAGAAGGGCTGCAGGGAAATGGCTGGGAACTAATCAGGCCAGTGAGCTTAACATCAGTAGATTGGAAAGTTACTAGAGAGTATTCTGAGGGATATGATGTAAAGATGTGAAGATGGATGTTAAAAATTGCAGCAGGATCTTGATCAGTTTGCCAGGTGGGCTGAGGAATGGTAATGAATTTAATATTGAGAAATGTGAGTTGATGCATTTGAGAAGTCTAAACATGGGTGGGACCTATACAGTGAATGGTAGGGCTCTGTGGATTGTTGTATAGCAGAGGGATACAGGAGTGCAGGTACATAATTCTTTGAAGGTGAGTCGCAGGTAGGTAGGGTGGTCAAAAAATCTTTAGGCGCATTGGCCTTCATCAGTCAGAGTATTGCGTATGGAAGTCTGAAGAAGGGTCTCCGACCCATCACCAATTCCTTCTCTCCAGATGCTGCCTTCCCGCTGAGTTATTCCAGCATTTTGTGGCTACCTATTGAGTATAGAAGTTGGGAGATCATGTTGCAGTCACATAGGACGTTGGTGAGACTGCATTTAGAATATTGTGTCAGTTCTGGGCACCATGTTATAGGAAAGATGTTGTCAAGTTGGAAAGACTCGAGGGTGTGAGCTATAGGGAGAGGTTGAGCAGGCAGGGACTCTATTCCTTGGGAGCGCAGGAGGATGAAGGGTGATCTTAGAGCTGAACAACTCCTCACCCTTCTGTCAGTGGGTAGATTGACTCCCCTCTATCTATGGATATATGTTTACTCTATGTTGGTTCATAACACAGGGAAATATAAAAAGTTCAGGAAACAAGGTGTGTGAGCGGTAGGTGCTGTGAAAACAGTGATTACAACCCACAGCGATGTCAGAACCATGCAGGGACCAATGTGACTTGCAGATATTCCCAGCTGGCACAAAACCACAGAGAGAAAGGGAGAAGGAGGTATGATGGATGGAATGATTGGATTGTGCAACGAGGGAAAGGTTGCGATGACTCGCCTTCCGTCTTCTCCCCCCTTCCAGTATCGCCGGATCCCGTGGATAAATACCTGGAGCAGAGTTCCGTCACCTATGTCATGCCCCGAAGCTTGGCTGCTGAGGGAGCGACAAGCACAACAAACCAGGTGGGAAGTAGCACGAGGCAGGTACACAACTCTACACTGTCCCGTGTTGTGTTCCCATCTCTAAGGCTATGGTGGGATATTTGTTAAGGCTCACATTTGTCGGTTTCTGTCACGAAAATGCATGGTGTCGACCAAGGGGCTGGATGCCAAGCTCGAGTAACTTGAGAGACAGGTGCTTGACTTGGTGACTTGCCAGGGTCAAACTGTTGGGGACTTACTTCTGTGGCAAATGTACCAAGAGAGGAAGGAAGCGTTGATGGAGTTGCAGCTTGAATGATCCTGAGGCATATCTAAGATGTCTCGCTCCAGATATTGCATGTTTTCGACTGCACTTCATACATCTAGTTTCTGGAGAAATGGTGAGGAAGCCTGAAGGGAGTCAACAACTACAAGTTCTTGATGTACATATCTCTAATGATCTGTCCTGAGTTCAGCACAATGCAATCACAAAGAAAGCCCATCAAAAAAGGGCAGCACGGTGGTGCAGCGGTAGAGTAGCTGCCTTACAGTGCCAGAGCCCCAGGTCTCGGGTTCGATCCTGACTACGGGTGCTTGTCTGTACGGAGTTTGTACATTCTCCCTGTGACTGCGTGGGTTTCTTCGAGATAGAAACATAGAAAATAGGTGCAGGAGGAGGCCATTCAGCCCTTTGAGCCAGCACCGCCATTCATTGTGATCATGGATGATCGTACCGTCCCCAATCAATAGCCCGCTGCCTTCTCCCATATCCCTTGATTCCACTAGCCATAGAGCTCTATCTAACTCTCTCTTTAAATCCATCCAGTGATTTGGCCTCCACTGCCCTCTGGCAGGGAATTCCACAAATTCACAACTCTCTGGTTGAAAAAGTTTTTTCTCACCTCAGAATGGCCTCCCCTTTATTCTAAGACTGTGGCCTCTGGTTCTGATCCGCCCAAATCCACTGGGAACATTGGTATTCCTGCAATCTAGCTTGTCCAGTCCTTATATATAAT
>CM075981.1:19659674-19814952 GCA_038087875.1 Malacoraja senta | reverse complement strand
ACTCCCCACCCACGTTTGCTGACTAAACCCCTCCATCTCACGCCCTCCTCCCCCCTCGCAGCCGCCTCTTGCCCCCACCTTGTGCCCATTTCCTCCTTTCCCCCTCCTCCCCCCTCCTTGAACTCGCGCCTTCCTCCCCCCCGACACTCGCCTCCTCCTCTCCCTTCCTCCCCCCCCCCTTCAGCTCGTGCCCCCCCTCTTCCTTCTCCCTCTCCTCCCCCTTGTGCCTGCCATCCCGCTCCTTCCTGCCCTCCTCAAGGCTGTGTTCCGCCCACTGCCGGTGCCTGAGTGGAGTTTGGGGCGAAGTTGGCTCCAGCTCAGAGCAACAAATTGTGAGAGGGTGCTGCCACTTCTGCAGTGACGTGAGTGAGGAGTGAGCAAGCTGGCTAATCTGCACCCTGGGACAGACAGATGACATTTGGTGCACAGACCAGCAGAGGGCCTGGGATCCCTGGCCTCCAACCCCAAACTGGGCCGCGATCGCTCGTTCAACAACTCAATTGTGGTATTAAGGAAATAATCAGAACTGTGAACTGCTCCTCCTGTGAGAATCTCTTCCATTGCTCATTGCAGTTTGAAAAGCAAAAGGCCAGAGAGGTTGAGACAGTCTTTTTGAGACAGTCAATCATACAGTGTCCGAAGCTCCCCCTATACTGTTCCATCACACACTCCCAGAGCACGGGTTAGACACGTAGTGAGGCTCGCTGTACACTGACCGTCACACTCACCAGGCATGTACTAGATACAGAGTGAAGCTCCTTTTGCATTGTCTCGTAAATCACGCTATGGTTTCTGACAGAGGAGACTTGTGTTTGTTCAGAGGTTATTTGCAACCTGCATTTAAATGGATGCTTCTCCAAAGGGGTGAATTGCGGGTAAGTGATGTTGACCCGGCCCACAACTGATCTGCAAGTTTACAGGGATTGAACAGGCAGTCTTGAGGTTACATGTTCAGAGAGAGGACGAGTTGGATATCGGAAATGTTCTGGACTGAGGATTTGTCTCGGGTTCTCTTATATAGATTTATAGCCCAGAAACTGAGCGGTTTCTTCAGTGGCTGAATGACCTCCTGACCCCATGTAATAGACTTGAGAGACCTCCTATCCCATAAGAGCCGAATGGGCTTTTCCCCATAACAAGCAGACTGTGGTCTGAATGGCTTCCTCTCTATCCTAAAGACTCCACTTCTTTTAAAAGGCTGGAGAGATTAACATAATCCTCAGAATTGACAGTGAGATAAATGCACACAATAGCAGACTGCCACAATGGCGTCTCGAGGGAAATGCCCGAGAGAAGAATGTGCACTTTGGGAAGGGTGGCTGTGCCTTGACCCGGCCTTCTCCAGTTCGCCTTAGGAGGGTGAAACTGATGCAGTTTGTTTGGACTGAAAGTTGATAAAAGACTTGCACAAGAGCTTCTGAATGTTCCACACTTCTCGGTCTGAGTGAAGTACAATAAACGGTCAGAGATATTTACATAGAGCCTAGACCTGGCTAGTGTTAGCAGGAACAGAAGGTGGTGGGCTCTTCCCTGAATTGTCCTATCTCCTGGGACAGGGTTAACACCCAAGCAACATTGTGATCCTGTCACGCCTGTTCTCTGCTGTTGCTTAAGACTTGAGGTCAAGGAGTTATCATTCACTTCTGGAATAGGGACCCTTCTATTTAAGAAGAGGAACTATAGGCCTGTCATTTGGAAGTCAGGAATATTGTTAGGAAGTGGTATGGAACAATTATGCAATTATAGAACAGTGAAGATAGATTGGAGCAACTCAGCGGGTCAGGCAGCATCTCTGGAGAAAAAGGAATGGGTGGTGTTTCGGGTTGGGACCCTTCTTCAGTGTTGGTCTGACCTGAGACATTGTGGATTTCTCAAGAGTGTGCAGAGACATTTGTAGCTGGTTGGATAGTGAAACGTGAAGCAGATGATGTGTGGCTTTCAGAAGACCTTTTGAGGTGCCATGCAGGTTATTACACCAATTGGAGCCTTTGCCACAATTATGTGCCTTCAGCGGTGGTTAGGGACAATCCAGTAGGAAGAATGGGAATGATCTCCGGTCGTGAGGCTGTAGGAACTGGCAGGAATTGTTGTCGGGGACCCAGCCTGTTCACAATCTACATCAATAGTTTGGGTGAAGGAACCAAATGTTGCATATCCATGTTCGTGAAGGCAGCAGGCTGGGTGGCAAGGTAGGTAGGGTGCAAAGTTAAATGCCTGGGTGATCACACCATGTATCTATAATGGAATGGGGAAGAAAATGAGAGGCAATTCATGTGTCAACGTAGTTTTGAGGGAGGGATGTGTTGGTGTTGAGAGGAACTCTTCTCTGAAATTTAGAGGAACAAAATCTCATTAAAACATCTGAAGTCCTTCAGGGCTCGAAAGGGTGGACGTGGGAAGGGGTTTCCGCTGGCTGCAGTGTCTGGAACCAGGGGTCCCCATCTCAGAGTGAAGGCTTGGCGGTTCAGGGCAGAGACGGGAGAAGTTTCTATTCTCTCGCTCTCTCTGCCAGCTCATTAGGAAACTTCACAGTGCCTCCTCTATGCGTTTACATTAACCTGGTTGTAGAGACTGGGGATTGGAGGTGAGCTGGACAGTACAGCTGGTCAATATGACCTCCAGATGCTCTCTGGCAGTATCGTGACATGGGTTCCCGAATCAACGGCTGGATCGAGTAAACAGCGGCCCACTTCACCAAGGAAGCAGTCGTGGTGACGGCCTTCAGTATCGTGTTGAGAAAAATGTTTGACGAAGTCTTTCCACAACCCACACTGTGACCTTTTCTCATAACACTTGAGATGACTGACTTCCTTTGGAAAGTCCTGTTTGAATCAGCCTCCGCTGCTCTTTCAGGGGGGGGAGGGGGATGATCACATCACAATGGTTTGATATCTAAAATGAAACTTCAATTTCCTTCTTTCAATCACCCCCCCCCTGACTTGGAGCTGGTGAGCAGGGTCAAATGTCAACACAACCAGACCTGGTGGCCCAGTAAACAATGAGGAGGGCAGGAACAGACTGAGAGTGGCTGGAAGACTGGCCAGGTAAGTGGCAGATGCTATTTGGTACAGAGATCTCTGAACCAATGCACTGAACAAAGGACTGTCTCGGCTAAAGCGCAGCTGAGAGGGTGAGCAAAAGCAGAGAGTATACCCCAGCATAAATGTTGGGAAAAGTCAGGCCCAGGATCCATAAATAGGCTATGAGAACAGCAGGATCTGTGGGTAGGTGAGGTTCCCAATCCATAGACAGGGAACAGAGTCCTGAGAGAGGTGGGTGGGCTACCAGATCCACAAATGGAGGCAGAGGATATCAAGGTTTGTTGGGAGAAAGATGGGATCCCAGGACCTTGAGCAGCCAAAGCAACATCTGGGCCTGTGAGGAGATGGGGGAAGGTTAGGGGTCTGAGAGTTTAACAGAAATGCACTCACCACTGATCAGGTCCGAGCCCCAGCATCCCATCCCAGTGCTCTGACTTCAGGGAAGGATGGGATCTTTCTGGAGCAGGTGTGGAAAGGGTTTTCTCAGGATAAAGAGTTTTAGCCCAGGAAGGAGTCGGAGTTGCCCAGCCTCCCACAATTTTACCCCCCCCCTTGCCTCCATTGCTCACTCTTTCCCATTAATGCATTCTCCCTTAACCACTCCTGTGGCTCCACACACAAATTGTTCCTCACTCCTTACCACCCCCATACACTAATGCCAGCCCACAACCTCCCATCTACTGTGCTGCACTGCTCCATCACAAAATGCATCATCTTACTCTACCCTCCAAGGATAAGGGCAGCATGTATAAGGGAGTACTGCCTCCTGCAGGTTCTTCAAGTCCCACTGGGAAATATATCGTTTATCCTCCATCGTCACAGGATCTCAATCGTGGAACTTACTCCCTGACCACACTGAACATATCTTCACCAGAAGGATTACACGAAGGAGGCTCACACCCAATGGCCAAAAAATAAAATCTCTTCTCTGCAAAGGTAATTTTGTCGACAGATCCCTTCCGAATGGAAGTTGAGAATCAAGGTGAACTTCTGACAGCCATTTTAATCAAAGAATGATACCCTTCTGCACAAAGCTTTCCCCAAGAGCATAAGCTGAGCTGGGAGTATTTATCATTGTCACGTGTACTGAGATACAGTGAAAAGCTTTGTTGCGTGCTGTCCAGTCAGCGAAAAGATTACATGATTACAACCAAGCCGTCCACAATACACAGAAACAGGATAATGGGAAATAATGTTAAATGCACGGTAAAGTCCGATTAAAGTTAGACCGAGGGCCTCCAATGAGGTAGATGATAGGTCAGTACTGCACTCGAGCTGATGAGAGGTCTTCAGTGGCAGATAACAGGTGGGTAGAAACTATCCCTGAATCTAGAGGTATGCGTTTTCACACCTCCACCTGATGCGAGTGGAGAGAAGAGCAAGTGACCAGGGTGTGACTCATCCTTGATTATGCTGGTGGCTTCACCGAGGCAGCATGAAGTGTAGGTGGAGTCGATGGAAGGGAGGTTGGTTTGCATGATTTCCACAACTCTAATTTCTTGCGGTCTTGGATGGAGCTGTTCCCAAGCCATGTTGTGATGCATCCCGGTAAAATGCTTTCTGTGTTGGGAGATTCCTGGGGATTGACATTGAAGGATTCCATGGTCCAGTGGTTCCAGGAGTCAGGAAAGCCTCAGTCTGTGCTTATCAATGAGAGCTGGATGTTCTCTCCCTCCATCACAGGTTTCCTGTGGAGAGTGACTCGCTTCTGGACACCCCAGGAATTCCCACATGTACAAAGGAACAAGTCAGGAGTGTTTTGGAATGCTCCTCTCCCAAGGCTGAGTGCAGCCCCACCACCTCTGGAGACAGAGAAGCTATTTTGATCGTCTCTCCCATCACCACACCGTACTAACACTGCAGTGGCCAAGGCAGCTCAGCAAAGCCAAGTATCTTCAGCCCCCCTCGTGGAGGCAACCTGAGATATCCAGTTGGTTCCTTGCCCTCATTGCGGTGGAGAGGCGGGTTGGTGCAGTTGCTCTCCATCTCTCGGGAGTGGCGGGGTAATGGGTCCTGGTCACCGTGGGTTGGGTGGGGAAGGGGATAAGCTGTGGGCTGTCCGTACCCTTGCATTGACCTGGTGTGACCTCTGTCAAGACCAAGAGCTGCTCACGAACTGCAATTCACATTAACAGTGCATAGACTGTTTCAACCTGGCTCTGAGGGTGGTGTTCTCCTGTCAATAAAGATACACAGCCTGTCACTAGGACTACTCAAGGAGATTCTCACCCTTGCACTCCCGGCTGTTAAAGCAGACGAGCTTCACCTGTGTCTCGACAACACGCTGTGCAGCACAGCTCGTCCACATTGCTACAGTCACTCAGCAGCACCTCCGACTCATACCCCACCACCACCTGTCGCACTGAAACCTAACACACAATCCCAGGACCCCCCCAACCCTCACCCCAGAACCCTCACCATGCAACCCCAGACCCACCTCCAAAACCCTCACCAAGCAACCCAAAACCCTCGCCACACAACCCAAGAAAACTATCCCAAAATCCTCACCGCACTATCCCTGTCCTAATTCCATCCCATCACCACCCTCCTCCATCTGTTCCCAATTCCCTTCCCCTTCTGGTTGATTACCAGATCCCTGTCCCAACCCACCCCATCTGATGCCTCGTCCTGTTCCCAACTGCATCTGCCTACATCACCAGATCATATCTCTGGTGCCCCTCCATCCCAATCTCCGTAATCCCCCCCCGACCCATCCCCATTTCTATAGCCCTTGCAAGGATCAAGATAACAACTGGCACTCACATAGTCATTGTAGACACTTGCTCCGTTATGTCTGGGTCCCCATCTCCTATCTGTAATAAGAATTGTCCACAAAGAATCACGGATTGTAGCTGAGGACATTACCCACGGTGAATGGGGCAGATTCAGAACCTTGCTGGATTCATGTTTGTCCACTATGCGAGTGGCTGCCTGCCTCATAACGCGGGACCCACCACACTATCCATTGAAATATATGGGACAGAAGCTGGAAAGGTCATTTGGTCCATAATCCCTGCTGCCCCATTCAGTGAGACCATGGCATCTGTTACCTCAGCCCCAATTTCTGTACTAACCTCGCCAGTTTTGGCAACAACACTTGCTCCTCGATAACGATCAGGACTTGAATGTTAGACAGCATCTCTGGAGAGAAGTCTGAAGAAGGGCCTCAACCAGAACGTCACCCATTCCTTCGCTCCAGTGATGCTGCCTGTCCTGCTGAGTTACTCCAGCATTTTGTGACTATATTTGGTTTAAACAGCATCTGCAGTTCCTTCCTACACAAGACATCAATGTCTGCTCAGTCACTCCTCGTCTTTATAATCATGTGTATACAGCTCCAATATCATGTTAAATTCGCTGACGATACCACAATTGTTGGACAAATAATGGGTAACAATGAGTCAGAGTACTCGGGGAGATAGCTAATCTGATTGAATATCTTAGACCCACACCACCATGGCCGCTATCTTATTTCATGACTACCATCAGGAAGAAGGTACGGGAGCCTGAAAACTGTCCACCATGTTCAAGGATTGCTTCTTCCCAGCAAACATTAGGCTCTTGAACATCCTACAACACTAACCACTACCTCAGCAACTATTATGTTCTACGCACTTTGTTTTCACAATATGGGCTTTTGGCTTTATCTAGTATTACTAAGAAACCCCCTCCCACACCCACCCAGTCGAGCCGTGCAATGAGTTTGAAGGATTCAGTGAGATCACCTCTCGTTCCTCTAAACTCCAGAGAGGACGGTCCCAGTCTGCTTCCTTTCTCCTCCTGGGACAAACCCCCCATCCCGGAATCGATCCGGTGACCCTTTGCTGCACTCCCTCCGTCACCTGTATATAAAATTATGAGAGGCATAGATATGATAGACCTTTTCCTAGGTGGAAAAGTCAGGGGACGTTGCTTTAAGATGAAAGTGGCATTGTGTACTCTGTCATGTCCCCCCCTCAGGTGGGGGGGGGGGAGGTTCCCAGTTGAACCTTGAGGAAGGGTTGGCATGGAGGTGGGTGTAGGGAGCAGGTGTAGGCTGGTGAGGAGGGGCAGGACCCGAGGCCATCAGCGTGAGAGGGCCCCGGAGAGGCCTGCGACAGATTCAGAGGGGGCTCTCCTGTCCAATGAGCTGTGAGATGGTGGGATTGGCCCCAACAGGGAGGGGCTGTGAGCAACACACTCGGTGCAATAGAGGGGAGCATTAGAGAGAGGGAAATCATAGAAAGATTAATAGAAAGAAAGGACACACATTGTTTGTGGTAGAAGGGGCATCTTACCTGTAAGGGAGACACTCTGGCATCGTCTGCAGAATATATATATGGCAAATGTGATACAGAGAAATACACAGATGGAGAAAATGATGGCTGCGATGAAGATCCCACGATTCATGGAGACTAGAGAACAGGAAACAGAACAACAGGACAATTGAGACATCAATGGCAGTCAAGTTCCAGCACAGGGTTGACAAGAGGTTGTGCTCCCACTGTGGTCATGGAGCCTGCAGGTATTCTCCCTTGCCTTTCTATATGTTGGGAGGGAACCTTATACTTGTCTATACCTGAATGCCTTCCCCATCATAGTCGCGGACTTCAATATCCTGGTTTGAAGAAGTCACTTCCTAAGTACCACCAGCAAGTGACCTGCTGCACCAGAGGAGCAAATATTCACAACCATTGCCAATCCACCATCAAAGATACTGCTCACTCCATTCCTCACCCTCACTTGGCATATTCATAGTCATGGAGTCACAGGCAGAGAGGGTGATTAAGAAGGCTGTCGGCATATTGGCCTTCATCAGAGTATTGAATATAGAAGTTGAGAGGTCAAGTTACAGTTGTAGAAGACATTGGTGAGGCGAGGTTGTTAAGCTGGAAATCATACGTTCATAAGTGATAGGAGCAGAATTAGGCCATTCGGCCCATCAGGTCTACTCCGCCATTCAATCATGGCGAATCTATCTCTCCTATCCCCATTCTCCTGCCTTCTCCCCATAATTCCTGACACCTGTACTAATCAAGAATCTATATCTGCCTCAAAATAATGGTGCAGAGAAGGTACTTCCCTGGTCTGCGTTCCCAAAATGCAACACCTCACACTTCTCTATTAAAATCCATGAACCATTCCTCAGCCCACCTGCCCTAACGATCCAGAATGTGCTGTAATTTTTGACAACCACCTTTGCTATCTAAAATACCACCCACTTTAGAGTAATCTGCAAACTTATTAATCAAGCTTTATACCTTTCTTTCTTGTACATCCCTGGGATACAGTGACTGTGTCAGTGAGAGTGTGTGAGGGGACAGTGTAGAGGGAGCGTCACTGTATCTAACCTGTGCCCTGGGAGTATTGAGAGAGCTAATCAATAGTTTTATTCGACTTTAAGTGAATGAAGAGCTAGAGTTACATAGCACAGAAATAGGCCTTCAACCATATCCATGCAGATCATCAAATATTCATCCATATGAATCCCATTTTCCAACGTTTGTTTCGTTCCTTACATTCATGCACTCATCTATGAAGTTGTAATAGAGGCTCCTTTCACCCTCCAATTGTAACCATTTTCACTCCTCATGTTAAACCTATGCACTCTGGTTCTGGACCTATCTGTTATCAGTAAAGATGAGTCTTCAGATGTGCCATATTTCTTCAGTAAGTAGAGGCATTAGTGTGCATTTTTAGCTTTTGCTTCAATGTGGTTCATCCACCAATATTATCATCATTGGTAATATTTACTCCCAAGGAACTTGAAGCTCTCAAGCATTTCCACTTTAGCACCATTGATGCCTTCTGAAGACGATAAATAGCATAGAGAGGATAGTCAGAGTCTTTCTCCTTGGGCAGGACAATTTAGTAGTAGAACAGCTACTACTTAGTAGTACTACTCACCTGAGCAGTAGAGCAAATAAATTGAAAGAAGATCCGAGATGTAAGCTTTTCACACAGCATTGGGTATATAGGAGTAGCCAGAGGAGGTAGTGGAAGAAGATGCAGACACGTGGATAGGAAAACCCTAGAAGGCCCAATGCAGACAAATGGGATCAGTGTACTTAGGCATAATGGTAGGCATGGACAAGTTGGGCTGAAGGACCTGTTTCCATGAGCTCCTCGTGTGGAATGCGTTACCCTGCTGCCTGTCTCCTGCTTGCCCACTGTTCCTGTTCCCACCTTTGTGCAGACCTACCTGAGTGCTGCTGACACACACGCTCCCTGGTGAAGTTGGCGGTCAGGCGGCTGACGGGATTCCAGACCGTGCAGGCGTAGTCGATTCTGTCGGAGGCCCCCAGCGACAGCAGGAGCTCATCGCCCCCGTAGGACACCTGCCCGAGGGGGGAGCCGGCCCCGGGACTCCAGCCAAAGTCCAGCTCGTCTCCGGCCGCAGCGGAACACCTGAGGGTCAAGTTGCAGGAGTGGTCGGAGCTGCTGTTGGCCACCTCCACCCTGACTCCAGACACCGGCTCTGCAGGGAAAAGGAGGAGAGGGATCTGGAGTAACCAGGGCACAATTCTGTCTCTGGTACAGGACCTCGGGGAGCTACACCTTTCTGCCCGGCACGCCTCGTTTGACAACCCGCATGCCTCTCACCCACCACCTCGTGTGTGTGTGTGTGTCCAATCCCCCCATCTCGGATTGGGACCCTTCTTCAAACAGAATCGAGCAACAAAATGTCCGACCCAAAAAGTGTGCTTTGCATTCAGTCTATCAACGCAGGTTGTGTTTCAATTCCTTGACGGTGTGGGTTTACACCGGGTGCTCCAGTTTCCCACCACATCTCAAAGACGTTAATTGTCTGTTGTAAATTGCTCTGTGTGTTGGTGGAATCTAAGTGCAGCTGCTTTGTGTGCCCGTCCATGTGTGTGTGTGTGAGAGAGAGAAAACGAACTAGCCGGGCTACATGGAAATAAGGAGCAGAGGAATGGGTCTGTGGGATTGTTCCCTGGGGGGCAGCCTGGTCCCAATGGGACGAATGGCCTCTTGCGGTGTGAAAAGCAAATCCATTTTAACGCTCCTCCTTCAAGAGTAAAGAGAGGTAGCGAACAGAAGATTACTTTTAGTTTGCCGAACAATGAGAAATCTGTAGAGTCCCTAAACCAATAATCCGGACGGAGCAGGATGATGAAATGGCATTGGAACAGTAGTTCAGAGCTCTGATGTTGGTAGCAGGGACAATAAACAGCGGACATCGAACAGTAGTGCCCTAGTGAGTGAGGCAGGACACGGACACGTACACAACACCACACTCACACCCAGAAATATCGTTCTTGACTAATTCCTTCACAATAATTTATTCGCAATAATTTAACCCAGCAATGCCTGGCTGGAGTCACAGAGTCACAAAGCGTGGATACAGGCTCTTGAGCCCAACTTGCCCACACCGACCAACATATCCCGTCTACACTAGTCCTACATGACTGCATTTGACTCATATCCCTCTTATCCTGTCCTATCCATGTAACTGTCTAAAAACATTGTGATGGTCCCTGCCACAACTCTCTCCACCGGCAGCTCGTCTTATTCACCCATCATTCTTTGTGTGAAAACGTTATCCCTCAGATTCTGATACCCCCTTCATCTTAAACCTATGTCGTATGGTTCTTGATTCCCCTATTCTAAGAGTAAACCTAGCAATTATAGACCTGTTAGTTTGACATCAGTGGTGGGCAAATTAATGGAAAGGATACTTAGAGATAATATATATAATCATCTGGATAAACAGGATCTGATTAGGAACAGTCAACATGGATTTGTGCCTGGAAGGTCATGTTTGACTAATCTTGAATTTTTTGAAGAGGTTACTAGGGAAATTGATGAGGGTAAAGCGGTGGATGTTGTCTATATGGAATTCAGTAAGGCCTTTGACAAGGTTCCACATGGAAGGTTGGTTAAGAAGGTTCAATTGTTGGGTATTAATAGTGGAGTAGCAAGATGGATTCAACAGTGGCTGAATGGGAGATACCAGAGAGTAATGGTGGATAACTGTTTGTCAGGTTGGAGGCTGGTGACTAGTGGGGTGCCTCAGGGATCTGTGTTGGGTCCACTGTTGTTTGTCATATACATCAATGATCTGGATGATGGTGTGGTAAATTGGATTAGTAAGTATGCAGATGATACTAAGATAGGTGGTGTTGTGGATAGTGAAGTCGATTTTCAAAGTCTACAGAGAGATTTAGGCCATTTGGAAGAGTGGGCTGAAAGATGACAGATGGAGTTTAATGCTGATAAGTGTAAGGTGCTACATCTTGGCAGGACAAATTAAAATAGGACGTACATGGTAAATGGTAGCGAATTGAGGAATGCAGTATAACAGGGGAATCTAGGAATAACTGCATAGTTGCCTGAAGGTGGAATCTCATGTAGATAGGGTGGTAAAGAAAGCTTTTGGTGTGCTGGCCTTTATAAATCAGAGCATTGAGTATAGAAGTTGGGATGTAATGTTATAATTGTACCAGGCATTGGTGAGGCCAATTCTGGAGTATGGTGTACAATTTTGGTCGCCAAATTATAGGAAAGATGTCAACAAAATAGAGAGAGTGCAGAGGAGATTTACTAGAATGTTGCCTGGGTTTCAGCACCTAAGTTACACAGAAAGGTTGAACAAGTTAGGTCTTTATTTTTGGAGCGCGGAAGGTTAAGGGGGGACTTGATAGAGGTCTTTAAAATTATGAGAGGGATAAACAGAGTTGACGTGGATAAGCTTTTTCCATTGAGAGTAGGGAAGATTCAAACAAGAGGACATGATTTGAGAATTAAGGGACAAAAGATTAGGGGTAATATGAGGGGGAACTTCTTTAGTGGTAGCTATGTGGAATGAGCTTCCAGTGGAAGTGGTGGAGGCAGGTTCGATTTTATCATTTAAAAATAAATTGGATATGTATATGGATGGGAAAGGAATGGAGGGTTATGGTCTGTGCAGGTAGATGGGACTAGGTGAATGTAAGTGTTCGGCACGGACTAGAAGGGCTGAGATGGCCTGTTGTGCTGTAATTGTTATATGGTTATTCTGGGCAAGAGACTCAATCTATTCCTGTCGTGATTTTATACACCTCTATAAGATCACTTCTTATCCTCCTGTGCTCCAAAGAAGACTCCTGGCTTGCTCACTCCCCCCCCCCCCTCCATTTCTCTGCATTAAATTCCATCAACCATTCCTCAGCCCACATGCCCAACCAATCAAGATCCTGCTGCAATTTTTGACAACCATATTCACTATCTGCAATACCACAATTTTGTATCATCTGCAAACTTGATGACCATGCCATGTACGTTCTCATCCAAATCATTGATATAGATGGCAAAGCCAGAGTCTGACTAGGAAATCTCTCCTCCACCCCAGGTTTAACCAGTTCCCATTGGTGAGAAGAGAACATCAGAACATGGAATAGGAACAGGAGGAGGCCGTTCGGCCCCTCGAGCCTGCTCCCCGCTCACTGAGATCCGGACTGGTCTGACCCTGGCCTCAGCTCCGTTTTCCTGAGGACAGGTTCAGGCAGTGAGTGGGCAGCGGGCAGGAGGGGGGCGTGTTGCCGAGGAGTGAGGGAATGGATTGAGCACACACCCTTCACCAGCATTGTCCCGTCTCCATGCAGCGGGAGAGAAGCGGAGGGGCAGGATGAGGCATAAAGGGACTGACCGTACGCCTGCAGATACACATGTGCTCGCTGCTCGGTGGGGGTGGTGACCGACACGGTGTACATCCCCACATCCTCCAGCCTCACGCTGTCGATCCCCAGGGTAAAGTTGGCCAGCAGCTTCACACGACCATTGAACTGCGTGCCATTGAAGTACTTCTCTCGCTTCTCCTTGGCTTCGTAGCGAACGATGACGGACGAGGAGGTCCTTCCCTTGCCCTGGAATCTCCAGGTGATCTCGGCGTCCTGGGGCAGGGCGCCCACCTGTACCGGTAACCAGGCCGGCTGCCGCAGGCTGGCGTTGACAGGGTACTCCGGGGCCTTCACGTCCAGGGCACCAACAGCTGGGAGAGCAGAGACACCCTCAGCATGGAGCTCCACCTCTGCCTCCCAACCCACTCCCTCCCTCACACTCCCCACGCTCCCACACACCCCCTCCCTCACCAAGCCCCTCCCTCACCAAGCCCCTCCTTCCCTCCAGCAGCCCCACCCTACCTCTCATTCCCCACACACACACCACTCCCTCCCACACACCCCCACCCTCCCTTCCTCCATCCCACATCCCCACCCACACTCTCCTCACACCCACCCTCCCTCTCCCAAAACCAACATTCCACATCTCCTCACGCCCCCAATGCTGCCATCCCACACCCCCTCTCCACACATCCCCACACTCACCCTCTCTCCCTCACTCTCTCTCTCTCTCTCTCTCTCTCTCTCTCTCTCTCTCTCTCTCGCTCTCTCGCTCTCTCTCTCTCTCTCTCTCTCCCATCACCCCTTCCTCCATCCCAGTCCTTTTCCTCTTCATCCCTCCTATACCCCATCGATTTTCTCACTCCTCCTCCCCATCCCGCATCCTCCCCATCCTGCATCCTCCCCCGCTGTGTCTCAACCTCTCCCCCAATCTCCATGACTCCCATGAACATTTGAACCAGGAACATGTGGCCAATCAGCCCATCAAACTTTTCATTAACTTAGATCATGGCTAATGTTACTTCAGTCTCTCCCATCCTCTCTCCTGGTTTTTATCTCTCCTATAAATGCGCTGTCCATCACTGCGCCTCCAGAATGCTCCCTCCCCAACCCTCCCACTTTAGGGAGGGGAGCGGCGAGGAAGCACTGAACTGCACGATGGGCGATGCTGAGGGAGTGCCACATTGTGGGAAGGGCAATGCGGGAACGCCACACTCTGAGAAGGTCGGGGAGGGAGCACTGCACAAGGGGAGGGATGGAGAGCCCTGTGCCGTGGGGTGGGGGAGTGGGCAGGGATGGGAGCTCCATACCACTGGAAGGGGGTCTGGGACGGAGTGGGGTAGGGAGCGCCACGTTGTGGGATGAGTGGGCACAGAGCACTTGCTATGGGAGGGGCAATGAGGGACCGCTACACTGTGGGATGTATGGTGCTGAGAGAGCTCGGCACTGTGGGGGACTCGTGACTTCTGATCTTTTGCTGTGTGACAGGAAGTTGTGGGCTGAATAAGCAGTTCTGTTCATAATGTGCGTATGGTATTAATGACATAATGTGGAAATAGAGTGAATAAAAGGAGAAAAAGGGAGAGAGATGGAGGTAGCATCACAGAGAGACAACGCGGAGAGAACAAATGAGATGGAGATCAGGAGACAGTCAGAGTAATAGAGTGATACAGTGTGCAAACTGGCCCTTCGACCCAACTTGTCCACACCGGCCAACATGAACCACCTACACTAATCCCACCTGCTCTCGTTTGTTCCATATCCCTCCAAATCTGTCCTATTCATGAACCTGTCTTACTGTTTCTTAAATGTTGGGATAGTCCCTGCCTTAACTCTCTCCTCTGACAGCTTGTTCCATACACCCACCACCCTTTGTATGAAAAAGTTACCCCTCAGATTCCTATTAAATCATTTCCCCTTCACCTTAAACCTGTCCTCTGGTCCTCGATTCACATACTCTGGGCAAGAGAAACTACCCGATTTACCGGATCAATTCCTCTCATGATTTTATACACCTCTATAAGACCACCCCTCATCCTCCTGTGATCCAAGGAATTGAGTCCCAGCCTATTGAACCTCTCCCTATAGCTCAGACCCTCTCATCCGAGAGAGAGAGAGAGAGAGAGAGAGAGAGAGAGAGAGAGAGAGAGAGAGAGAGAGAGAGAGAGAGAGATAGAGAGATAGAGAGATAGAGAGATAGATAGATAGATAGATAGATAGATAGATAGATAGATAGATGAGGGACTAGGAGCCCGTGGGTCTGTCTTGGCATCTGTCCTCCCAGTGTGGTGAAAGAAATGGCCCAGCTAACCTCCCTGAGCCAGGCAGCAGATGGAGAGCAAAGATCTTACCTGCAGACATCAGCCAAAGCAGGAGACCACCACAGGGAATGCTCATCCCTGGCCCTGCCTGCGATGCTTTACCTGGTCTGTGCACCAACGAGTTGAGCTGCTGCAGTGTCTGGAAGGAGGGAGTGGTAGTGAGTTGTGGCTTCAATGACTGACTGCACCCCCAATGCTACCTTCTCTGATACTGCAGAGGGAGGAAGTGGTAAGTGTACATTCATGTCTGCTGCTCTCTGCTGTTAGACTGCACTTCCTGCCCTTTAGTTGATTTGACAAGGTCAGGAAGCTACGAAGAAAGTTCTCAGAAATTAGTCTTGTTCTAATCGAGTCCACACACAAGATTAGAAGTTGTTCAGCCAGAGCTGAACACACTTCTCGGCATCTGCATACAATGGTGTCTGTCTTGCGTTTCTTGTGCGTGGTGGTGGAAAGATTGGTGAAAACAGGGCCGCGACGTGAAGGCTCTTTCCTTGACCCCGCAGAAATGAGTGCACAAAGCCCTATTTCCAAATGTACAGATGCCATAAGCCTTGGCTCTGTAGTGAATTGTGAGGGAAGTAATAATCTTTGAGGGGAATTTAGGAGGGCCAGTGAATGGGCATGTAGTCGGAAGGTGAAATCTAATACTGAGAAATGTCGTGAGTGAGAAGAGAAAGTGTAAACGAGACATAAAATGGTTACAGGAACAGAGATCCTGTGGTGTCTGCTGTCATGGGTGCACTTGCATGTTCTGTTGGAAATAGTGAGCAGGCTGAAAAGGTGATTAAAAACACAAGTTCTTGTGTTTTATAAACAAAGAAAGAGTACAAGGGAAGTAATGGTGACCCTTTATAAACCAGCAGTGGTGCCCTTTTTGAATTCAGCATCATTTTTTGCACCATCCCCATTACCCTTCTTTCCTTCAAACTCCAGGAATCTCTCGCTCTCTGCTTTGAATGAACTCAATGACTGCGCCTCCTCAGACCCAAGCATTGGAGTATTCCCAGACTGGGACCCCAAATCCTAGTCTTCTCAGCCCGGGAGACATGCCCTTCCTGCGTGCAGCCTGTTAAATCCTGGGAAGAATTTTGTACATTTCCATGAGCATATGAGGGAGCACGGGTCCAGTCCACTTCATCTCTCATTGTGAGGCAAATCTACCATTCCTGACACCAGTAGGGTAAATCTTGGCTGCACTCCCTTGATGGCAAGTTCACCCTCCTTTGGTAAGGAGACAAAACACAACACGGTATTCCATATTTTGACAGATTCTGGCAGAGGCCCTCTATAAAGAGGATCAAATCCTCCCTGTAATAGGGAGACGAGAACAGTACACATTACTCCAGTTGCAGCTTAATCAATATTTTATAAGCCTATCCCTTACCTCCCTTCTTTTATATTCAACGTCCTGTCTAATTAGGGCAGGTATCCCATGCACTTTCTTCATCACTTTGCTGTCACCTTCGGGGATCTGTGAATTGTCAGCCACAATTCCTCCGTTCATCAATACTCCCTAGGGCCTTACATTCATGGTATATGACCCAGTGTTATTAGTTCATCCAAAGTGCATAACCTCACACTTATAGGATTGAATTCCATCTGCATGCTATGCCTTTTATCAAGTGATCAATATCTTCCTGTGGGTTAAGATCCTTCTCACTATTAACATCCATTTTTACTACCTCTAAAAATGAATGAATTCAATGAATCAGTTCAAACCGATCTTATTCCCATCCAACTAAATAAAACCATGTTAACATTCTCTGATCAATCCTTGCATTTCCAAAATAGAATAAGCTTGTTCCTCAGATCGTTTTTCCAATAATTTCCCAATCACTGACATTAGATGAACTGGCCTATATAATTACTTGGCATATCTACTTCCCATTTCAATAAAGATACATGTGGTGTCCTCCAGTCTCTTGAACCTTGCCTGTGGCCTGCGATGATTTGAACACCCCTGTCTGGGCTCAGCAATCTCCATCTTTGCTTCCCATTTGACCTGGAATGGATCCTCAATCTCTGGGGATTTATCCACCCTTAAACCCGCCAAGACATCTCATTCATTTTAAATGACACAGGCACCCCTTGCATTTCAGAGGAGGGGCTTGCTTTCCTAGAAAATGGTCAGCGTTGTAATTTTTCCGTAATATGAACATGCATCACCTGCACATGCATCAAGAAACTGGGTTGAAAAACATTAATTGCTTATTTATTAGCTTTTAAAAAAAAACAGGGCTTACCTATAAGAAGTTCTAGAATATCACTGTTTCTCTCCCTGAATTCTCCAAATAAAATGTTCTACTCTATATGAATATAAATGAAAAATATTTGTTGAAGGCCTCGCCTAGGTCCTTTATCTCTTTGGTCCCATTCAATTCTTAGTTACCCCCTTGCTCTTAAATGTAATTTAAATGGGCTTTGGAATCTTCTCTACCTGTAATATCTTTGATTTCCTAATCTCTTTTCCAAGTAACCCCCTACACTTTTGATTTTCCTGAAGGACTTCAACTGTTTTCACCTCTTTAGTCCCAGATGCTTCTCTTTAATTGTTTTATCCAGGCCTTGCTTTGCCTGGACATAAACAGTACCCTGGTCTTGCTGTCCTTGCACTTCATAGCATCATTCACTCCAACCTCTCATCACTTTAGAATGGCTCCTGCTCATTACCTGCAGATAGCTACTCACGGTTTACCTTTCAAGACCTTGCTATTAAATCTTGATATTAAACTCCAAATTCTGGACCATGATCTCTAGAACACCCTTATCCCTTTCTGTTACTGACTTATGGTCGGTCTCTTTTTCTGAAAACCTTACTCACTGACTGTTCGATGACTTGCTCAGTTTCTCACCCTACGATTGGTGCTATCTGTTCATAAGGACTGTCTACGTACTGTCTAGAACCATTCTCATGCATGCACCTCTAAAATATCCATCCTTTATGACTTTTTTCATACTGAGGCACTCCCATTTCATGCTGAGAAATAAAAATATCGTAATCTCTTACACCTGTCTGTGATTTGCCTACATTCCTGCTTCTTGATATCCGGCTGACTAACAATATAACGTATAACTCTAACAAAGTGAACACCCCTTTTAATTTCTAAGATTTAACCATATGACCTAATTTGAAGAATCTTCTAAAACAATCTCATTCATGACGGTTTCCTTGATTAATATTGCACTGCCTTCTCTTTTACATCCCCCGTCATGACTGAAGACTCTACCCTGGAACGCCAGGTTGCCGGTCCTGATCTTCCTTCACCCATGCCTCTGTGATAGCAACATCATACTACGTTTAGCTGCCTTACCAGCCAGACTCATTAAAATGGGTATGAATTGGCCATCCCATCCTGATATACCTCATGTCCATGCTCTGTTCTGCCCATTCTACCGAGTTAACCTTCTCACCAACTGCTCATCGACTCTGTATCCCTTGCCTCTGCCTATTAGTTTAAACCTTCGTAACAGTATGAACCTCCCTCTATGCAACAATATTTGCCTTGTTCCAGTTTGTGAGTTGAATGTTCTCTTCCTGAGCCATCTAAAGATGTTCAGTCTACAGACTGGTGTGCTCCAAGCACCAAACCTTGGGACCCATAAAGCCCCCCCTCAAAATTGTGGTACCCCTCACCCCCCTAAACTGCGGGACCCCTCAACCCCAAACTGTGAGACCCCTTACCCCCAAATTGTGGAAACCCTCATCCCCAAAATTCATGGGAGCCCTCACCCCCAAAGTGTGGGTTCCATCATCCCCCAAAAGGGACCCCTCATCCCCCAACCGTGGGACCCATCACTTTGCTAAACACCTCTACCTAACCCCCCCCCCGCTCTAAACCGTGAGATGCCCTCATCACAGCTCCCTTGCACCCACCGTAATCAGGCACAAAACGAAGACGCCAGTTCTTCATACGTTTAATATTTGACGGTTTTATTGGAACGTCCATGTGCCTCCATCCAATGCCGGCCCTTATGCAACCCTCTCCCTCACCACGATGCTTGACTTGACTGTTCTAATTTGGACCCCTTTCATTCCATCCACAGGGTAAATGCTGGAGGAGGTGTCACCTCCTCTATCAATTACCACAACCCCAGACAGGAATAGAGACCCTTCCCCTTCACCCAGGGTGAGTGGTGGTGCAGACAGGCTGAGTTTTACCTCAGGAGGGGTAGGGGAAAGAACTCCCCTCCATCCCATGGGGTCTAATGGGGTGAGGGCAGGGGGCAGCAGACGGCATCAGATCGAGGTGTCAGATGGGGTTCCTGGCCCAGTGTCACCAGGGTCTTGCAGTCACTCCCAGCTGTCCTGATTCACACATTTCCGACGGAAAGGGCTCCGGCTCCCATGATGAGAAGATCCTCAACGGTCTGCTGGGGCTCATCTGCCAGGGTCATGGCTCAGACTGGGACATCCTGCAGGAAAGCAAGAGTTGGCAAAACAGTCTGCTGAAGAGACACTTGGAACATAGAGGTAAATACCATTTCAGCCAGGGAAACTCGGAGAAGAGGGACGGGTGTCCTTGGACCGTGGGAGGGGATTCAGTGGGTGGGGACAATCAGTAATGAGGCACTGGTGTCCATGAACTGAGTGAGGAGAATCAACGGGTGGGGAAGTTGGTCCTAAGGAAGAGAATCTGTGGACCATGGAAGATACAGAAGGTGGGAAGTCTGAAAGGGAGGGAGCCTGAGCATTGGGCAGATTAAAAGGGTGGATGAGAGGTAAATGCCATTTCAGTCGGGGAAAGTCAAAGAAGAGGGACGGGTGCCCTTGGGCTGTGATAGGGTATTCAGTGGGTGTGTAGTCAGTGATGGGGAGAGAGTCCATAGGCAGGGGGCAGATTCAGTAGGTGGGGAGTGTCAGTGATGGGAGAGAGCGTCCGTGGGCTGTAGGTAGGGGGGGGGCGGTAATTCAGTGGGTGGGTAGAGGTTGCGACAGGGGAGTGAACGCGGCTATAGATGGGGAGACTATAATAGCGAGATTGTTGGTGGGTTGTGGGAGGGTATTCAATGATGGGAAGGGTCTGTGATGAGGAGAACATGTGGGCCAAGAAAGGGATCAAGTATTGCTTTTACCTTGATCTGCTAATCACGAAAAACACTTCCAAACCAACAGAGCAGTAACGAGTGAGAGGGAACAGGAATGATCCGTGATGATAATGAGCCTAAAAAGGAGGCAAAAGAACAAATAAACAAATGTGACCACGAGAAGTTCCTCTACATTCTCCCATCCATCGCACTTGTCCAGGGACAGACACCGAGAGAAGCTCTTCCACTGATCTGGGAGGCACTAATACAAAATTAGGATCATTTGTTGTGGAGCAATAAAAAGTGGTGAGACTTTGGAGAACGGATTGATACCATTCTGCAGAGGCTTTCTTTTGAAACAGTTTTCTAATTTTCAATGTTTTTAACTGTATTTTGAGCATCGTTGGGGCATCTGTGGCATCCGGATTGCCAAGGGCGCTTGTAATGGTGGGAGCCCACTCCTGAATTCATTGTATGGTCATTAACAGTGATGTTCTCCTTCCTACCCCAAATGCCTAGCAAGGTTTAATTCGGTGAGGATGGTTTGATCAACGACTTGGATTTCTGTGAAGCCTGGGGTCCTTGGACTTACATGAGGAAGAATTCCTTTGTCATATCATAGAGTGATACTGTGTGCAAACAGGCCCTTCGGCCCAATTTGCCCACAACGGCCAACATGTCCCAACTACACTAATTCCATCTGCCTGCGTTTAGTCCATATAGACAATAGACAATAGACAATATCCCCCCCAAACCTGTCCTATCCATGTACACAGTACCTAACTGCTTCTTAAACGTTGGGATAGTCCCAGCCTCAACTACCTCCTCTGGCAGCTTGTTCCATATACCTATCATCCTTTGTCTGAAAACGTTACCCCTCAGATTCCTATTAAATCTTTTCCCCTTCACCTTAAACCTATGTCCTCTGGTCCTCGATTCACGCACTCTGGGCAAGAAACTCTGTGCATCTACCCAATCTATTCCTCACATGATTTTATACACCTCTGTAAGATCACCCCTCATCCTCACGCGCTCCTGCCAACTCTTCTTATATCTCAGGCCCTCTAGTACTGGCAACATCTTTGTAAATCTTCTCTGTACCATTTCCAGCTTGACATCCTTCCTATAACATGGTGCCCAGAACTGAACATAATATAGAACCTTCAGCACCTCTGGCGTAAAAATAAAACAGGGAAGACGGTTCAACCATGGCTAATGAGGGAAATTAGGGATAGTGTTAAATCCAAGGAAAGAGGCATATAAATTGGCCAGTGGAAGCAGCAAACCGGAGGATTGGGGGAAATTTAGAATTCAACAGAGGAGGACAAAGGGGTTAAGAGTGGGGAAAATAGAGTATGAAAGAAAGCTTACGGGGTATAAAAAAACTGACTGTAAAAGCTTCTATAGATATGTGAAGAGGAAAAGATTAGTGAAGACAAATGTAGGTCCCTTCGTCAGAAACAGATGAATTTATAATGGGAAACAAGGAAATGGCTGACCCTTTAAACAAGTTTCTGTCTTCTGTGTTTCTGTCTTCACTCGTCGTCGTGACTATCCCTCGAGGTCGAGGATGATGGTCTACATTCTGTTATATTTATGGACTCTCAGGTGGCTTATAATGAGTCCAATCCTGGCTTTGAATGTTCTTCGGCATTCAGGACAGGTAATTCCAGATGGCAGATCGGGCTTTGGTTGTTGCTGCCTCTCTTTCTGTTTCCTTCTCTTTTCTTCTAATTCTGCGCATCTCTTGGCTTCGAAGGTCGCTGTTCCTTCTTGGATGATGGTTCGCCAGAGTTTCCTGTCCTTGGCATTGGTTTCTCTGAATCTCTTCTTTTGTCCGCCTCTTTTACGTTTGCCTTCTTTAAGCTAGGAGTAGAAGGTTTGCTTTGGTAGACACTGGTCTTTCATCCGAACAACATGACCAACCCATCTTAGTTAAGGAAGACACAAACAATCTTCCAGAAATACAAGGGGACCATGGATCTAGTGGGAGGGAGGAACTGAAGGGAATTCACAAAATTGTGTTAGGTAAACTGTTGGGACTTTAGGCAGATAAATTCCCAGAGCCTGATGATCTGCATCCCAGAGTGCTCAAGGAGGTGGCCCTAAAATTATAGATGTAGTGGTGATAATTTTCAAATGTTCTATAGACTCTGGATCAGTTCCTGTAGACTGGAGGGTAACTAATGTGACCCCACATTTTAAGAAAGGAGGGAGAGAGAACATGTTAGCCAGTAATGAGGAAGATGCTTGAGTCGATTATTAAAGATGTAATAGCAGTGCATTTGCAAAGCAATGACGGGATCGGTCAAAGTCAGCATGGATTTATGAAGGGGAAATCATGCTTGATTAATCTTCTGGAATTTTTGAGGACGTAACAAGTAGATTGGATAAGGGAAAGCCAGTGGACGTGGTGTATCTAGACTTTCAAAAAGCCTTTGACAAGGTCCCACACCAGAGATTAGTGTGCAAAATTATAGCACATGGTATTGGGAGTACGGTATTGACATGCATAGAGAACCGGTTGGCAACTCTGTGAAAGTCGCTCTTAGGTCTGTCCAAAACTTGATAGCCTCCCAGCACAGCGAGATGTCCATCCAGGAATGTTGACGACTGGGCCATTCCAGACAGCAAGAGTACGTGATGAGGGATATACTGACGTTTGGTGCAGCCAACACTAAGGCTTGTGGGGGATGATCAGTCTTGGAACCTTTCACTGCTGGACATTGAGGGGCAGAATACAGTGGGGACATTCCTCAAACAAGGGAAGGGATATCCCCTCAGGAGGCCATATGAATGGCAAGGATGGTTTGTTTAAAGATAGATGTGAACACTACTGAGTACGACACGACAGTAATGAATGTATATGCGCTGCGAATGTTTGAAGTTTTTAGTTTTTGTTTTGTATATTTTTTTAAATTCTGAAGTTATCTTTTAGAAGTTTAAAAAAAGTTGCTGTTGTGGATGTTGTAATTTGATGACTGATGTTTGCGAACTGCAGGGCAGTTTTGATCTCTGCAGTGCGTTGTAACTGTGTTTATGCAATAAAAGCTCCTTGTTAAGGAAAAAAATAGCCATGACAGTCTGTCTAACTATTTGACAGCGAGGAGGGTCCCCAGTGGAGATCTCTACATGGGAGTCCTCCAATTTTATATCGAGGACATGGTGGAGTGTTGCAGAGCAGGGGTGTGTGATAGATCTTTTAAATTGGTTCACCAACTTGCCAGCCGTCCATCACTTCTCTTATGTACCATGTGTATATGGAGTGTGAGAAGTTGCAGCCCTGTTTGTATTTATAAAGGGGATGTTTCTCAAGGTTTAGCTGCATTTCAGCCACATGCTCTTGACGAGTCAGCTCCTCTGGGAACCCTCTTCTGAGATTACATCTGTGTCCCTTGAGAGGCAGCACACGATGTCCACAGGAAGTTCAGAGGCCCTCCAAGAATGGTGGGTGCTGGGGGACGCCCGAGATGTGTCATGGACATGGCTGACGTTGGAATTTTAACGCTGTTGTTTGCAAACTGCATAGATAACGGTTTTAATTGATGAAAATGTGATTATTGAATAAAAACCTTCAAAGGAAAAAATGGACTCTCTCGATGAGCTGGGAGGCACTGAAACAAAATCAGTACTAATCAAGATCAGCTGTCAGAGAGCACTAAAAAGTGGCAACACTTTGGAAGTCAGCTTGACATCACACTATAAAGGCTTATTTTCAGGGAATTCTCGGATTTGCAATGTTTTGTCTGTGATTTCAGTTGCCAGCGGATTGTCAAGGTAAAGATGCAAGCTCTGGTGGGAGCTGAGCTGAGACTGACTTCATTTTGATCATTATCATTGGTGACTGCCCTCCAACTCCAATTGTCATGCTGGGTGAAGATGATTTCAATGATGCCTTGGAATTTGGTGAGGCAGGGGTGGCCTCAGACTGACCCAGGTGCAATGGCAACATTTAAAAGACATTGAACAGGTACATGGATAAGAAAGGTTTAGGGGGATATGGGTCAAAGCAGGCAAATAGGACTAGCATGGTTGGCATGGATGATGTCGGTTTAAGGGTTTGTTTCAGTGCTGTATAACTATGATTCTAAGTGATACTGATGGTACACCATGAACTGCCTGTAGACCATGGCCTGGTGGTCCCATGAGGTGGGGTGACATTAACGGAACACCGTGAACTGCCTGTAGACCATGGCCTGGTGGTCAGGTAGGGTGGGGTTCAGCACTCACTATGCACGGACAGGTGCAGCCTTCTGTTCAGCACCCTGTTGAATCCCATGTTGGCAATGAGATAGTACCAGCCGCTGTCAGTGTGCCGCAGCCGCAAGATGGTCAGGGAGCCGTTGGCGTGTGGCTTAGCCCGCTTGATGTAGGTCCCCCAGCATTTGATGGGGTAGCTGAAGTACCAGATGCACACTGGTGTTGGCTTCGAACCTGTCGCTTTACGGAAGGTCCAGGTAAGGGAGAGAGCTTCCGTGTTCGTCATGGGTGGGAAGACCACTCTTGAATTAACGTTTGCCATCATATACTCGGTGTGGGACATCACAGCCTCGGTCCTGCCTGGAGAGAGGGTATAGATGGGGGGGGGGGGGGGGGGGAGAGGAGGGAGAGATAGAATAAACAAAGAGTTAAGGGCCTGTCCCACTATATGAGTTTACCCAAGAGCTCTCCCGAGTAAAAAAAAAAAAATCAAACTCGTGGTAAGTACGTAGAATGTACGTAGCGGGTACGTCGGAGCTCAGGACGTCTCTTAGCGGCTTGTAACGCTAACGGAAGGTACTCGTTGTAAAGAGCACAAACTCACACGGGTTGAAACACAAGCATCTTTATTGTTCAGGTCATCAACTACACAGCAGGTCATCACACGTTCACACTGCTACTTAGACTGGCAAGCAGTGGCCAGGATCTTACACTATGAATGTTACAATTAGGCGGGGTTATAATTACTACGCATTCTAATTGGCTAACATGCTATAGCTAATGCTACATCTCTTCTATAAATGAAAAGTAGATACAGCGTTATCACTATGATGAGTAAATAAATTGTTAAATGTAAAATGCCACATCTAAGAATAATAAGGTTAAACATAGTCGCCGTATCTAACAGGCGGCTTACTAACCCGCACGGTCCGCGTACAGTAGGGGGCTGCGTCATCAACCTTTTCCTCCGAAAGGTTAAGGGCACGCCTGGGTGAGCCAACAGGGCTCTGGGGAGACACTGTAGGGGACGACCTTCGTGGGGGTACAGGTGAACTGGGTACAAGGGGGGTTGAGGGTGTAGACCGACGCAGGGACTGGCAGGGGGTGGCAGTTGCAGGCAGTAGAGCGACTGGAACAGCGATCACTTTAAAGTACAGTGGAGGGGCGTCAGGACCCTGGAGAGCCAGACGTCGTTCCTTCACTGGAAGGATGTGTTGACGGTTGCAGGCACGTTTCTGCGCGTCTCGATTGGATTGTACACGTGTTTGAATTGCAGCGGACTTTAGGCTTTAGGTGATCCTGAGTCACTGGCAGTGGAGGTTTTGTTCGCCGAGACATCAGTCGTTGGGCTGGAGAGCCTAAAACACTGTCTCTGGCAAAATTCCTCAGGATCAACAGGTCTAGGTAGACATCAGATTTTGCCAGGAAGGAGCATTCCATAAGTTGTTTAACGCTGCGAACAGCGCGTTCGGCAAGTCCGTTGGACTGTGGATACTCCGGGCTGCTGGTGACATGTTTAAAGTTCCATCGTTTGGCAAAGTCTTTGAACATTTGGCTGGAGAATTGTGTCCCGTTGTCAATCTGAAGGCGGGCTGGAATGCCATGTACGGAGAAATGCTGACGGAGTTTCAGGATAACTAGTTCTGAGGAGATGGTTGGTAGAAGATCAATTTCGAACCAACTCGAGTACGAGTCCATTAACACGAGATAGTGTTTCCCGTGCCAGTCAAAGATATCGGCGGCCACGGATGACCGTGGTAGGGAGGGAGCCGGTTGGGACAGCAGCGTTTGTTTTTGCTGGTGCGGCGCCTGCCTGCTGCAGATCGCGCATGACTCCGTTTTTTCCCGAATGTACTTGGTCATTCCGGGCAGTAAATCATTTCCTTGGCGCGTTGTAGGGTGGCCTCAACACCTGGGTGGCCACCGTGGATCTCCTCGTAGTACTTTTTATGTAGGGATGGGGGGATGACCGTTTTGTGACCCTTTACGATCACTTCGTCCTGGTACCAGTTCGTCACGTACCAGAAAGTAGGGTTTTAGTTCAGTGGATTGTTTGTTTGGCCAGCCGCCTTTAATGACGGAGGTTAGCAGCTGGCAGATTTTATCCATGGCAGTGTGTTCGGCGAGGCAATTGGAGGCGTGGGTTCGAATCCCACTTCTGACACCATGTAAAGAGCACAAACTCACACGGGTTGAAACACAAACATCTTTATTGTTCAGGTCATCAACTATACAGCAGGTCATCACACGTTCACACTGCTACTCAGACTGGCAAGCAGTGGGCAGGACCTTACACTATGAATGTTACAATTAGGCGGGGTTATAATTACTAAGCATTCTAATTGGCTAACATGTTATAGCCAATGCTACACTCGGGAAACGCGGTAAGCTCGTGAAGCTTTTTCAACAGTGTCCACGAGAGCCCCGAGTACCTAAGAGCGGCTATTACCGTAATTCTCCGAGTTTGAATCAGGGGAAACTCGGGAGAACTCTTGAATTACCTCGTACAGTGGGACAGGCCCTTTAGAGGGGAGGTAGAAAGAAAGGGGAGGGAATAGAAAGACAGTAAAAGGGAGGGGGTATAGGCAGATAAGGGCGTGAGGGCAAGGGGGCGGGAGAGGGATGGAAGGAAAGGGGAGGGGGCAGAGGCGAAGGGGGTGTGTGGAAAGGTCAAAAGAATGGAAGAGAGAGTGGGAAAGGGGTATAGAGAGCTGAGTAGTGAGAGACAAGATACAAGGAAAATAATGGAAGAAAGGGCGAGAGAGGGAGACATGGTGTGGGGTAAGAGGTTGAGAAGGAGAGAAAGAGATGAAAAATTGGGAATGGTGGACACAGAATGAGGGACTGAAAAGATGGCACAGAGAGAAATGTTTCCCGAAAGGAATAAGGTGGGTGAAAGATGAAGGCGTAACAGAAGAGTGGATGGGGATAATTAACTGCAGGGAGCAGGAAGAGGGGAGAAGTGTAGAGAGGGAGGATGATGAGAAAAGAGAATGACGAGGGAGAGAGAGGGAGGAGGTAGGAACAGGGATATATGGTTGAAGATGAGGTTGAGGGAGGAGAGAGAATAGCAGAATTATAACATTTGATGGCCAAGGAGCAAAAATAAAACTGTTGAAGGAGCTTGGAGTCTAGCAGCATCTGTGGAGGCAGAAGGATGGCAACATTTTGGGTTGAGGTTCTGGAATCAGGACAGAGTGGAGAGGGGAGAAAGCTGGTGTAAAGAGATGAGAGGGAGGGGAGCCAGGAGCTACTAGGAGGAACCAGTTGTGATGGGGGATGATGAGAAGTTGAAGCCAGGTGGGCGTGGGTAATGAGCTAAGTAACAAAGCTGGGGTGGGGGAAGGGATGGAAAAGATAAGGAGAGAAAGATCCTGGCTGAGACAAATCCTTGGGTATAGGGAGGGTCAGGGGGTTTGTGAGTGGGGTTGGGGGGGGTCAGGGGAAACATGTTGTTGGGGGTGGGGAGTCAAGTGGTGGGTGGTGTTGATTGGTCGGGATGGGTTGGGGGTGGGTGTGGTCCATGGGGGATGTTAAGAGGTTCAGGGGGTGGGTAGGTGTTCGGAGCCAGTTCTGGGAGGGGCCATTGAGGGAGGGGGTGCTAGGGGCTGCAGGGACGTGTCAGGGGGAGCAGTCAGGGAACGCAGTACTGGAGAGAGATCGGTACAGAGGGACGGGATAGTCAGGGAACAGATGTCATGGTCTTAAAATGGCTTTTCCTTTATCCTCGGGTCATTGACCCACAATTCACAGCCACCGAGAACTTTTTTCCTGCATCTATTCTGTCTGGATCTGTTTGACTTTGGTTGGTTTCTCAAAGAGCCTTTCTCAGTTTTCTAAATTCTAGTGAAAATAAGCCTAACTATCCCATTATCTGTTCATGCATCAGGCCCTGTCATTCTAGTTATCTATCTGTCCAGTGAATTTTGTTGAACATCTTCTAATGCGTATACATAAATATCTTTCCACAGCGAAGGAAACCAAAATCCCACAACAGTAAAAGTCTATTAAATTAGCAAATTCAGGGCTTTGTTGGTGCAGGACTAGAATTTCCCCATTAATACCCCAACATGAGGCCCCAAAGAGTGAACAGTGACCAGGGAACAGGAACCTTGGCAAGTGTACAGGGGGCACCAGAACCAGAGCCTGGGCAAGTGTACAAGTAGGACAGGAACCCTGGTCATGGACAGTGGTTGGATGCAAGAAAATTATGGCTCTAGTGAGCGAACAATGAGTGTGGGAACTCAAGTCCTGGTGAGCTGGTGGGTGGTGCAGGCACCAGCGAGAAGTGCTGTAGGAGGTAATGGGAAGGAGCCGAAAGAGGCATTAAGGTGGGATGATAGGATTAAAGGAATCACTGAGTTAGAAGGATGGAGAGATGGTTGATGGGAGGGGATAAGGGCTGGAAGAAGTGATCAAACGATAGGGAGGTAGGAATTGAGGTTGGGCTTGAATGAGAGTTGCAGGAAGAGACTGAAGTTGTAAGGTTGGACTGAATAGGCGGAAAATAGAGAAAGAAATTGAAAGAGGTTAAAAATATTGATCTAAACACCTTTGGCGCGATCAAGGGAGGATTTGTGCAAAGGTTGGAGTAAGAGATTGGTTTTACATTGAAGGAGGCCAAATGATTAGAACATCGGAGAGGATTATATTTTGGATAGAGGATGTGAGAGAGGACCACGGGAGGCATTAAAGGAGGGTTGGGTTGAGAATTGGATGTTTGAAGAGTGGGGATTGGGGTGGCAATCAAGGGAAGTGTTCAGCTGAAGTTAAAGGGAGATACTGAAGAGAAGCATTGAAGTATACAAGAAAGCAACAGGGAGTGGAGGGAGTGGCAGATGTAGGGAATCAGAGGGATGGAAGAAGAATCTGGTTAGGAATCAGATTAAAGGAACTTTGGAGGAAAGGAGGGGGTGTTGTAAGAGGGAATATTTGAGGAAAAAGAGATTGTGTTGGTGGGAAGCATGCAAGAGGGTTGAAGATAGTGTCAGAGAGCAGGGCTATGGGATGGAGAGTAGGAATAAATGGTGATGGAACAGATTGAGTGAGGGTTCATCAAAGGGAATGGACAAATATCGGAAGGCAGGATGGAAGCAAGTTAGAGGGAATGGTGGTGGGTGCAGTTGTGGGTGAGCTGAAGGAAAGGATTATGTAGGAGGGAGACAGAGAGGTGGGTGGGCAAATAAAGGATCATATATGGGTTTGTGGGTGGTACTGGAGTATAGGAGAGTGCTGAGGGGAGACTAATAAGAACAGAAGGCTTAGAAGAGTTGAAGTTATATTGAAGGTCAGAGGGAGGGTTCAATGTATATTTGCATGAACCGAGAGAAGGAAGCACAAGCAATGGCCTGGAAGGTAGAGGGAGGTCTGAAAGTTGGGGAGATAGTTAGGAGGGAGGAGTAAAGCTGGATGGAGGGATTACGTTGGTCAAGAACGAGAAGACAATACATTGGCGGATGCTGCAAATTTGAACAAAAAGAATAAGTGCTGAAGGAACTCAGCGGGTCAGGCAGCCTCCCTGGAGGGATTGGTCAGACACATTTCGGGTAGGGGGCAGAAAGCTGCAAAAGGATGGGTATGGGGAAAAGTCTGGCAAGTCATAGGTGGATACATGTAAAGGGAGAGGGTGATTGGCAGATAGGTGGAATGTGACAAAAGGCAAGAGGTGAAAAGGGTGTCAAATAAATAAAGAGGAGGTATAGGATGTAAATCCAGAGGGAAATATATGGGTGGATGGGAACAGGGGAGAGGGGAAAGAGGGTGGATAAAAGGGAAATATGAGAATAGGAATAGGAGATGATTGTTAGGAGGTGGGGGAAAGGCACAGGCTGACTAGTTTGGCGAGAAATTTCAGTTTAGTTTTGTTTAGTTGAGAGATACAGAGTGGAAACAGGCCCTTCGGCCAACCTAGTCTGCACCAACCAGCGATCACTGCACATTAACACCATCCTACACTAGGGACTATTTTTACATTTATACCAAGCCAATTACCTACAAACCTGTATGTGGGAGTGTGGGAGGAAACCGAAGTTCTCAGAGAAAACCCATGCAAGTCACAGGAAGAACGTAAAACTCCGTACAGACAAGCACCCAAAGTTAGGATCGAACCCAGGTCTCAGGCGCTGTAAGGCAACAACTCTACCGCTACGCCACTGTGCTTTCTTGATGGAGTATGGGGATTTAAAAGGACTGGGTATCCATGGTAAAGATGAGGTGATGGGACCCTAGAAACTGGAAGTTATTAAGGTGTTGAAGAGTGTGGGAGGTATCTTGGATGTAGGTTGAAGAGACTGGGGGTGGGGGGGGGTGTGGAAGGGAAACAACAAGATAGAGTTGATGTATTTGGTGGTGCAGGAGCTGGCAGAACAATTAGTTTTCCAGAGCAGTACTGCTTATGGATTTTGGGCAGGAGATAGAAACAGGCAGTCACAAAATGCTGGAGTAACTCAGCGGGAAAGGCAGCATCTCTGGAGAGAAGAAATGGGTGACGTTTCGGGTCGAGGCACTTCTTCAGACTTCTTCAGGGGTAGTTAAAGTGCTGAGTATACATGAGATCAGGTAGGTTAAGATGGACTGAGCGGAAGTGTTCAGCAAAACGATCGTCGAGCCTGCGCTTGGTCTCGCTGATGTACAGGAGTTGACACCTGGAACAGCGGATACAGTCGATGAGGTTGGAGGAGGTGCAAGTGAACCTCTGCCTCACCTGGAAAGACTGTTGGGGGTTCTTCGAGGGAGTCGAGGGGGAGGTAAAGGGACAGGTATTGCATCTCCTACGGTTGGAGGGAAAGTACCTGGGGAGGGGGTGATTTGGGTGGGAAGGGATAAGTTGACCAGGGAGTTGCGGAGGGAACGGTCTCTGCGGCAAGCAGAAAGGGGTGGAGAAGGGAAGATGTGGCCAGTAGTGGGATCCCGTTGGAGGTGGCAAAAATGTTGGAGGATTATATGCTGTATGCGATGGCTGACAGGGTGGAAGGTGAGAACCAGGGGGACTCTGTCCTTGTTACGAATGGGGGGAGGGGGAGCAAGAGCGGTGCTGCGGGATATCGAGGAATCCCTAGTGAGAGCCTCATCTATAATTGAAGAGGGGAACCCCCATTTCCTAATGGAAAACCTCATCCTGGGCGCAGATACGTCATAGACGGAGGAATTGGGAGTAGGGGATAGAGTTTTTACAGGAAGCAGGGTGGGAAGGAGTGAAGTCTAGATAGTTATGGGAATCAGCAAGCAGTGCAGTGTTGAGGAACTACAAGGTTGGGGACTGTGAAGGGGAGATCGCCGGAGAAAATAAGATTGATGATCGTTTGTGATATGATGGCCAGGCGATCATCAGCGGAGTCATGGTCGAGGGGTAGTATAAGCAGATTTCAGAGAGCTGGCACATGGCGTCAGCATGGTAGAGGCCAGCCTGCAAGATTATATCGACATTTCCCTTGTCAGCGGGCTTGATGACAATATTGGGATTGGTACTGAGTGGAGGGCTGGGCATTCGAGGGGGTGAGATTGAAGTGGGTATGGGGAGAGGAGAAATCAAGATGGTTTATATTGCACGCTGTTGGAGATGAGAGAGGTTGAGAGAATGAAGGCGACTGGCAGAGGGAGTACAGGAAGAAGAGGAGTGTTGGAGTCAAGAGAAGGTGTTGTCAGTGAAGGAACGAGGATTCCTTGGCAGAGAAGTTGGCCTGGAGGCGACGGATGATGAGCTTGACATCATGGCGGGTTCAGAACTAAGTGTGGACACGTGGGTACACAGAAGGTAAGACTTCAGGTGAGGGCAGATACAACATTGCAGAGGGGTGGGCAGGGGGGCAGGGGACAACGTGATAGAAGTTGGGGCTAGGTGCAAACAAGTTTTGAGGAAGGCAGAGAGGCGTGGGGGGATTCAGCAGAGGTACCATGAAGGGAAGACGAGGATTTAGAGAGCGGTGTGTGTGGGGTGGTGGGGGTAGGGGAAGTGGTATGTAGGAGGGAGGAGGAAGGGCAGCAGGGCCCAGCAGTGGTTATGTTATGGGCCATGGCCTGGAGGTGACTGAGAAGCAGTACGACCTAGCAGAGGCAATTGTTCTCGGGCGAGGAGGGAGAACTGTTGCACGAAGTGGTAGATGGAGTGCAGATACCTTAGACTGTTGTTGGGCTCGAACCTGAAGGCCTGGAAACGGAGCTGGAAACCAGGTGGGACAAGATGGTGGTGAAGGCCATTGCTGAGGAAGCACATGTGGCTGGAGTAACAAATCTAAGTCAGAACACGGACAAAGAGCAGGAGAGCAACAGGTATCATAGAGTGGCAGCAATGAGAGAGGGTCTCACGGCACTCACATCAGAGAGAAGAGAACTTTGAAGTAGGAATAGTTTGAGCTGTGGAGGTATTTGCATACCTTGGGTATGCAAGCAAAGAATTTACTGTGACTTGTCACATGTGACAATAAAGTATTCAATTCAATTCAATTCGAAAGAAGTGTTGTAAAATGTAAAGCCAGAGGGTGGTACATTCATGGAGAGGACAGGGAGGCATGTGTACGTACCAGTGCAAAGGAAGAGTCAGGGAAAAAAGAGGCATGGTTGGAAAGGTTTCCTTGAAATAGAACAATTTAATGTTCATACCATTGGACTGTAAGGTACCCAAGCAAAAACGAGGTTCTGTTCTCCCACTTGTGAGTGGCCTCATTCTGGCCACTCACAAGCTCTAGGGGCTAGCGGAATCAAGGGATATGGGGAGAAGGCAGGCACGGGTTACTGATTGGAGATGATCAGCCATGATCACAATGAATGGCAGTGCTGGCTCGAAGGGCCAAATGGACTCCTCCTGCACCTATTTTCTATGGCCCTGAACAAAAGGGGAGAGAAGGGGGGAGAAGGAGTGGAGACAATTTTAAGAAGCCAGACAACTTTTAATAAGCCAGAGATACACAGCTGTGACGTTTAGCGGGCATTTAACATTACCGGTTGGTTTTCCTTGGTTTTGAAAACGTGCTTACGTTTTTTTAGCTTGTTGAAAAATTTTCCTCGACCAAACTGAGGCCGCGAGTAGTAACCACTATGCGGGAGCTCCTCTCGACCATGAAGGAGACTTACCAGTGACCACCTACGACCATGTATCAACCATGCTGCGAGCTTGTGGCGAGCGCAAACTCTCCTAAACTCGCAAATAGTGGGACAGCCCTTTAGGAAGTTCGGCATGTCCCCAACAACTCTCACCCACTTTATCAGGATGCATCATAACTTGGTTTGGGAACAACTACATCCAAGACCGCAAGAAATTGTAGTGAATTGTGGATGCAGCCCAGACCATCACACAAACCAACCTCACTTCCATTGACTCAATTGATACCTTAGGCTGCCTCAGCAAGACCAGCAGCATAATCAAGGACGAGTCGCACCCTGGCCACTCCCTCCTCTCCCCTCAGGCAAAACATATAGAAGTGTGAAAACGCACACCTCCAGATTCAGGGATAGTTTCTTCCGAACTGTTGTCAGGCAACTGACTCATCATACTAGAGAGCAGTCCTGAACCACTATCTACCTCATTGATGACCCGCGAACACATAATTGATCGAACTTTACTGGCTTACCCTTGCACCAAACGTTATTCCCTTATCATGTATCCATACTGTAAATGGCACGATTGTAATGATGTGTGGTCTTTCTGCTGAGTGGTTAGCACGCAACAAAAGATTTTCACTGTACCGAGGTACACGTGACAATAAACGAAACAAAAACGGAGAGGAAACAAGACACAAGGATTCGAACAGAAAAGGGAGTTTGAAGAAGCGTGTGGTTGGGGAGGCAAATAGGACACATGGGGAAGTGTGGACGGCTTGAGGGAAGGTTTCTCAAGGTCTATACACATCACATCCACTGGTTTTCCCTCATCTGCTAGTTAAAGAAAATTCATTTGTCGAGAACGGTTTGTCCTTCATTAATGTACGTTGACTTTGCCTTGACCATGTCACTTTTCTCCAGGTGCCCTATTCCTTGAGGAGGAATGGAAGTCGGTGGAAGGCTCTGAGAGAGGGACCGAGGCAGGGTGAGTGGAGTTTGGAGGGGAATGTTGGGGGTGAAGACCTCGCCTTACCGGCCCAAAAAGCCAAGAGGAGCCCGAGGACGGCAATCATGGCGAAGGCCGTCGGATGGTCCGGCACGTGCGCCGCCACCAATCACATCTTGCTCCCCCTTCCCTCCGCCTGGCCAGCTGTAATTGGTTTACGGTCTCCGCCAATTCCACCAACCACGACGGACTCCCACCTTTCCTCCTATCTTCGCTCACCCCGCTCCATCCAATCGGCATCCTCCTCGTTCCGCCCGCCTCCACCAATCGCAGCTGGCGCAGTGCCCGTCGCCACAGCTTCCTCTGTTCTTGGCTCTGACTCTGACAGACCGAGCAGGCCTCGTCTGAAGCAAAGATACTAGATCTGAAGGGTCTCGATCCGAAATGTCACCATTCCTTCTCTCCAGAGATGCTGCCTGTCCCGCTGAGTTACTCCAGCATTTTGTGTCTATTTTCGGTTTAAACCAGCATCTGCAGTTCCTTCTTACACAGGCCTCGTCGTTGTCATTGAATCACCCATCCGGCGCTCTCCTGCCCCAAGAGATCATAGAGCGGAGCTCCTGCCCTGTCTCAGCGGACCGCCTCCACCCCCCTCCCTTCCCGACATGTCCTACATTTCAAAACTCGCGACGAATTCCAGTGGCTTTGGTTGCTTCGTTTTGCAGTCTCGGCCATCTTTGGTCTCGGCTGTGCCAACGAAGTGGTGCCGTGCTGATGATACAATGGAATCGCCCATCATTTGTGAATGAGTGTCGCTGCCGACTTTGGATACAGGCAGTTTCCCTTACATTTGCTGTAGGCACTGACAGAGATGGCTAACTAGGCAGCATGGGGGAGGGGGGGGGGGGGCGAGAGGAGGGGGAAGGGGGGAAGCGGTGGGGGGAGTGGGGAAGAGAACATTCCTTATGCCTTCTTCACTACCTAGATCCCTCTGCTCCTCAATACTCCCTGGGGTCCAACCATTCTAAAACAGTGCATCAACTCACCCATTCAATCTGCCATTGCTCTGCTTGTTTTATCTGATCAACATCTTTCAATAACTGAAATCCAACTTCCTCATCAACAGTTTTCACAGTGATCAAAAATAGGAAGATTAAACGAGAACTTACCAGTTTGAAGTTTGATCTTTATTTTATGCGGAGTTACGATGAGGGATTACGTGAAGAAACCCACCAGCCCGCATGCGCGTCAACCTTCAAAGCAGCGGTGTGAAATCACAGAAACAGTTGCTGAACTGATTATAGGAAGATTCGAGAAACTAGAACTACCACATGACCTTTATGAGAAGAGGGTTGGGAGCGGAGGGCACGTAATCCCTCATCGTAACTCCTCATAAAATAAAGATCAAACTTCAAACTGGTAAGTTCTCGTTTAATCTTCCTATTTTACTTCGGAGTCACGTGAGTGACTACGTGAAGATTTTAAAGCTCTGTGATTTCATGCCGCGAACACGAGTCCATGCAACACACTGCATTAGTTGACCAGAAATGATTGAAAAGATAATGCATTCAGACATGACATAGATTTAAAACATACTGATGCTAATAATAAGCAAATAATAAGCAAATTATTGAATAGAACTTAAAATTGAGTTGGCAAACGAACCCGGCCTGGCAATCAGTTTATTATAAAAGGTTTGGAAAGTCCGCTCATTTGACCATCCTACTGTCGCTAGGATGCGGTCCAGCGGAACCTCCATGAACCTTGCTGCTGATGTTATCGCAGCCCTGGTGGAGTGAGATTTAAAACATCAGTGTTCACTCCTGCACAAGCCAATACATATCTAAACCATCTGGAGATGGTCTGCACTGAAACCCTCTTGTGTATTTTTTGTGTCTAACAAACATTGCCAGCTCAGTGCCTCTAAGGTTCTTTGTAGCCTTAAAATATGATGAGTATGTGTGGCAACACACAATCTATGGTCCATAGGATATGCCAGAAATTCCAGCTTTAGACCCAACGCCCCCGGTCTGCTTAGTTTAATTAACTCATTTACATAGAACACGTTATTTTGTTGGTAGATATAACCACTCTGTTCAGCCGTAGCTTATGCAACGACTGGACGCGATGCGCTGAAACCAGCGTCATGAGCATAGCTACCTTATATGAGAGCCAGGCCAAAGATAAGGACGTAGCTGGAGTCCACCGGCGAAATAGTGTTAACACAATGTTAATATCCCATACTACCGTGTACCTGGGCCTGGGAGGATTTGTGTTAAAGATATCCTTCATAAATCTGGATATCAGAGGGTGAGACCCGACAGAATGGGTCCCAATCCCAGCAGCAAATATGATGACAAGGTACTTTTGGCACAGTTAATGCAGTATAACTAAATTTTTGTCAAGAACCTTTTGAAAGGAACTCCAAGACGTCAGTTATCCGTGCGTATTATGTGTTATATTAGCATTTAAACAAAACACTTCCCATCTCTGATCAGGAATGTACTGCTTTTTGGTGCTGCAGTGATCACGTCCACGGTTCGGTCTGACAACCCGAGCGATCTACAACAGGAACGATCTACTTAGAGTCTGCAAATCATTAAATTGATTCTATCATGCAGATGGTGGCTTCCCGAGTCACAGGATGAACCAGCAAATTTTTGTGTTTAGAAATAACCATATAAGGTTCTATTATCATTCCCAACATTAGCGGGAACCATTGCTGCATAGGCCAGTCAGGCACTACGAAAATGCCTGAAGCGGAATCTTGCTGGATTTATTTGCAAGTCCCGACTGATGAGGCAAAATGGAGGAAAGCATAAAAGAACATTCCTCCCAGTGTAGCGAGAATGCATCTATCGCCACTGCCCCTGGGTCTGGCTCCATGCCACATATTTTTGCAACTGGTGATTGAGCTAGATGTTAACAAATCGATATTCGGTGTTCCATACCGAGCAACAATATCATTAAATACTTTGTGATCCAACATCCATTCAGTGTTGTCATTAAATTTACGTGACGATACACCAGCACCAAATGAGGTTAGGTAAACTATCACAGGAATCTGACTTGATTCCACCCATGTGATTAATATATGCCACCGCCGTAGTGTTATCAACTTGTAGTTGAACATGCAGATTATGCATATTCCCACAATAAGCCTTTAACCCATAGAATGCCCCCAGTATCTCAGGTAGTTGATACCATATAACTGAAGAATGGTAACTCATGCACATCCTATCTGCCTCCGCAACTAGAGATGGTATTAGTAGTTCCACATCCTTGAGCACTAGCATCAGTTTGTAATATATACTGAAGGTTTACTGACCTAAATGTTACTGGAGCAATGCTGAATATGGTCGTCTACCATTGTAATTCTGATAGCTTCAGCTGGTAATAGCATAGGTCTTTTAAAATGACCTAAATGGTACTTGAGAGCTTGCTCCTTTGCACGTTGTAAATTCTGATAAGCAAAGGTCAAATTGCGCAGCTGGAAAAACAGCCACTATATTGCCAATTACCCTAGCCACCTGGCGAATAGAAGGCTGCTTCATAACAACAAGGTTGTTACAGGCTTCTATTAATTCTAATCTCTTGCCCAGGGCAGAGTCACAGATATTAATAGAGTTAAAGGTAAATCCAATAATCAATAACTCTAGTTGGTATCAACTTAGATTTATCTGGATGGTTGAGAATACCCCAATTTCTCAAATATGAGTTTCGTAGCTGAAAACAGCTAATTTAGCCAAATACAGCGTTTTAGAATATCATCCAGTTAGGCCATAACAATGTGTTTTTGAGCTCTGAGCAGCCAAGCACCGGCTTAGTAATTTGGTAAATAACCTGGGAGCTGAAGTTAGCCCATTAGGCAACGCTTTAAACTGCCATAGTTGCCCCCATCCAGCTGAATTTCAAACATCTCCGGTGATCCTGTGAATGGGAACTGAATAGTATGCATCTTTGAGATCGATGCATGCCATAAAGCATTCGTTGGGGAATCAGTTGTTTATGCAGTAACGAATTTTTCCATTTTAAATGTCTATACTGCACATGTGAGTTAAGTGTGAGTTAAATCAAGGATGATCCAACATCCTCCATCTTTCTTGCTGGAGGCGCAGGGTGTCTTCGCCGAAACGGTGAAGCTTTGCTCGTCGTGGGTGCTTTAATTAACCAACAGCTTTTGCTTCCTCATCCAGATATTTTACTTGTTTGGATAGGTCTTACCCGAACAGATTAGACGGCTGGACATTGACTTGACCTCTCGATTACCCCTTTTGCGTGTAATTTATGAATTCTGCTTGTATATCCAAACCTTCTTGTTTGGAATGAATAAATGCTCGACTTGGTGTATATGTATGGGTGGCAATGAGTTAAGAGAAATTCAATTTGGAACCCTTGTATACTGTGCAGTATAAACTGATCTGATGTCATCCACCGCCATTTGTGCAAAAACAAGTGTAATCTACCACCAACTTGTAACTGACCTCACACACCCCATGTTCCGGAAAGAACCAGACCCACCTACCTCCATGGTTACAGGTGGTGTTATGGTAGGCCCAAAGGCCCTGATGCGTGTTCTATTTCCATCCTCGAGATTTGGAGGGTAGGACTGCTGGGGGTGCGTGGATTGCGCATTTTCATGAGGGCTGTTTGGGCCTTGGCCTAAAAGACCTCTGCCCAGAGATTCAGCTTTCGAGCTGCCACCAGCTTCAATGAACCGCTTACTTCTGATGGAGGCGTAGGGGTGTTGTCGAGCGGAAACGGTGAAGCTTTGCTCGTCGTTGGTACCTTGATTAGCCCGACAGCTTTGCTTCCTCATCCAGGTCTTTTACATGTTTGGGTAGGTCTTCCCCGAAAAGATTCGGCGGCTGGGACATGGCTGGCCTTACATAAGCCTGCAAATTTGGATTTAAGGCAGGTCTGATGGCGTTCTCCGAAAGCAGTTCATTTCGAAGTGTGCATTGCACATCAACGCCAGGGCATCCAGCTGGCCGTCCGATAAGGGCCCACCATCCACTGATCTGGCAAATGCCGTGATGCCTGAGGCCAGTAATTTTAAAATTTGTTGGAGTTTTATTTCCTGGGCTTTGATGCCCCTCCAATGTCTCCCCAGATAGAGTTGTTCACTGCCGGCACTTTCAGGGATGCACAATTTACAGGTGTATGGTATTTTGCAGCCGTCACCTGTTCCTGTAATGATGTGACGTGAGGTAGTTGATGCTGAAGCCAGCTCTTCTTGCAGTGGCTCCTTTGTTTGCGAGGGGTATCGCAACCTTGATGCCATGGCAGACAATCTTGAACCTCACGCATGCATACCAGTATGTTCCATGGACATACCTCCCGAATTCGGAGTCAGTCATATACTGACCCCGACACTCCCCTCCACAGAGAGGGAGATTTTTAAACAGCCCTGAAACAGGCGCTGCCGCAGGCTCGCAAGGAGGCCTGCGCTGATATGTCCCTGTTTCACGGAGCATATCATGATGGAGCATCCTTTCCATAAGGTGCTGCATCCGGGATAAACGCCCGAAGACGCCATCCACGTTTGTAGGAGAATCCTCCTGGCCTGACTCACCTGAGTACACAGGGCCTTTCAGACTTCCGTTTGGCTTTGCCCCCTTTAGGGGTTGCCAAGTCTGAAGTCGCTGACCGCACTGTCAGTGACTACCCGGCTACCCGCACTCCCGCGGTCCTCCGTAGCCAGTTTCCCCGCGCCCGTCTGGATTTCGCCTGGATTTCCATATCCGGAGCAAAACTCTGTAAAAGAGATTTCCCCAACCAAAAAACACGACCTGGAGAATAAGTTTAAAACTTACCTGCAGGGTTTTGAAACTTACCGCTGGAGGAGGGACGCTCCTCCCAGCCAGTCGTGCGCCATGCGTTAGACTATTGACGCGCATGCGGGCTGGCGGGCTTCTTCACGTAGTCACTCACGTGACTCCGAAGTAAAATAATGGATCAATGGGCACAAGAACTCACTCTGATCAAGAAAAGCGGACCGCAGGATCACTAAACCAGAAAATTGGCCTCAGAGCACAGGGTCATTAACCAAAGGCCACTGATCTTTGGTCTACAATACAGTACAGATGCATAATAGTTTAGAATGGCAGGTCGCGGGGAACAGGATCTCTGATCCAAAACAAGTTGCAGCGTCACTGAGATCTATAAAAGCGAGGCAAGGGATCAAAATGATCGAGAACAGAGCATATGGTCACTCAGATTTAGAAGAGCAGGGACACTCTGATTCTGATAGATTCAAGTGACTGGAGTTGTTTACCCTAAACCAGAGGCCACCAAGGGGAGGCAATCAAGGTGCATGATAAGGATTAGAGGAGAGAAAGGAAGCTGCTATCCCTGAAAGGGGTTCTGAGTTTCACTCCCTGACTCTCCGTATTTAATCTGCATATGAAAGTTAACTTGAAAAGGCAGTATCTACAGTAGTGACAAAGTGGGGGAAATGAGTTCAGGTTCATTAGAGTAACAAGGAACTGCAGATGCTGCATTACACCAAATATCGACAGAAAAATGAAGAAGAGTCTTGACCCGAAACGTCACATATTCCTTTTCTCTAGAGATGCTGCCTGATCCGCTGATCTACTCCAGCATTTTGTGTTTATCTTCAGGCTCATTAGATTTGTCCCAAGCAGGATAAACATCCCTTATTGCACAGCTTCCCCATATCGTTAATTTTCTATACATCGGAAAGGAATTGTGCTCCTTTATCTGCTCAGATGTAAGGTTGCCTTATCTTTGCTCGGCGGTTCAACTAAGCAGTTGATACCCACTTCCTACTTCAGAGTGCTTCGGCATGGGCGCACATCTTTGGTCCAGTAAGCCTGCTCATGCAAAAAACATGATGCACGCCAGTTGCGTGTCATTAAAGTGAGGTGCTCAAGACAGGGAGGAGGTGACAGCGATCTTAACAGGCCATGGTCTGAATACAACGAGGTAGCTACAAGCAGTTTTCAATGCAGAAAACATCAGGAGTGAACTGCGAGTCCTTGTGTCCTCTCCACTCCTGCTGGTATCAGCTGTATGGCCTAAAATAAAGAGGAGCGGACAATGGGAATCCATTAATATCTAGCGTTTTATTTGGATGGGTTGAAGCTTCCCTACACCCCAATCCAGGAACCCTTCCCATTCCCACCCCAATCCCACGACACTTTCTCTTCTCCACAACTCTCCCACAGTCCCCAGAGGGTAAATTCTGGAGGTACTTCACTCTTTCCGCCCAGGGTAAGTATAAGTGCAGACAGGCAGAGTTTGACCTCGGGAGGGGTAGGGGAAGGAACTGCCCCACACCCCATGGGGTCTAATGGGGTGAGGGCAGGGGGCAGCAGACGGCATCAGATCGAGATGTCAGATGGGGTTCCTGGTCCAGTGTCACCAGGGTCTTGCGGTCACTCCCAGCTGCCCACATTCACACCTTTCCAATGGAAAGGGCTCCGGCTTCCGTGACGAGAAAATCCTCAACCGTCTGCTGGATCTCGTCAGCCAGGATCACGGTTCAGACTGGGACGTCCTGTGGGACAATAAAAAGGCAGGAGTTGTCAAACAGTTTGCTGACGAGGCATTCAGAACACAGGGGTAAGTGCCATTTAACCCGGGGGGAATCGGAGAAGGGGACAGGTGTCCTTGGACTGTGGGAGAGGATTCAATGGATGGGTACAGTCTGAAATGAACTGAGGGAAGAGAATCAATGGGTTGGGGAGATGGTCATTAGGGAGCGAATTCAATTAGTGGACTATGGGGGATATAGTAGGTGGGAAGTCTGAAAGGGGAGAGCGTTTGAGCAGATTAAGAGGGCGGACGAGTCCATGGGTTCTGGGACTGTCAGCTGTTGATAATGCTCTGGAACCTTTACCTTTAATCCCACTCAGTCACTACAGGGAGCATTTCAGCAGCATCAGTCCGAGAAGCAGTGGAAGCGGTGATCGAACTGTCCGCGATGAGGAGGCTGAAAAGGAAAGAATGTTCTTTAGTAGTGATCAAAGCAGTCATGGGTGGGGAAAAAAGTTATGGCATGGGGGGAGGAGCGACTTGGGCAGGTTATGCCGAGGAATGAGGGGTAGAATGGTGGGGGGTTTGTCCAGATGGGGGAAGGTGTGGTGGGTTGGTGAGGTCTGCACCTCTGCACCGTGGAGGTGACAGTTGAGCGGGTGAGGAGTCTGCTCCTAAGGTGAAGCGGGTGGGTGGGTGGTTAGGTCCACCTTGAAGAGGGAGGAGTGTCCGTGGAGGGGGGGGTTATGCGGAGCTGTGGGAGGGGGAAGTCCTTGGCTTAGGTGAGGTGCCAGGCGTGGGGGAACAGTTACAGGGTGTGGGGGAAAAGTGGGTGGGGGAGCGAGGTGTGGAAGAGGTGGTGGCGGATGTGGGAGGTATGGGCGGGGGGTGGGCAAGGGGTGAGGAAGGGGCGTTTTGGGGGAGTGGCGTGTGGGGGAGGGAAGGCTGTGGGTGGGGTAGGGATGCGTCTTGGCGGAGGTGTGATTGGGTGTCGGAGGTGCAAAGCGTGGGGGAGGTGCGGGTGAGTGGGAGATGGACGAATGGTGGGGAGAGGCGAGTGGTGGAGGGGCGAGATGTGACGGTGGGCAAGGTACAAGGCTTGTTAGAGGGGCAGATGTGTGGGCGAGGTACTGGGCATGGGGGACGGTGCTTGTTGCTGAGGCAAGGTGGGGAAGTCCATGGCAGCGGAGTGTCAGGTATGGACGATGGCTCCAAATTTGGGGGAAAGGCTGGGTCAGAGTGGGGATGGCTGGATCAGACACTGAAGGACAATAGGACAGATACTCTGAGGGACTGAGGAAGCTAGAGTGTGATGGAGAATGATGTAGGTGCCAAATAGAGGTAGCAGAGTGAAACAGAGGGACATGTAAGAGTTGTTTGGAATGATGGAATGTGGAATTGGATAGAGGTAGGGAGATCAGGAGTGGAACGAAGGGAGCGATGTAGAGAGGTACAAAGGTAATGCTGTGGAACAGGAGGGGTAAGAAAGGCAGAGAGCTGCAGTAAATGGAGGGTTCATAGTGGGGTGAAGATAGGAGGACAGAGGGACATTTGGCTTGTGTGGAGTGGAGGTGATCAGAGAGGTCGTCCAGTGGTGAGGATGGCAAGGTGGAGCTCGATAGCAGGAGGGTATAGAGGCAGTGGCTTGGGGCTTTAGGGGCGGACTGGAATTGAGAGCGGGAATGCGGCCTGACCCACCAAAAACATATAGCTGCATGTTGAAGAAGTAGCCTTTCCCTTTGGTAAACTCGGCTTGTAGGCAGTAGTAGCCAGCGTCAGCTGCACGGACTGACTCCAGCATCAGTGTGCCATTGCCATAGATGTGCGCCCGATGCTTGTAGATACCATGGCATTCCTGCTTGTCAGGCAGGTTCCAGGTACAGATGACAGAGGGCAGGGATTTTGGCAATTTGCGGAAGGTCCATTGAAGGAAGGTGGGCGCCTGTTTCAGATGGACAGACAGGGTGGTATTGACGTTCACCCGACTACATCTGTAGTCATTAACCAATGTAGTTGCACAGACTTGGCCTGGGAGCAAGGGGACAAAGGGAGCAAGGGGTAATAGTGTGGCATAGCAGTCTACCTATGTCCCCTGCTGTCAACCCTATGCCCTGACAAACTCATGACCCAGCTATCAGTGAGCCCAAAGCCCGACCCTAGACAGTGATAAAATATCTCCTCATCGCAGGCAGTGACCCCAGCTTTTCACCCCAATCTCAGACTATGACTGGATCATTACCCCAATCCCTCATAGCAACATTGGACCATTGATCCTGACTCTGGAACATGACTGTCACCCTTCACCCCAACACTCGACTATGACCCTGATTCCTTACCTTGGCCAGTAATGGCATGCCTGAACCTTAAACATGACCATAGGCAGTGGCTTTATCTTCATCCCAAGACCCTGACAACTCGTAGCAAACCAACAATGACCATGACCTCTTACTTTGAACTGGACAGTGATGTGCTCCCTTGCTGAACCCAGACAGTAGCATGGCCCGTCAAACTGACCTCGGAGTGTTGTGGCCCTCATCCCAACTCTGGATAGTGACACAAACCTTTGAGGTTAGAGGGAAGGCAGACATTGAAGGAAGTGCAAGGTGGGGAGGGGTAGTGATCAGGAGGATGAAGTTTGAAATAGGATTAACTGACAAAATGCAGAGCAGTATATAGGGATTTTGAGCAGGATGGAGGGAAGGAATATGAGGGATGAGTAAGAGTGGGACAGGAGGAGGTTGACTGGCACACAGTAAGTTGTCAGAGAGGCAGTGAGGTGGCAGGGAAATAGAGACGGGAGCCTGATGGCAGGATACGGCAGAGAAGCAGTGGCTGGTGGGGATGGATGGGTTGAATGGGATGGAGGGAGATGCAGCCTCACCCACCGAAAATATGCAGCTGCACTTTGTGTTCGAAGCCTCGGTCCTGGCTGAACTTGGCATGGAGGTAGTACCAGCCGGAGTCAGCAGCACGGATTGTGCCCAGCAACAATGTGCCGTTGATGTAGACGTGCGCCCGGTTCGTGTAGCTACCCCGGCACTCCCGCTGGTCAGGCAGGAACCAGATGCAGATGACAGAAGGTATGGAGCGAGGCGATTTACGGAAGCTCCACTCCAGGAAGGTGGGCTCCTGCTTCAGACCGACATGAAAGGTGACTTTGGAGTTCAAACGAGCACATGCATAGTCCGTGGCAAGTGTGATGCCGTGGGCCAGCCCTGGGAGTGAGGATGACATGGATAGTGGCACGAACCCTCACTCCAAACTCAGACAGTGACATGACACTTTATCCCAAACCCAGAGAGTGACACAACCGCTCATCTGAACCCTGGACAGTGATATTGTCCTAACCCTGACCCAGACAGTGAACAACCTTAACCCTGCGCGACACGACTTTTCACTCTGACCCCAGACAGTTATATAATCGCCCCCTCCCCCCACATTGCGACCCTGAAGTGTGACGTGATGTCTCGCCCAAACCCTGCGTGGTGACACAACATCCCACTTTGACCCTAGGCACCTCAACCTCTCTTATAGACCTGGACAGTGACATGGCAACTCCCCCCTTCCCCCAAATCTGGACAGTGACTTAATCCTGCAACATGAATTTGAAGAGTGATATAACCTTTTACAGTTAAGCGTCTTTTCACCCTAACCCAAAACAGCAACAGAACTCTCACCCTGATCTCATCAAACTTCACGACTCTTCACACTCAGACAATTAATTGACACCTTATCTGACCTTGGACAGTGACATAACCATCACCCTGCCAACAAAATGACACCTCAGTTTGACCCTGGACAGTGAGCTGATCTTTTCACCCAGATAGCAACATGACTCCTCACCCTGACCTTGCACAACCCGTAGCCTGAGTCTTGACAATGGAAGGAACTCACATTCTTACCCTGACAGTGACATGATCCCTCAAATGACCCTGTTCCTGGATAGTGACATGAACCAGACAGTGATATGGCATCTCACCCTGAATCAGAACAATCATATATTCCTTCACCTGACTCAGACAATAACATGACCCCTCTTGCTGACCCTACACAGTAACATAGCCGCTAACCCTAATCCTGGATTATGATACGAACCCTAACCCTAATCCCAGCCAGTGACACGATTCCTCACCCTGACCCCCGACCCTGTCAAGACTCCTCATCCCAACGCCATAAACGACATGTCTCTTCAAACCACTTCCCTCATACAACCCCCATCTACGATGAACTCCCTTGTACTTACCCCCATCCCAACCTTTCTATTCATTGTCCCTCATCTGTGAACATTCTATGATCCCACCTCTCCACTATGCGCACCCCTGATCCATCCCTTCTGACCATGACCCTTTCACACCACTGATCCACATTTAGGTCTACCTTCTACAGAACCCCATTCCTGACCCCTCCACTGATCTCCTCTTCAACTCCCATCACTAATTTCTTACATTCCTCCTCCCTTGATCCCTCTATTCCACTGACACCCACCCGACCTCTTCTCCCCACTCAAAAAACACCTCATCAGACCCCTCACCCACCCTCCCCCTGGCCCTCAATCCTGACCGTTTTGCTAACTCCCATCTCTGACCCCCCTCCACTGATGTCCATTCCTGACCTTTCCTCTCCATTGACCCCACCACTAAACTTTCTTTACCACTGACCCTCTTTTCCACCCTACCCATGTCTCTCCTCTCAACTGATTTCCATCCCTGGCCATAATCTACCGAACCCCATTCCTGACTCCTCCACTGGCCCAAACCTTGACTGTTCCCATGAGCACCACCCTAACCCTTCCACTCCACTGACCTTCACCCTTGACCCCTCATCTCCACTGAGCCCCATCTATATGGCCATCTCCATTGATCCCCTCCCATGTCCCACCCTTGACGTTCCCCACATCCCCATCCTTGACCTTCCTCTCCACTACCCCATCTATGACCCCCTACTCCACTGACCATGACCGTTGACTCTTCCACTGAACACAATGTCAACCCCTCCCCTCCTCTGAATCCCATCCCTGTATCAATTTTTCTCTGATTACCACTCCTGACCATTTTCTGATCCCCACACCTGATCCCTCCACACTGACCCTCCATCGACTCACTTCTTTGACACCTCCCTTCCACTGACACCCACCACTGGCCCACTCCCCACATCTGCTCACTTTACTCCACTGACCCTTCCCTATATTTATCCCCACCCGCTGACACCACTGACCCTTCCCCACTGATGCCACCGTTGATCCCTCAACACTGAACCTTCCCGCCCTCTCCTTCCATTGATATCCATCACTAACCCTGCCCATTGACCCCCCACTACATCTGATCCACTTCTACTGACTCCATCCTTGACCCCTTCCCATTGTCCACCACTTCTGCTCTCTTACCCCATACCCTTCAGTTTCCCATCCGATATTTTTACCGGCCTTCCCTCATCGCCCCCCTCCCTCCCATCCCCGTCCCTTTCCACTGACCCATACTGCTGACCTTTCCCTGCTTCTGAACTTTCATTAACTCCCGACCATGAACCCTTTAAATGACCCCTACCCGTGACTCTCCAGACCCCGACCCTCCCTATTCTCTCTCCTTACCTCCCAATGACTCTCCGGACTCCCACCGCTAAACCTCCAGATGCCTACTCATGATCTTTCGCTGACCCCCTACCCACTGACCTCCACCCCTCCTCACTCTCCACATCTCCAACCCCTGACTCTTTGGCTCCTCCCCACTCCCGGGCTTCACTTGGCCCCACGGTAGTCACTCATCCTGCACCATGTCCGCTTCACCTTACACCTTACCGGCGCACAACACCGTGAGAACACAGAGGGCGGACACAGGGACGGCCATCGCGCGGCGCCAACTGACGGCCGCGATGGCTCCGCGCCCCCTCCCGCCTCCATCAACCAATGGGAAGCGCCCGCTCGGTCGGGCCACCGCCCTACGGGGATCCGCCAATCAGAGCCCGCTTTGGATCCGCTCGTGCCCGCGGTTTAAACCGCTGCTTCAACGGTCGACGCTCGAGGGTGGAGATAGGATGGAGAGGAGAGGTCACGGGTGACCCCAGACCCGACCCCCCCTGCTCTAACACAAACTACTCCCCAACTCTCCTCCCAACCTTTAATTCCCACCGTCCTCAAATCCCCCAATTAGACCGTTGTCCATGTCCTTTAATCCCCATACCCTGATCTCTGATACAGATTAGCTCCAAATCCGAGATCCTAACTCAAATCCCAATCCCTAATGTAGAAACGAAAAACTGCAGATGCTGGGTAATACACAAAAAGACACGAAGAAGGGTCTCGGTCCGAAACATCATCTATCCATGTTTTCCAGAGATGCTGCCTGATCTGAGTTACTCCAACAATCTGTGTCCCGGATCCATAACCCCAGATTTTGACCCCCAACCCCAGACCCTGATCCCGAATCCCAGATCATGACTGACACAAACTCCAATCCCCAGCGAAAGACTCTGACCCCTAGCCCCAGTGTCTAATCCCAATATCAGTTTTAAACCATAAGCAATAACTGTTTGTGATCCTTAATCTAATCGATATGATGAACTTTAATCCCAGATTATGATCCTAAATCCCATCCCGGACTGACAAATAATTAGACATAACTTTCCATTTCAGTTCTAGACCCCAACCCCTCATCCAGACCCTAATCTCTAATGCTATTCAGAATTTGCCAATGATTCCAGGCTCTGACCCGAATCTAGCCAGAATCCTCACCTCTTGGTCAGGAGTATTTCAGCAGCGGACAGGCTGGGCAAATTTATGCAGGGTTACTGACAGTCCTCCCACCCTTTGTGGACCAAAGAACATAATTTCCCATAGACAGCATGCAGATACCTTTTTCCCAGAACACTAACATATCAGTGCAGCATTAGGCTTTCACTGGCCATCCCCTTCTGAGTCAAGACACTATTCGAGTTCAGAAATTATTTTTACTGGAGAAAGAGTACATCAGGTTCAAACAAAGAGTGCACCCGCACCTTGGAACTGAGCTAGGTTCCCACACCCTGCATCTCCCCTCCTCCTCAGTGATGTCATGCATGGAGCCGGTGTAGAGGAGGTCCTCCACGTCAGTAAGGTGATGGCAGCGATGATGTGATGGTCCTGGTCCTGGAGCCTTGTGACAGCGAGGTGGTTTTGCATAAGCAAGAGGCCATAAGCAGCATTTCTGGTCCTCTCACACCCTGAGGAAGAAGCAGAGAGGACTAGTTTTAATGCAGACTATAAGAGGCACACACTAGATGGATGAGCAGTATGGATGTGACAATTGTGGGACAAATTTGCATATGCACAGTTAATAACAGTTAACGCAGAAGGCGACTAGACTCGTTTAGAAGAAACAGGGATAATCTCAACAAATTTAGATTTTTTTTGTGAGGGATCTTGGTATCATAGGCCAGCATTTATTACCCATCCCTAGTTCCCTTGAGAATGTATGGAAGAGCCACCTTTTTGAACTGCTGCAATCTCTCTGGTAAAGGTGCTTCCACAGTGCTGTTGGAACAAAGTTTGAGGTTTTAGCCTAGTGATAACAAAGAAATGGCAATCTGACAACATTAATATCGTCGGTCGATGGGTTAAAATAAAGTGTTGGAGGAACTCTGTGGTCAGGCATCATCTGTAGAAGGAATGGACAAAATGGACAAGTAATAGCGAGGTATCGGTGAGGGAGGGGGAGGTGATTGGCAGATGGGTGGAGTAAGTAACAAAGGCTAGAGGTGCAAAGGAGACAAGGAAAGAAGGAAAGCAGAGGTGTGAAATGCAAAGCCAGGGGGAGGGTGGGTAGTAGAGGACAGGGGGAAGGGAAAGAAGGGGGTAAAATGGAAATATGGGACTCGGGGATGGGAGATGAGTGTATGGAGGTGAAAGGAGCAGAGTGACTGGGAAAGGTGGGAGATGGTGCGAGAAATTTGCGTGTACCAGGTTGCGAGAGACATAACAAAAGAAAGGAGGGTGGATATTACTTGAAATTGTATAATTCAATGTTCATTACAGTGCGTTTTAAGCTACGCAAGCAGAATAGGTTCCATCGGATTGCTTGTGGCCTTAGTCTGGCAAAGGGGAGGGTCAAGAACAGAAAGGTCGGTATGGGAAGGGAAAGTAAAATGGTTTGCAACCGGGAGCTCCAACAGGCCTTGGCGGACAGAGTGCAAGTGCAATAGAGAGAGTACAGAGGAGATTTACTAGAATGTTGCCTGGGTTTCAGCAACTAAGTTACAGAGAAAGGTTGAACAAGTTAGGTCTTTATTCTTTGGAGCGCAGAAGGTTAAGAGGGGACTTGATAGAGGTCTTTAAAATTATGAGCGGGTTAGACAGAGTGGACGTGGATAAGCTTTTCCCATTGAGAGTAGGGAAGATTCAAACAAGGGGACATGACTTGAGAATTAAGGGACAGAAGTTTAGGGGGAACATTAGGGGGAACTTCTTTACTCAGAGAGTGGTAGCTGTGTGGAATGAGCTTCCAGTGGAAGTGGTGGAGGCAGGTTCGATGTTATCCTTTAAAAATAGATTGGATGGGTATATGGACGGGAAAGGAATGGAGGGTTATGGTCTGAGTGCAGGTAGATGGGACTAGGGGGAAGTATTTTATTTTTAATTAAAAAATAAAAAAATAAAAAAAATAAAAAATTAAAATTAAAAAAAAATGTTCGGCACGGACTTGAAGGGCCGAGATGGCCTGTTTCCGTGCTGTTATGGTTATATGGTTATATATATGGTTAAGTGTTCAGCAAAACAGTCGCCCAGACTATGCTTGGTCTCGCCAATGTAAAGGAGGCTACAGTGGAAGCACTGAATGCAGTAGATAAGGTTTGAAGAGTTGCACGAGGCCTTGTCTCACCTGGAAAGCCTGCTGGAGTCCCTGGATGGAAGTGTAAATGGAGGTGTAGTGACGTATATTAGCTAGTCAATTATTAAATGATATCATGTAGTGTGGGGAAAATGAGTTTATTAATTGGAGGTAGGAACAAGCTTAAGGACCTGAAAGACCTCCTCGTTCATGAAACTGAATGGCCTCATCCTGTTCCCGTATAACAGGCTGGAGAGGGAATGAACGGTCCTCCTGTCCCCAACTAGCAGGCTGGAGATGGGCTGAGTTGAGTCCTCCTGTCCCCGTATAACAGGCTGGAGAGGGACTGATCAGCCTCTTCCTGCCTCCATATTTATAAAGGAAGGGAGAAGGGTTCCTCACACAGGGCAGAGCCACATTGGAAGTTCAGAGTAGTCTGGCTCAGTGTCCTCAGGACGCCACACCAGATCCATGTATTCTACACCAACCCTCTTCCTGCCCCATCCTAAACTCTCCCAGTCAGGAGTCAACCTCACCTTCATGAAGTTACTTGGATATTCTGAACAGCCACAACGGAGCTAAAAACCGGGTACTGGGACACTGGCGGACTGAACCAGGCTAAGGAAGGGAAAAGGTACAGGTGAGGCACTGGAGCACTACTGCAGGCATAGGAAGCTTACAGTGTCATTCTTCTTCACTCACACATTGGCAGGGGCATGAACACACACCTACCCGCACACGCACACACAGTCTTTTTAAATTACACATGGGAATGGGCATTCCCTCTACCACACACAGGGGCTTATATAAGCATACACACACACACAAACATATACAGTATGCACATGTGCACACTATCATTAAAATGGCAAGCAGGCAAGCATGTACACATATTAAGCTCTTCATACACTGATAGTCAGAAAACACATACATATGCATACACACACACAAACACTATACACACGCATGCACACAGATTCATAATTATGTAAAAACATTAGATATTCCTCATATACAAACGTGTTTTCACTCAGAACATTATATTTTTGATACACACCCTCACACAGATGTTAAAAAACGAGAATCAATGGGAAGATGACTGTAGACGGGAGAGAAGAATGAATTAATTCCCAGCTGATATGTCCAGCCCCAGCTCACTTACCTAGTCTGCTACGAAGGAACCATCTCATGTCCCTGCACCAGAACAAGAAGATGAAAAAGAACACGAGGAATGTTAGGATAACGCCAAAGATACCGATCAGTATAAAGGCCCAGATTGGTAATGACTTCACATCAAACCCTGCAATGCAAAATACGAGGTGTCCTTTATTCACTGAATGGGTGAAATCTCACTGCACTGTCCCATCACACACTCCCAGGGCACAGGTTAGACACAGAATGAAGCTCCCTCTACACTGTCCCATAACACACTTCCAGGGCATGGGTAGATAAAGAGTGAAGCTCCCTCTACACTGTGCCATCACACACTCGCAGGGCATGGTTTAGACACAGTGAAGCTCCCTCTACATTGTCTCATCACACACTCCCAGGGCACGGGTTAGATACAGAGTGAAGCTCCCTCTACACTATCCCATCACGCACTCGCAGAGCATGGTTTAGACACAGTGAAGCTCCCTCTATGCTTTCCCATAACACACTTCCAGGGCATGGGTAGATAAAGAGTGAAGCTCCAACCAGGTTCTCGCATCAGAATGCTGGAAATAGAGAACAAAATAAACTGCTGGAAAAAGTAAATGGGTCAATCAGCATCCATGAAGGCAAAGGGAATGTCGATATTTCAGGTCGAGACTCTGCATTCGCACTCACCTACTGGGCATGCCTTGAATTGGCATGCATTTCACCTATCCTACATTATTTCACCTGTATTATTCTGTCTGTTCCCACTCTCCCACTGCTCCCATTAACTCACTGATCATATAACCCTGTTTCCATTTTATCCCCATGGTCAACCTGAAGGTCATGAATGAACCAAGGTCATTGGGGCAGTGGAGCAAGCAGCAGCACTACCTGCTGTGCCACTGTGCTGCCCCAACTGCACCTTCTGTAACTCTTACTTTCCTTTCATTTAGTCTGTATGTACCTGGATCAGCCTTGCTTTTGTTCTGGTTCCTCTGCAATAGTCTGGGTCAGCCTAAATTTGACCCCTCCTTCTCGGGTGGGTTCGTCTGGGCTTAACCATTGGCAAGAATGGGCCAAGCCTAGGCTGGCTCAAGCTAACCAAAATGAGATTACAGCCAAGTACAGGTAGACCCAGACTATTCTTGGTGGGCAAAAAATAAATTGCTGGAGGAACTCAATGTGTCAGGCAGCATCTGTGCAGAGAAATGGACAGATGACGTTTAATTGAAGAATGAGAGGAATAGTTGTTGAGGATGAGAACAAGCTCCCCTACATGTAGGAGAGTATTAATTAGAGTCATGTGGCATGGAAGCAGGCCCTTCGGCCCAACTTGTCCATGCTAACCAAGATGCCCCATCTACACTAGTCCCACCTCCCCACGTTTGGCCCATATTCCTCTTTAGTTATAGGAGCAGAATTAGGCCATTGAGCACATCAACTCTACTCTGCTATTCGGTCATGGCTGATCTATCTTCTCCTCTCAACCTCATTCTCCGGCCTTCTCCTCATAACTCCTGACACCCATACTAATCAGGGATCTTTCAATCTCTATCCATTGACGGCCTCCACAACCTTCTGTGGCAATGAATTCCACAGAGTCATTACTCTCTGATTGAAGAAATTCCTCCCCATCTTTCTAAAGGTACGTCCTTTTATTCTTAGACTATGGCATCTGGTCCTAGACTCTCCTACTCGTGGAAATATCCTCTTCACATCCACTCCATCCAGGCCGTTCACTATTCGGTAAGTTTCAATGTGGTCCCCCTTCATCTTTCTAAACACCAGCGAGTGCAGGCCCAGTGCTGTCAAACACTCATCATAGTTTAACTCAATCATTCCTGGGATCATTTTCGTAATTCTCCTCTGGACCCTCTCCAACTCCAGCACATCCTTCCTCGGATATGAGGCCCAAAACTGCTCAAAATACACATAATGCTGTCTGACCAGTGCCTTAAAAAGCCTCAGCATTACATCCCTAATTGTAAATTCTTGTCCTCTCGAAATTTTTGCTAGCATTGCATTTGCTTTCCTTACTACCAATTCTACTTGTAAATTAACTTTTTTGGGAATTCCGTGCCAGCAGTCCCTTTGCACCTCCGATTTCTGAATTATCCCTCGATTTAGAAAATAGTCTATGCTTTTATTCCTACTACCAAAATGCATGACTCCACACTTTGCTACACTGTATTTCATCTGCTACTTCTTAGCGCACTTTCCCAACCTGTCCAAGACCTTCTGTAGAGTCCCTGGTTTTTTTTTACACTTCCTGCCCCTCCACCTATCTTCATATAATCTGCAAACTTGGCCACAAAACCTTCAATTCTCGCATCCACATCATTGATATACAACGTGAAGAGTAGCGGCCCCAGCACTGACGACAGCGGAACACAATTAGTAACTGGCGGCCAACCAGAAAAAGCCCCCTTAATTGCCACCCTATGCCTCCTGCCACAGCCAACCTGCTATCCATGCTACTAATTTCCCTCTGATACCACCTTCTTCAGCAGCCTCACAATGTGGCACCTTATCAAAGGCCTTCTGAAAATCTAGGTAAACAATATCCACTGACTCTCCATTGCCTATTCTGCTATTTACTTCCTCAAATTATTTCAATCGGTCCATCAGGCAAGATCTCCCTTTCACAAATCCCTTCCTCTAAAACTTTCCTATCTATGTACCTGTCCAAATGTCTATTAAATGTTGTTAATCTGCCTCAACTACCTCCTCTGGCAGCTCAATACATATACCCGTCAATACATATACCCGAAAAAGTTGCAGGTTAGATTTCTATTAAATCATTCCCCTCTCACCTTAAATTGCTGGTTCTCGATTTCCCTACTCTAGGTAAAACACTGTGCATCTACCCTATCAAATCCCCTCATGACCTTATACACCTCTATAGGATTACCCCTCCTGTGCTCCAAGGAATAAAGTCCCAGCCTGCCCAACCTCTCCCTACAGCTCTGGCTCTGAAGTCCTGGCAAAACCCTCATAAATCTTCTCTGAACTCTTTCCAGCTTAACAACATTTTTCCTATAACAGTGACCAAAACTGAAATCAGTACAGCCAACTCGCGTTTTACGTGTGTTTGATTTTTACATTTTTGGAATAACTCACTTGTTTAATTAATACCAAAGCTTAATTTACATGTTTGTATTTTTGAAATACCCTGTAACACATTAAATTTATGTCTGGTAGCATCGTGGCCTGCGATGCCCAGCAAGGTACTAAACAGAACAACATTGACTCTCTGCTAAAGCCATCTTGGGAAAGCAGAAGTGACCAGTCGTTAATGTAAGTGTTTATCGACAATGTTTATTTAAGATGTCTTTACTGTTGGTTTTTCCTTATTAACTGTTTTTTTCTTTATTAATGAGGAAGGTAAGAGAATAATGGCAGTTATACAAACTATTTATTGTGTGATGCAGACTATATGACTTTTCCCCTAACCTGTAACATTTACATACATTCTTACAGTAAAAGTATGTTTAATTTACATGCTTTTGATATACACGCTGCTTTTCCAGAATGCAACCCTTGTGTAAAATGAGAGGTGGCTGTACTCCAAAGTGGCCTCATCAATGTCTTGTACAAATGTAACATAACATCCCAACTTTTATACTCAGTATGTGTAGGAAAGAACTGCAAATGCTGGTTTAAATCAAAGATAGACAAAAATGTTGGAGTAACTCAGTGTGACAGGCATCATCTCTGGAGAGAAGGAATGGGTTCTCTCCATTCCTTCTCTCCAGAGATGCTGCCTATCCCGCTGAATTACTCCAGCATTTTGTGTCAATCTTCTATAGTACCATGACTGACGAAAGCTAATGTGCCAAAAGCCTTCACGACCACCATGTTTATCTATGATGCCATTTTCGGGGAACTATGTATCTGCACTCCTAGATCTACTTGCTCTACAACACTTCCTATGGCGCTGCTATTTACTATGAAGGTCCTGCCCTGCCCTGGTTTGACTTCCAAAAATGCAACACCTCAGACTGAACTTCATTAAACTCCATTAACTATTCCTCATCCCACTTGCCCAATTGATCAAGATCCTGCTGTACTTTTTGATAACCATCTTCACAATCTACGATACCACCTACTTACTAAAGCAAACTTACTAATCATTCCTTGTACAATGTCATCCGACTCGTTGATGTAAACCACAAACAGCAATGGGCCCAGCACCAATCCCTGAGGCATACCACTAGTCACAGGCCTTCAGTCCAGAAAACAACCTTCCACCATCACCCTCTGCTTCCTTCTATGAATCCAATTCTGTATCCAGTTGGCAAGCTCCCCCTAGATCCAGTGTGATCTCACCTTTCCGAGTAGCCTATCATGCGGAACCTTATAAAATGCTTTGCATTGGACTTAGACTGCAGATGCTAGAATGAGGGTAACTGGTTAGGTTTCTGTTCCAAGAAGAAACTGAGGGCCCCAAGGCCTTCCTGTTGAGAATGGAAATGTAAAGGTATTGAAGAAAGTGAGAGGAATCAAAAGAAAAGTTGTTGTGGGACCATTTCCCTCCACAGATGCTACCTAACGGCTGAGTTTGCTCCAGCAGTTTCTCTCCGCAACCCCCCTCCCCCCCCCCCCCACCCCCCCACTTACCTCCTCCCCTCCCTTGAACTCATGCTGATCTTGCATTTGTTTATCCACGCACCCTCCATGTGCACCATTTCCAATGGATACACAATTCACAACTTTTCTATCCTTGCGCTTAACAATTTGCAATTAATTATACTTTTTGGGCTCTCACCTGTCTTTTCATCTATGGCCTTTGACCAACAGTCTGCCCATCAAAAAAAAAAAACCTTGCCTGTGATCACCTACATCTGTGTTCATCAGGTCAAGCTTTGTCCTGCTCCATCTCTTTTCCAGCTTTCTTTCCAACCCCCTTGAAATCAGCCTGTCGGAGGGTTCCGACCTGAAATCCGGCCTATCCATGTTCTCTAGGGCTGCTGCCTGACCCGCTGTTACTCCAGCATTTTGTGTCTTTCTTTGGCAATAAATAATTTCCCTGTTATTAAATGTTTGATAGATCGGGAACAATGAACCTAGAGCACCCATGGTGAGCAGGGGTCAATTTGGGCAGTCCTTGATGAGACCAAATTAAGGCACTCCCAGACCATCTTGGGAGTGAACAGGTCAACCCTCACTCCATCCCACCCCGAGCAGAGTCTGACACTGCCAGACCTGTCCCGTCCCTTCCCCAGTGAAAGTGGGCCAGACCCATTTGCACCTGATCTGTCCCATGCCAATTGAGGGGGAGGTGGGTGACAAATCTGTTCCAAACCGATCCTGTTCCGCTTACAGTGAAGAGGTCAGACCCAGCTCTTCTCCAGTCTGTCCCACCTCCTACTTAGGGGGCCAAATCTGGTGAGAGAAATCAGGGCTCGCTTCCACCTTGCCCTGTCCCCAGTGAAGGGTGATGATCTGATCATCCTTCACCCTGTCTCATCCACAATAAGAGGAGGGTGGGGGTTCAGGCCTGTTTCAACCCTGCCCTGTTCCTAATGAGACATTCCTATATTGCCTCCACCTTGTCCCATCCCTAGAAAGACAGACCCGTCCCCTCCATGAAAACCTGGTCCCATCCCCAATGAGAGAGACCCAACCCTAACCCACCCCTGACCCATCCCCAGTGCGACAGACCTGAACCTTCTCCATCCTGATCTTCAGTGAGACAGACCCAAAACCTCTCCCATCCAGTCATTCCCCAGAGAGAGATCTAATCTCCCTCACCCTGTCCAGCCCTGACCCATCCCCAGTGAGACAGACCAGATACTTCTTCACCCTGTCCCACCCACAGTGAGGATGGCCTGACCTTCTCCCACCCAGTTCTGCCCAAGTGAGACAGACCTGACCCTTCGCCTCCTGTCCCATTCTTAGTGAGGGGTCAGACCTGTGCTGCAATCCCGTTTCAGGTTGACCTCCAAGCTCTGCATGCTGACAGGGTTGGAGACGGTGCAGCGGTAGAGTGAGTAGATGATGGAATACATGGTGGCCGTGGAGACGGTGAGGGAGCTGCCTTTATCGGTGATGTTGTGCAGCCGGTCGGAGGTCAGCTCACAGCCAGCAGCGTACCACACGAACTGCAGCCCACTGCCATGCGACACCTGGCAGTGCAGTAAACAGGCCTTGTAGTCCACTGCTTGACTCACCAGGATTGAGACGTTCATCACCGGCTCTACAGGCAGAATATAGAGAGTCAGAAGGATGGGTCCCAGAAGGTAAATTGATATCGCCTCGAATAGGAGGAGAGGAGGGGAACTAGACAGTGAACATATCTAGGACAGGGAGAGAGTGGGAACTAGTCAGTGAATAGATAACCCCTGGACACGGAGAGCATGAGCAAACTAGTCAGTGAACAGATATCCCCTGGACAGGGAGAAATTGAAGGCATCGCAGTTATTGAATGGATATCCTCCAGGACATGGAGACACCAGTCAGTGCCACAGATATCCCCCTGTGAGAAAAGGACTGAGAGACATCAGTCAGTGTACAGATATCACCCTCTCCAGTAACTTGCCCACCACAAACATTAGGCTAACTGGTCCCAGGCTTTTCCATACAGATTCTTAAATGCAGCCACAACAATAACCACCCTCCAGTCTTTTGGCATCTCACCTGTGCCTAATGATTCATATTTCTCAGCCAGGCCTCCTGCAATTTCTTTCCAAGCCTCAAAAAAGTGTCCTCAAATTTTTCTGATCAGGCTCGGGAGATTTATCCACCGCCATACACCTTAGTAGATCCAGCACCCACTGGACTGTAATACGGACTGCCCTCAAGACATCTCCATTAACTGCCCCGTTCCCCAGTCTTCATGTCTTTGTCCATGGTAAAAACAGAGAAGAAATACTGATTGAGGACCTTTTCCATCTTCCGCAGTTGCACACAAGATGACCACTTTGATTTCTGAGGAGGCCTATTCTCTCTCTCCCGCTTTCTTCTGATGTACTTATTAAATCTCTTCGATTTTCTTTAAGATTATCTGCCAGAACTATCTCCTACCCGCTTTTTCCCCTTCTGATTTTCTTTTTAAGTCTGATTCTCATGTCATGTGATAGTAGAATTAGACCATTTGGCCCATCAAGTTTACTCCACCATTCAATCATGGCTGATCTATTTCTCCCTCCTAACTCCATTCTCCTGCCTTCTCCCCATAACCTCTGACCTGTACTAATCAAAAATCTATCTATCTCTCCCTTAAATATATCCACTGACGTACCCTCTCCAGCCTTCTGTGGCAAAGAATTCCACAGATTCACCACTCTCTGACTAAATAAATTTCATCTCAACTCCTTCCTAAAGAACCTCCTTTAATTCAGAGCCTGTGACCTCTAGTCCTAGACTCTCCCACTAGTGGAAACATCCTCTCCACATCCACTCTATCCAAGCCTTTCACTATTCTGTATGTTTCAATGAGTTCCACCCTCATTCTTCTAAACTCCACCGAGTACAGGCCCAATGCCGAAAAATGCTCATCATAAGTTATCCTACTCATTCTGATATCATTCTTGCAAACCTCCTCTGGACCCTCTCCAGAGCCAGCACATCCTTCCTCAGATTTGGTGCCCACAGTTGCTCACAATATACCAAATACGGCCTTATCAGCGCCTTATAGAGCCTCAGCATTACATCCCTGTTTTTGTATATAAGCCCTCTTGAAATAAATGCTAGCATTGAGTTTGTTTTCATTACTACCGATTCGACTTGCAAATGAACTTTTAGAGAACCATGCACCAGCACTCCCGCACCTCCAATTTCTGGATTCTCTCCCCATTTAGAAAATAGTCTATTACTTTTTCCTACTACAAAAATGTATGACTCCACACTTTGCTACACTATATTCCATCTGCCACTTCTCTGCCCACTCTCCCAACCTGTCCAAGTCCTTCTGCAGAGTCCCTGCTTTCTCTACCTGCCCTTCCACCTATTTTCGTATCATCTGCAAACTTGGCCGCAAAGCCTTCAATCCCCTCGTCCAAATGATTAATATACAACGCAGCACCGACCCCTGTGGAACTCCGCTGGGCACTGGCTGCCAACCAGAAACAGACACCTTTATTGCCACACTTTGATTTCTGCCATCCAGCCAACCTGCTATCCATGCTATTATCTGCCCTTTGATACCGTGGACTCTCATCTTCCTTAGCAGTCTCACATATGGCACCTTATCAATGGCTTTCTGAAAATCTAAGTAAACAACATCTGCTGACTCTCCTTTGTCTGTCCTCCTATTTACTTCTTCGAAGAATTCCAGCAAATTTGTCAAGCAAGACCTCCCCTTCACAAAGCCATGCTGACTTTGGCCTATTTTATCATGACCTTCTAAATACACCGTAACCTCATCCTTTACAATGGACTCTAAAATCTTAGTTAGTTCGACTAACTGGCCTATATTGCTTGTGCAGCGGGGTAATATTGGCAATTTTACAATCATCTAGGACCTCTCCTGTCTCTAGTGATTCTTGAAATACCACTGTCAATGCCTCCACAATCTCTAAAGCCACCTCTTTCAGAACCCTAGGCTGCAGTCCATCTGGTCCAGGTGACTTATCCACCTTCAGCCCTTTCAGCTTCCCAAGCACATTCTCCCTAGTAATAACCACTCCCCTAACTTCCACCCCCTAAGTCTCTTGAATTTCAGGCACATTGCTGGTGTCTTCCACTGTGAAGACTGATACAAAAAAGTTATTCAACTCCCCTGCCATTTCTTTATTCCCCATTATCACTTCTTCTGCATCATTCTCTAGCGGCCCAACTTCCACTCTTGCCTCTTTCTTACGCTTTATATAACTGAAGAAACTCTTGCTATCTTCTTTTATATTATTGGCTAGCTTACCTTCGTATTTCATCTTTTCTCCCCATTTTGGCTTTTTAGTTACCTTCTGTTGTTCTTTAAAAGCTTCCCAATCCTCTGGCTTCCTATTAATCTTTGCTATGTTATACGCCTTCTCTTTTAGTTTTATACTGTCCTTGACTTCCCTTGTCAGCCACGGTCGCATCTTTCTCCCCCTAGAATCTTTCTTCCTCTTTGGAATGAAAAGATCTTGCATCTTCCGGATTATTCCCAGAAATTCCTGCTATTGCTGTTCCACCATCACCCCATGCTAGGGTCCCTTTCCAGTCAACTTCGGCCAGCTCCTCCCTCATGCCTCTGCAGTCTCCTTTGCTCAGCTACAATACCAACACATCCAATTTCACCTTCTCCCTCTCAAATTGCAGATTAATTCTTAATTCCCTAAACTCCTCAAGGGATACACTTGGTGCCAGCTGCCTATACTTGTCCCGTGCCTCCTTCGTTTTCCTGATCAGAGCCTTAATTTCTCTTGTCTTCCAAGCTTCCTTACACCCACCTGCTTTTCCCTGCACTCTAACAGGAACATGCATGCTGTGAACTCTTGTCATCACACTTTTAGAAGCATCCCACTTTCCAGACATTCCTTTTCCCGCAAACAACCTACTGCGATTAACTTGAGCAAGTTCCTGTCTAATATCATCATAATTGTCACCATATGACAATTAAACTCTCTTGACTTTTGACTCCCTCTGAGAGGTAGAAATTGAAAGGCACTATTCATCTTGAGAAGGTGGTGCTGAAATCTCTTAAAATTCTGCAGTCCTTCTGGTGGAGGTGTTCCACAGTGCAATTGATATACTTCCTAAGATAGACACAAAGTGCTGGATTAACTCAACGGAACAGGAGGCGACGTTTCGGGTCCAGACCCTTCTTCAGACAGAGTTGGGGGAAAAGGAAACGAGCAGTCATGTTAGTGTGGGACTTGGATGGGAACTTGCTGGCAATGGTATAGCTCTGCACCTACAACCCTTATTCTTAAGGTGATAGAGGTGGTGGGTTTCAGAGGTTGGGTCAGATTAGATTAATCAATTATCAGTCCCATTAATGATTCTGTAATGTGTTGGATGTTGATTATCTTGACTGCACATTTCACATAAATCTGCTCTCCTCCACTCTCTTCCGAGGTTCTCAATGACTTCCTCCACCAAGAAGGCTATAAAATATTTGTTTTATTCCTGTCATTATTCACCAATACAATATCTCCTACCTCAGCATGAAAGAGGCCCAGGTTAAGTTTCCATTTTCTTTTTACAAATCTGTAGAAGCTCTTATAGTTTGTTTTTGGCTTCTCACTTGCCAACTCTCCTTTACCTTTCCTCATCAATTACCTGGGGAGAGAGAGCTGGCTACTCACCGTACACTTGCAGTTGTAGGACACTGCGTGTCATCTCATCCCAGATATACCAAACTACCATGCGATACAGCCCATTGTCAGAGGGCTTGACCATGATCAATTGCAGTCCAAGGTCAGGCAACAACTCCATGCGTGTGTCGGAGGGTGAGAAGCACACACTGCTTCTGTTGCCCATCTTCTCACACAGAGTGATAGAAGGCTCCCCATTTCTCCGGCGGTAACCCCACTGAATTATCTCAGGGTGGGCCTTCAGAATGGGCCGCAACGTTATCGATTGTCCGATGCTGGCATTCACCACATAGGAGGGTCTCCAGATAGCCTGAGCCACATCTGGATGGGGACAGAGTGGGAGAGAGAAGTGTGAGGGTAAAGGGATGGGACAAAGAGGAACCAGGGAGGGCAGAGTGTGTAAGGAGAGGTGCAATGTGGGGAGAGTGATAATAGAGGTAGTGGGAGTGCGAGGGGAGGGATGTTGAATGTTCCGGGAATGGAGAAGGCCTGGGGAAGAAGGCGAACCGATTGGGATCAAGGAACTGAAAACTACCAATGTGTCCCAAGCCATTAGAGATGGTATGGATATAGGTGTGAAGGGAATGGATCCAGACAGAAAAGATGGAGGGAAGAGCAGGCTGAGAGAATGGATTTGCCAGCACAGTCCTGCTTGTGGTTCTTCAGAAGATAGCAGCAGGCTGTGTGGGACTGGGACACCAGAGGATGAAAATGTAGAGGGAAAATCTCCCAAGAAAATGGGGTCAGTCAATCAGGGAGACTATGAGCTGATGTTTGGTGATGCGTCTTGGTCCATGGAGAGGAGTGGGGAGGTGGAGTGGATCTTTTCCAGGGAGAGGGGTGGAGTGGTGGAGGAAGGAGGTCCAGAGGGAGGGGTGTGAAGGTGGAGGACGGTGGGTGTGGGGAAAGGGTAGGTGCAGGGAGCTGGAGTGTGGAGTCTGGGGTTGGGGCCGGACAGTAGCCTCAACGTCTCCTATAACCTCTCCGAACCGTCTCCTCCCGGTTCATCACGCCCCCTCCAGCCCCGCCCCTCACCTGCCCACAGTACAAACTGAAGAAGCGTCGTCGCCATCTCCATGGCCCCAGCTCCCAGACGCTGTCACCCTAGCAACCGCGGGCAACCAATCGGGCGACAGCTTCTCTGGCCACTCAGCATCCTTTGGTCCTCCAGAGCGGCCAATCAGAGAGCGTAACCCACAGACCTGCCAATGAGAGAGCGCGGCCTCTGCCGGCCAACCAATGAAGTGAGCGGAGATAGACACAGAGTGCTGGGGTAACTCAGCGGGTCAGGCAGCATCTTTGGACAGAAGGAATAGGTGATTCTTCGGGTTGAGACCCTTCTTCAGACAGAGTCAGGGGAATGGGAAACGAGAGATAGAGACGGTGATATAGAGAGATATAGAACAAATGAATTAAAGATATGCACAGAGTAACGATGATCTAGGAAAGGTGGCGCCCACAATGGGCCATTGTTAGCTGAGGGGCAGGTGAAAACGAGTTATACAGATAGCGAATTATACAGACAGTTTCCTTTATCATCGTCACTTTTTGCATATCTTTATGCAAGATATTGCATATCTTTGCATATTTGCTCTGTACTCTATATCATCGAAAATCTCTATATCACCGAAAATTTATCGTTTCCCTTTCCCCTGACTTAGTCTGAAAGTGGATCTCGACCCGAAAAGTCCCTTATCCTTTCCTCCAGAGATGCCGTCTGACCCGCTGAGTTACTCCAGCTTAGGTAGACAAAAGTGTTGGAGAAACTCAGCGGGTGCAGCAGCATCTATGGAGCGAAGGAAATAGGCAACGTTTCGGGCCGAAACCCTTACTCCAGCTTGTTGTGTCTATCTTCGGTTTAAACTAGTATCTGTCGTTCCGTCCTACATAATTAAGCTAGCGGAACGTCCTCTCACCAGGCAACGTCCCAACGACGTGCCTCCCACTCGAAGAGGCAAATCGCAGTGAGGTTTATGTGTGGGGTAAAGAGAGTGTGACTAGGGGGTGGGAGGTCTTGGAGTAGAGAGAGGAAGGACTGAAACAGCAGCTCGTAGAAGGAGGGGGTGGCTCTAGTACTGGGATCGGGATAAGTGGCGCGAGGGAGGGAGGATTGGTGTGGGTGAGGCTGACCAGGATTTAACATCATGTCCGATGCCAGTGTTGGACAGGGAGGGCCTATGATGCTGCAGTCACAGGTCCCTTCTCTTCAATCCCATTCCACCTCTTCCCTGGAACCACATCGACAAAACCACTCCTACCCGCCGCCAAGGGACAGCTGTGATTTCCAGATGGGCGTGGGAAGAAGGGAGGGCGATTTAGGGCGGAGACTGACCCACAGTAGCACCCAGCTCCATGGTTAGGAGCAACAGAGACACTATCGGCGCTGATCTCACATTGCCATAAGACCGCTTGAGCCCTGACATCAGCAGTTGCGACTTTGCGAATGTGAATACATCGCCTCCCAGCTGGCTTTGTGTCTCACTCTGTATCTCTGCATTTTTAGCATTCATGAGATTACTCACCTGGGGAGATGGGATAGTTGTGATTGAAACATAGAAAATAGGTGCAGGAGTAGGCCATTCGGCCCTTCGTGTCAGCACCGTCATTCAATATGATGATGGCTTTAAACATTTTTTTTTAATTTTATTAGAAGTACAATCAAATGGCACCAAAGTGCCTAATATATAATGACATAATACATTTTATGTACAGCTTCTTATTTTTTATTATTATAAAGAAGAATAAGAAAGAGAAAATAGTAAAAGATAGAAAAACGTGAGGTATATAGTGTGTGAAAAAGAAAAAAAGAGTGAAAGAAGAACATTTAAGAAAAGAAAATAGAAAATAGAGAGTAGAAAATAAAAAAAGAAAAGTAAGGAGATCATTATTTATAATCTTGACCATCCCTCGCCCAGTCAACTCGTTAAGAATTGGTCTGATTTATCTATTAGGAGGAATCGCATTTCCTCAAGATGTGCGGTGTCCAACATGCTTGAAATCCACATTTTAAGCGTTGGTATTGGTGTATTTTTCCAGAATTTAAGTATTAGTTGTTTTGCTATTATTAAACCATAATTAAAAAATAAATTTTGAGACGAGTTCAATTTATTCCCATCTTCCATTACTCCAAATATAACCATTTCAGTATTAGGTTCCATTCTTATCTTGAATAATTTTGTAAATATTTCAAAAATATCACTCCAAAATGTATAAAGTTTTATGCAGGAAACGAAAGAGTGTGTTATAGTTGCGTTTTGGGATAAACATTTATCACAAATGGGAGATATATTTGGATAAAATTTATTCAATCTAGTTTTTGAATAACATAATCTATGTAAAATTTTAAATTGAATTAAATTATGTCTTGCATTAATCGAACATTTGTGTATATATATCAAATACTTTTCCCATGTAACCTTCGTAATTTTTATCATCAATTCCCGTTCCCACTCTTCTCTGAGTACCTGTCGATGGTAGGTCTATATTTAAAATACTATTATATAAATATGATATTAATTTCTGTGAGTCAGTCTTAATATTCATTGCTTCTTCCAGTAAATCAAAAGTTGTTTTTTGATATCCTTGTATGTATTTCTTCATGAAATCGCAAATCTGAAGATATTTAAAATATTGGTTATTTTTCAGTTTAAATTTTAATTGTAATTGTTGGAATGATAATAGATTTGCCATTTCATACATATCACCGAACCTTTTAATTCCCATTCTTTCTGATTGGTTATATGTTTTATCAATAAGAGATGGTTTAAATAAAGGATTATTCGCTATTGGCATTAACAATGATAAATTTCTTAATTTTAGAAATAATTTTATTTGTTTCCAAATTCTCATTGTATCGTGTATAATTGGGTTCTTATATATTGTGTTGTTCATTTTTTTCGGGGAGAAGAGGATCGTTCCTATATTACAAGGAAAACAATCCTCTTTCTCCATTCTTATCCATTCTGTCTGTTGGGTAGAACTGTCCAACCAGTAAATTATATTCTTAATATGCACTGCCCAATAGTAATACAAAAAATTCGGGAGTGAAAGTTCCCCGACATCTTGTGGTTTAAATAAGTGTTTTTTATAATCCCAAGTGTGATCTATAATCCCAAATAAAATTAGTAATATTAGAGTCTAATTAAAAAAATATATATTTTGGTATATATAATGGTATAGATTGAAATAGGTATAATAATTGTGGTAGAAAAATCATTTTTATAGCGTTTATTCTACCTATAAAGGAAGTGTTTTCCAAAATTTAATCAACGTATTGAGTTTATTTAATAAAGGTATAAAATTAGCGTTGAATAATGCTTTATATTTTCTAGTAATTTGAATACCCAAATATTTAAATTTTTCTGTTGCAATTTTAAAGGGGAACTTCAATAAGTGTGTAGATTCTTGAGGTTTTAACGTCATAATTTCACTTTTATTCCAGTTTATTCTATATCCAGAAAAGGACATGAATTCCTCTATTAAATTTAATAAATTTGGTATGCTCATTTGTGAATTTGTAATATATAGAAGTATATCGTCTGCATATAATGAAATTTTATTATTTGAGTCCCTAGTATTGTAACCCTGAATATTCAGATGAATTCTTATACTTTCAGCCAAGGGCTCTATCATAAGGGCAAATAGCAGGGGTGATAACACACATCCCTGCCTATTGCCCCTTGATAATTGAAATTTTGGAGATAACATATTATTGGTTAATATTCTTGCCATCGGTTTATCATATAATATTTTTACCCATGCAATAAAATTCTCTCCCATATTAAATTTTTGCAGCACTTTATATAAATACTGCCACTCTATCTGGTCAAATGCTTTCTCTGCGTCCAGAGAAACAATTGATATATCTTCTTCCTCCATTTTATGTGAGTACATTATATTAAACAGGCGTCTCAAATTATTAAATGAATATCTTTTGGGTATAAACCCCGTTTGATCAGGATTTATCAATTTACTAATATATTTACTTAATCTTCTTGCTAGTCTTTGCTAAAATTTTCTGGTCTGTATTTAAAAGTGATATAGCTCTATATGAGCCCGGATCGTCTAAATCTTTATCAATATGATGATGGCTGATCATCCAAAATCAGTAACCCATTCCTACTTTTTCCCCATATCACTTGATTCCGTTAGCCCTAACTGTCCAGCCAGCATTAAATGACCTCAAATGCATTACCTCATATTTGTCTGAATTAAATTCCATCTGTTATTGCTCAACCTCACTTTCTAATTTGGAGGTCATTTGGGCCTTCGAGCCTGTTCATTGTGATCATGGCATTTCATCCACAATCAGTAACACGTGCCTGCCTTCTCCCCATAACTCTTGATTCCGCTCGCCCCGAGAGCTCTATCTAACTCTCTTTTAAATGCAGCCAGTGAATTGGCCTCTACTGCCTTCTGTGGCAGAGAATACTGAGGGATCGAAGTCCCTCAGTATTCTTAAATGACCTTCCTTGCTTCCTTCTATAATTCCACCAATCTTCATGTCATCAGCACTTGACTGTGACGATTGTATTTGTAATATTATCTGATCTGTTTACATAACATGCAAAACAAAGCTTTTCCCTGTACCTTGGTAAACAGGACAAAAATAAACCTAAAACCTAATCTTAAAGCCTGTCCTCGGAAGCTGAAAGGCGTTTTATTTGGATTTCTGTGTACCAGCAAAGCGTCTGAAGAAGGGTTTCAGCCTGAAACGTTACCTATTTCCTTCGCTCCATAGATGCTGCCGCACCCGCTGAGTTTCTCCAGCATTTTTGTCTACGTTGGAATATTTAGCTCTGTCTTGGCAGCAACAATATTTTCCCATCGTGAATACGTGATTCTGCACTCAAAATGTTAAAGCTTAGTAGATAATTGTAGCCATTGAAACTGTAGTTAATCTTTTATTGTTATCTTTATGTTAAAACATATTGGAGATTCTACAGAAGGGGTCTCCAAGAAAATGTCAGTTTCTCGATGAATAAAGACATTTATACCAAGCACTATCTCAATAAAGTAAATAATATCATAAAAGACCCACACTACTGTGGCGATACTTTGATTTCACTCTTACCATCAGGAAGAAGGTACAGGAGCCTGAAAAATGTTATCTCCATGTATAACAACTGCTTCTTCCTATCAACCATCAGCCTCTTCAACCACTCGCCCCCCCCCCCCCCCCCAGCAAAAAGCATTGCCCCAGGACCCCACCAACCCAGTGCTGGGTCAATTGCATCTCTCAACCCCCCTTCTCCCCCCCCCACTGACCAGTGTTGCCCCAGGCCCCACCAGCACAGTTGGACACACTGGGCCCACGGCACCTCCCACCCTCCAGAGCAGCTGCGGCTGCAGCCCAGACGAGCCGCTGTCCATGTCCCTCGACGTGCAGCGTGTTGGGTCTGGCGTACAGCGTGGGACCTTGTCCATGGGCTCCGTCCCCAGCCGATCCATGCATGAGATCAGGCACGGTACACCACCGTCGCATACTCAGTGGAGGCAGTCTCACCCCGGTCCTCCGGGCTGACAAACTACAACAAAAACAAACCAGTCAGTGCCACACTGGGGCAGATCAGCAAGACAAAGCGAGGCAGCTCAGAGACAGGAGCTCGGTCACCGAGTCGGCACCGGCCCTCAGACATCAGACACTTACCCTGCAGTGGTGTGTGGGTGATAGAGTAGCCCAGTAACTGTGTGTGTGTGGGACAGTGTACCACGGGTCTGTGATTGCCTGACTTGTAAAGATGGACAGTGAAGGGGAAGAACGCCTGCTTTCTCTTCTGGTTCATGCTGGTCTGTGACCTGCTGGAGAAGCCCTGTCCTGGGGCAGGAGGCCTGCAGAATCTCTGTTGCGAATGTCTCTGAAATCATCAAGGAGAGTGGGCATGGGAAGTGTACGGTAGAGAGAGGGGAGTGTACAGAGGAGAGGGGGGAGTGTAGAGGGGGGAGAGGGGAGTGTACAGGGGAGAGTGGGGTGTGTACATGGGAGAGAGGGGACTGTACAGTAGAGAGGGGAGCGTACTGGGGAGATTGGGAAGCATACTGGGGAGAGTGGGTGTGGGGAGTACAATTCCTGTAATGTCTGTCAGAGCGAACAAGGTGGTCACTGAGGCAATGGTTGAACAGGGTAATTATGTGGGATCTTGCTATGCCCAGTGGTCGTCAGGTCCACAGCAGTGGGTTGTGACGGGGACCTCGGGCTGATTCTGGGACTGAGTAGTTCACATGTGGGGCCTTGTGTACTGTCTGTCCCGGGTATAGTGGGGTCCCACAGGTCCCCCCTCCCTGGTGTAAAGTGTCGGCCGTTACCCTCTTGTTTCCCTCCGGCAGCGTCTGGGCAGCGCGATGGTTCTGCATCCACTGAAGATCTGCATATTTGATTTCAGTCTCAGCTGGGCCTGAGGGACAGAGTAGAGGTGACGAGGTCCATACTGAAACCCTTGCCCACTCAGTACCCCATCTGCCCCTTCCCTCCATTCCCCCGACATCACCATTCCTACCCATCCCCCCCCTCCCCCAACCCACAGACTCGGACTGGGTGTCAGATCCACTCGCCTTCAGTGCCTGAAAACACTTCCCTTCCTGCGGCTCTTCTTCTCCACACGAGACAGAGAATCGCGACGGGAGCAGAGATCAGGAGCGTCCCCAGCATCGACAGTTTGATCAGCAGGATCACTCTCTGAGACACGTGTGCTGTCGTTATGTTGGGTGCTGTCGTAATATTGGTTGTTGTTGTTGTTATTATTGTATTTGGATCTGTAACAGGCATGAGAACAGTTTTCGTGACTAATCCCATCCTCTCAATCCCAGTGACATAGGATTAGAGGATCCATCTCATCTAGCCTCAGGCTGGGAAAACTCCCTGTCATTCCAATGCCTTGCCTCAGTCCAACCCAATTAACTCATATCATTGCCTTCCATCCCCTCCCCACATTGTACTCCTCAGTCCCCTCAAATCTCTCCTCTCCATTCCCTCTCCTCCAATACCCATCACATCTACCCAATGGATCTTCTATAGATAACCACAAGGACAACCATGGTGTTGACAGATGGATTTGGCAGAATCTGCAATGGAAATTAAGGAAAAGAATTAACAAAAACCATGTCCAACTTCACAAAGAAAGGCACAAAAAAACTTCCAGAAATACTGCAGATACAGTGGCCAGCGTTACTGAGGAATAACATAAATTGTATTAGTGAAGGGATATTCTGAGAAGTTACTGAGCCTGAATGCTGATAAATGCAACATTGTCCCTCAAGTTACCCATCTTCCCCAGCACCCTGTGCCACTGACTGTATCTCCACTGATGTTAGTCCGGCTCACATTTTTGACACAAGGAACTGCTGACACTAAAGAAACCCCGACCCGAAATCTCACTTATCCAAATTCTCCAGAGATGTTTTCTGACCTGCTGAGTTACTCCAGCACTTTGTGATTTTTGCAGCCTCATTCACTTTGTAACCAACCATCTCACATTTATGCTCACTTCTCACACTGCAGACATGCTGTGGGGAACCTGCCCACATAACCCTGTTCCTGATTGACATCTGCACTAGGGAATGGTCATGTTGGAGGTGGGACTAGCAGGGAGGGGTCCTGTCTCATTGTTCAGTGAGGGGTCCAGTCCCATTGCTGTAGGGAGTGCTCCTGTCCCATTGTTCAAGGAGAGCTCCTGACACATTGTATTAGGGAGGGGTCCTGTCCCATAGTTCAGGAAGGGGTCCTGTCCCAATGCTGCAGATGCCCTCACCTCCCCTCGATCCCAGGGAGACTGGAAAAGACAGGAATGGCTGCAACACGGTCCAGCTGTGCATCGATTGCTGTTTGGAATGGACACTGTTTGTGGGTCTGTCTGTCTGCGCCACCCTCACAAATATGGGAGGGACCCAGACGTGACTCCAATCGAGCAGCGCCACTTCAAGGGTTTCCTCACTGGACTACTAACGGAGAGGAAGGCTATGAGCATTTCTGCTGCTTCTTCACTGGAGTTAAAGTATTCTTGACACGGAGATCACCACCTCCAGCCTCAACAACAATGTCAGCAGGGGATCTTTCTACAGGATTTGCAAACTCTCAGTCCAAGGATCGGGCAACCCAGACCGTTCTGGAAGAACTCACCAGGCGACTGGAGTGGAGAGCCAGGTCACATGTGTCACCTCAGTTCTGTTTCGAATAGGGTGGATACTTTGTTGTCCCAAAATTCTAGCCAGAGTCTTGAAGGTCCAGGAACGTGTGCCAGGGGACTTGCTCCACCTCTCTGCTTCCGGACACTGAACCATTGCACTTAGTGTACATGCACTTCCCAGCATGATACCCAGGGCTTATTTTGAGAGGTGCCCACTCTCTTGAGCTCTAGCGATAGCAGAAGGTGTGTCATCTTCGGGGGAGGGGATATCAACTGTTTTCCCGAGGGGAGGATTGCTCCAGTGTGGACAAGTGTTGGTAAATATGTTGAGAAACTGGTTGGGAAAGAACAATACACCAATATCTCTTGATTCCTCGAAGTGGAATATCTGCATACTGACTTGCATGTGTCAGTCTCTCAGAGGGACATCTACCTGACCTCCCGGTGGCTCAGCACTTCAACTCCCCCTCCCATTCCGTATCTGACCTCTCTGTCCTCGGTCTCCTCCATGGCCACAGCGAACAACACCAGAAATTGGAGGAATTGCACCTCATATTCCGCTTGGGCAGTCTACACCCTGGGGGCATGAACATTGAATTCTCCCAACTCTGCTAGCCCTTGCTGTCCCCTCCCCTTCATCAGCCCTGTGGTTGTCTCCTCCCACCCCCCAGCCCTCGGGCTCCTCCTCCGCCTTTTTTCCTTTTTTCTCCCCACCCCCTATCAGTCTGAAGAAGGGTTTTGGCCCGAAACGTTGCCTATTTGATACTTACCTGGCAGGGGAGAGACCGTGATCAAAAAGGTGGTTCTCCCAGGACGAGGCTATCCCATTGCAGCTTATTAGAACAGTTCTGGCGGTCCCTTGGGGGCAAGGGCCGTGGATCGCGGAGCGGAATCGGTGAAGAGGAGTCGGTCGGATGCGGGCTTAGAGGTGGATCTATGCTGGTTGGGCAACCAACCTAACACCTCATTCAGCCACAATGGCAGCAGCAACTGGAGCGGGAGTACAGGGTATCCGCAATACCCTGAGAATCAGCGTTAAGGACCTCAGCAAGGGGGTTCCCTTCTCACGGGACCTGTTCGTGAAGAAGGTCTTGCTGGGGCCTGCAAATTTGAGGCCAAGGACATCTACTGCCTCCAGGACTTCCCGGGTAACGGATACTTTGACGTTACCTTCAAGTATCCGACGGAATGGCAAAAGTTGATGGACGACTTCCGGGAGAAGGGGAATGAAGCTCCGCTGTCGCTGCTGAAAGTGCAGCCGCTCTTCACTCTCCCCACCCAGAAGGAAAGGATGATCACAGTGCACATGTTTAACCCACATGTGCCCGTAGTGGATGTCCTTACCTTCCTTGCCCGTTATGTCGAGGGAACAGGGAGCTGCGTGGACGTGAAGGACCTGCATGGGATCTGGACGAGCAAGCGGCAAGTCAAGGTAAAGCTGAGGGTGGACAAGGACGGAGCACTCCTCCACCCTCCCTCGGTTTTCGCAATTGGAGGAAACCGAGGATACATGAGCTACGTGGGGCAGCCCAGGCTGTGCAGGAAATGCAACAAGCCTGGGCATGTGATGGCCCAATGCACTGCAGTAGTCTGCAAGAACTGCAGGATGGAGGGCCATGAGACAAAGGACTGTCAGGCCAGCAAGAACTGCAACCTGTGTGGGGAGGCAGGCCACCTTTACAGGGCTTGCCCTAAAAGAGCCTGCACCTATGCACAGGCGACAAGAGGGGCTGCTGCCAGCACCCCCAGGGTGGGTGAGACACCCCTCACCACTGCCAAGACTGCAGCAGAAAGGGGGAACAAGGACAAGGACAGCCCGACCACCTCGAGCCACCAAGTGCCTGAAGGAGACCCCCAGCATCCTGCCCAGGAGGGAGAGTCGATGGAGGAGGGGGAACAGCAGGAGAAATGGACGACGGTGATGTACAAAAAGCACCAGAGGGTTCAGCTGAAGGAGCCGAGGTTGGAAAGGGCTGGTAAGTCCAAAAATAAATCACAAAAAAGATCTCTCTCCCTGACAAAAGGCAGCAACCTCTCCTCGTCGGAGGATGAGGCGACCGAGAAGTCCCAATGATGGAGGCAGAGGAAGAAAACAGGGGAGGAAAAGAGGAAGGCCACGCCGATTATCCCCCAGCCCCAGGAGACCGAGAGCAGAGCAGCGGCCGAGGGGCTCCAGCCCCAGGACATCGGAAGCAGTGCAGCGGCCGAGGGGCTCCAGCCCCTGGAGACCGGGATCATCGCAGCGGCCGATGGGGCCCAGCTCCGGGCAACTGGGAGCATTGCAGCGGCCAATGGGCCCCAGCTCCGGGATACCGGGAGCATTGCAGCGGCCAATGGGCCCCAGCTCTGGGCGACCGGGAGCAGCGCAGCGGCCAATGGGCCACAGCTCCGGGAGCAGGGAACCAGCCACCGTACCCCAGCTAAATGAGACGGAGGAAGCAGCTCGCCCAGAAGGGGGTGGAACGAGTAGGCCCCCCCCAACGACACCTTGGGTTATGCCACAGGAAACCCACCTCATCGAGGATGCCGGCACCGGGTTCCTGAGCCCAGGAAAGCTGAGGCAATTCACCGAAGCGGTGGGCATGAGGGGACACGAGAATGGTCAGTAACTCTACAGACAATGGAGATAAAACTGGCATCTTTAAACGTGTGCAGTATAAAGAACACTGCGCGATGTGTTAATACCTTGCAGTACCTGGCCAAGGTCAAGGCAGATGTGACTTTTCTCCAGGAGTGCGGGCTGCCTCACCTCCGCTGCTATCGGAGGTGGTCGCGATGGTGGCCCCATGGACTGTCGGTATGGTCGCGCTTCCGGCCTGGGGATCTTGCTGCGGGGAGGGAACTTCGCCATCACTGAGGTCAGGGAGGTGGTTGGGGGGCGTCTCCTCGTGGTGGATGTTATGTACCGTGGTTCTCCGCTCCGGCTGATTAATGTGTATGCCTCACCCGTGCAGAGCGAGCGGCTGGCCGTTCTCCAGCAGCTCCAGTGCTGCTGGCCACGTCCCGGCAGCTCGTTCTGGCCGGTGACTTCAACTGCATCATTGATGCGGCTGGACGATCCGGCAGTGCCGACAACAGACTGGACAGCACGTCCAAGTTCCTGATGGAGACGGTCAAAGACACAAAGCTGCACGACGCCTTCAGCAACCCAGCCGCAGTTCACCTGGTCGAGATCGGACGGTTTAGCCCGATCGCGGATAGACTTTGTCTTCACGACGAAGGCCTTCACGGTGAGACACACCGACCTCACGCCAGTGTTTTTCTCTAACCACTGCCTCCTTCAGGCTTCCTGTCACCTACAGGAGGACCAGAAAGCAGGCAGGGGGACGTGGAAGTTAAATATGAAGCTGTTGACCCCAGAGAACGTTGAGGAGCTAAAGAGGGACTACGCATGTTGGAGAACGGTGAGGCCCCTCTTTGACTGCCCGACACTCTGGTGGGAAGCAACCAAGGAGAACATTAAGAGGTTCTTCATAGTTAAAGGGGTTCAGAGAGCAAGACAGAGTCAGAGGGAATTGTGCCAACTCCAGACAGATTTGCAACAACTGCTCCTTCTGCAGTCGAGTGGGGTGGATGTGAGGGAGGAACTTAGAGAGGTGAAGGACCGGCAAGCTCGGCTCTTTACCTCTGAATCCTCCAAGATCATCTTCCGATCCAGGGTCCGCCATGTGGAGCAGGATGAGACGTGCTCACGTTACTTCTTCCATAAGGTTCACAGGGGGAGCTCTGTGATGAACAACCTTAGGGAGGAGGACGGCTCGGTAACATCCTTGCAGACGGATATGCTGAGGGTCTGCAAATCCTTTTACACGGATTTGTATGACAAAAAGGCCACAGACAGCACCGCCTCCCAGAACTTCCTGTCCTCTATCACGGAGGTCTTGGAGGACAGCAAGCGGGAGAGTCTGGACCAACCACTGACCCTAGAGGAGCTGACTGGCTCCATCCGTTCCTTTGACTCAAGTAAAACTCCCGGAAGCGATGGCTTACCGGCCGAGTTGTATTCAGCTCTGTGGGACTGGGTGGGCCCGGACCTGCTGGAAGTGTACAACGACATGCTTCTAGCCGGCAGCATGTCAGACTCGATGAGGAAGGGCAGCATCACCCTAATCTACAAGCAGAAGGGGGAGATGAAGGACATAAAGAATTGGAGACCCATAACACTGCTGAATGTAGATTATAAGATCCTGTCTAAGGCCATCGCCAACCGGGTCAAGTCTGCTCTGGGACAGGTGATCCACCCGGACCAAACCTGTGCTGTACCTGGCAGGAAAATCTCAAACAGCCTAGCGCTGCTGAGAGACACCATCGCCTACGTGCAGGACAGACGGGTGGATGCCTGCCTAGTCAGCTTGGACCAGGAGACGGCCTTCAACAGGATATCGCACACGTACATGAGGGACGTGCTCTCCAAAATGGGTTTTGGGGAGGGAATCCGAAATTGGATCAAACTGCTCTACACCAATATCCGTAGTGCAGTCAAAATCAATGGGTGGGAATCAGACAGTTTCCCTGTAAGGTCTGGAGTCAGGCAGGGGTGCCCTCTCTCTCCTGTCTTGTTTGTCTGCTGTATTGAACCTTTTGCCGAGTCCATCAGGAAGGATGCGAGCATAAGAGGAGTGACATTGCCAGGCAGTGGGGGCATTCAAGTCAAAACCTCCCTGTACATGGACGATGTCGCTGTCTTCTGTTCGGATCCAGGGTCGGTCCGCAGACTGTTTAGTATCTGCGACCAGTTTGAGTCGGCCACGGGAGCCAGGGTTAACCGCAGGAAGAGCGAGGCCATGCTCTTTGGCAACTGGCCCGACCGAACTTCTGTCCCCTTCACCATCAAGCCTGACTTCTTGAAGGTGCTGGGGATCTGGTTCGGGGGGGCTGAGGCGTGTAACAAGAATTCGCTGGAGCGGATAGTCAAGGTGGGGAAGAAGCTGGAGCTGTGGAAGCAACGCTCCCTCTCCATAACCGGAAACAATTTGGTCATCAGGTGTGAGGTGCTCTCGGGGCTGCTGTACCTGGCGCAAGTGTGGCCTGTCCCTCCCTCCTACGCCACAGGGATCACCCGGGCCGTCTTCCAGTTCATCTGGGGGTCAAGGATAGACCGGGTGCGACGGGCCACAATGTACAAGTCAGCAGACAACGGGGGTAAAAGCGTGCCCAACGTCGCCCTCAACCTGATGGCCACCTTTGTGTATGGCTGCATCAGGCGGAGTGTAGAATCAAGGCACGTGTGCACCAAGTGTCACTACCTGTTGAGGTTCTACCTGTCCCCGGTGTTGCGAAGGATGGGCCTGGCGCAGATGCCACGCAATGTGCCAGTCAGCTGGACATTGCCGCCCCATCTGTCGTCTGTGGAAAGGTTCTTCCGGACCAACACCTTTGACCACATGTCCATCGGGCAGTGGTCAGCACGGAATATCCTGCAGGCACTGCAGGGAAAGGACTCGATGGATCCGGTGGCGTGGTTCCCAGAGCAGACTGCCCAGCTTGTCTGGCAAAATGCCTCATCGCCAGAACTCACCAACAAGCACCAAGACCTGGCTTGGCTGGCGGTGAGGGGAGCCCTCCCAGTCAGATCCTTCCTGCACCGTCGGAACCTCACTACCAGCGCACGCTGCCCTCGGGACGGCTGCTATGGCGAGACGGTTGCCCACCTCTTTCCAGAGTGTGGATTTGCAAAAAGGGTCTGGAGAAGTATGCAAGGGTCCCTGGAACGCTTTATCCCGAACAGCGCCGTCACAGAGGACTCTGATTTATGGACTGTTCCCAGGGACACATTCAGAGACTGACATCGAGTGCTGCTGGAGGGTCATCAACTCGGTGAAAGATGCTCTTTGGTCTGCCCGAGCGTTGTTCACCACCCAGCAGAGCGAGATGTCCGTCAGGGAATGTTGCCGACTGGCCCGTTGCAGACTGCAGGAGTACGTGCTGAGGGACGCACTGAAGCTTGGTGCAGCCAACGCCAAGGCTCGGTGGGGGAGGGCCACAGTCTAGGGTCCTTCCGCTGCTGGACATGGGGGGCACAGTATGGTGGAGTCGCCCCTCAAAATAAGGGAAGGTATCCCACGCCAGGGGGCCACATGAGTATCACGGGTGGGGGACGGATCTGTGGAATTGGAAAAATGTATTAACTGCATTGAACAATTTGTATAGCCTCCGAAAATGTCGGATGAATGTTTCGCACGGTTCACGTATTGTATATATTTATTACTTGAATAAAGTCTATTTTGAAATTAAAAATATATATATATATTTCCTTCGCTCCATAGATGCTGCTGCACCTGCTGAGTTTCTCCAGCATTTTTGTGTACCTTCGATTTTCCAGCATCCGCAGTTCCTTCTTTAACACTTTGTCTACTCCACTGCAAAATCTCCTCAAGGTATGCCTACTTTGAAGAAGTTCTCCTCCTCTCTCCGGAGACAGTTCCACAACCAACTCTCTAACTGCCCCATCTCTGTGATCCCCCCTGCCCCCCTGCCCTCCTACTCTACGACCACATCCTTATCCAAACTCGATACCACAGCCACATCTGCTTCCTCGGGGCATGCCTGCGCCTCCATCTCATACCTCATGGCTTCCAGCTCCAGTTCCCTACCTCCCAGTTCGGACCCCAGCCGGACTATCTACCGGCATACCCAACAATTCTCCACCCGGGCTCTGAGATCCACTTTGACTGCGATGCGCCGACACCAGCAGGACCTCGCATTGACCCTCCCGGAACTTCGTGCCTCACTCACCCAGACCTGCAACGGACCACAACTGTACTTTATCCGCCGGAAGATCCACCTCTTCAATAAAAGATTCCTGGCCCACCTCAACTCCATCAAGGACCTTAAATTAGCCCGCCTCCAGACCGCTCCCGCCGCCAACACTCCGCGACTCGACCGCCCGCAGGCTCCGGGCCCCAACTCTGGCCTGCATCGCCTGCCCGAGTCCCGCGACACCATCTTGTCCACGAGGAGCGCCTCCAGTACTCACCACGACGCCGCCTTCACCGACCTCCACGTCGATGCTGCCGCCGACCTTCACCTGCCTACCGATGACGCCCAGCCGCGCCGCTTCTACGGTAACTCGGACTTCCTCCCCCTCGCCGATTCCTCCGAATCTCGCCGCCCCCCGGGACCGCCTAACCTCATCGCCGCACCGGGCCCATCCGACATCGCCGTCGCACCCGGTCCTCCCAACATCGCCGCTGGACCGGGCCCATCCAACATCGCCGCCGGACCGGGCCCACTGAACATCACCGCCGGACCGGACCTACTCTACACGACCGCCGGACCGGGGCTCCCCGAACATGGCCGCCGCAACGCACCCTACTCACCTCGTCGACTCACCGGGCTGGTCGAACCGCGCCGACCATCCGCCCACCGGGACCTCCCACGCATCGCCCGCGGACCCCGACTCGACTGCCCACGGACCCCGACCATCGGGTCCGCCGACCCCCGCCACTGCTACGCCCTCCACCCCCGCCGACCCCGACTCTACAGCCCGCGGACTCCCACTATCGGGTCCGCCGGCCCACGCCACCACACCGCCCTCCAGCCCCGCCGACCCCTACTCCATTGCCCAAGGACTCCTACCGTCGGGTCCGCCGACCCTCACCACTGCACCTCCCTCCAGCAGCCCGCAGCCGTCGCCTTACCTGCAGACTGGACTCTGTACTGGGCCTGAAGCCTCCACGCTGCTCACTCCCACTCTCCTGGGTTTGACTCCACTGGGTCCTAGCGCTAGAGTGCCTAGGCCTGGTTACCTCAGTGTTAGTTCCACTGATTCTTCCCCATCCTTCTCCAACTATGGGACCCCTTCTCTTCCCCACCCACACTACAGCCCTCTCACCCCCCCACCCCCTGACCACCCACCACCCCCCCACCACCCACCACCCCCGCACCACACATCGCCTTGGAACGCTTCTACCGTCGCCTCCGCCTCACAGCGCACTTCCATGGGAAGGAGTCCTCGCCCCCCACTGATGACCCCCTTTTCCCGTCTCCAACGCACCCCCTCCTCGTGGAACCCCCCGCATCGCCTTCCGGCTTTAGAACTCTTCATCAAAAACTGCCTCCGTGACATCAACCGCCTCAACTTCTCCACTCCCCTGTCTCACTCCAATCTCTCCCCCGCTGAACGCACTGCCATCGACTCACTCCGCAACAACCTAGGTTGGGTTATCAAACCCGCCGACAAGGGAGGTGCCGTGGTAGTCTGGCGTGTCGATCTCTACAAAGCTGAGGCCACGCGCCAACTCTCGGATACCTCCTCCTACATACCCCTGGACCATGACCCCACTGATGAGCACCAGGCCACCATCTCCAGCACCAGCACCGACTTCATCCACTCCCACGCCCTGCCTGACCGAGCCTCCAACCTCATCGTTCCCCAGCCCCGCACGGCCCGATTTTACCTTCTCCCCAAAATCCACAAACCTGACTGTCCCGGTAGACCCATTGTCTCTGCCTGTTCGTGCCCCACCGAACTCATCTCCGCCTACCTCGACTCCATCCTATCCCCCTTGGTTAAATCCCTCCCTACCTATTTTCAAGACACCTCAGACACTCTCCGTCGTCTGCGCGCATTCCACTCTCTAGGCCCTCACCCTGTCATCTTCACCATGGACGTCCAGTCATTGTACACCTCCATCCCCCACCAGGATGGTCTCGAAGCCCTCCGTTTTTTTCTCGACCGAAGAAGCAACCTATACCCGGCCACTGACACCCTCCTCCGCCTAGCGGAGCTGGTCCTTACCCTCAATAACTTCTCATTTGACTCCTCCCATTTCCTCCAAATACAAGGCGTAGCTATCGGCACACGCATGGGCCCCAGCTACGCCTGCCTCTTTGTCGGGTACGTAGAACAATCCTTGTTCAATGCGTACCAGGGCCCCATCCCCGACCTCTACCTCCGCTACATCGATGACTGTTTTGGTGCCACCTCCTGCACCCACACACAACTGACTGACTTCATCCGCTTCACCACCAACTTCCATCCGGCACTCAAATACACCTGGACCATTTCCGACACTTCCCTACCATTCCTTGACCTCACTATCTCCATCGCAGGTGATAGACTTCATACCGACATCCACTACAAACCTACTGACTCCCATGGCTATCTGGACTACAGTTCTTCCCACCCTGCTTCCTGTAAGGACTCCACCCCCCACTCTCAATTCCACCGTCTACGCCACATCTGCTCCCAGGATGAGGCGTTCCACACCAGGGCATCCAAAATGTCCTCATTCTTCAGGGAACGGGGGTTACCCTCCTCCACCATAGATGAGGCTCGCACCAGGGTCTCTGCCATACCCTGCAACACTGCTCTCTCTCCCCATCCCCCCACTCACAACAAGGGCAGAGTCCCCCTAGTCCTCGCCTTTCATCCCACCAGCCGTCACATACAACAAGTGATCCTCCGTCAGTTTCGCCACCTCCAACGTGACCCCACCACTCGCCACATCTTCCCATCTCCCCCCATGTCTGCCTTCCGCAAAGACTGCTCCCTCCGTAACTCCCTTGTCAATTCTTCCCTTCCCTCCCGTACCACCCCCTCCCCGGGTACTTTCCCTTGCAACCGCAAGAGATGCAACACTTGTCCCTTCACCTCCCCCTTCGATTCCAGTCAAGGACCCAAGCAGTTGTTCCAGGTGCGACAGAGGTTCACCTGCATCTCCTCCAACCTCATCTATTGCATCCGCTGCTCTAGATGTCAGCTGATCTACATCGGTGAGACCAAGCAGAGGCTTGCCGATCGTTTCGCCGAACACCTCCGGTCGGTCCGCAATAACCTACCTGACCTCCCGGTGGCTCAGCACTTCAACTCCCCCTCCCATTCCGTATCTGACCTCTCTGTCCTGGGTCTCCTCCATGGCCACAGCGAGCAACACCGGAAATTGGAGGAAATGCACCTCATATTCCGCTTGGGCAGTCTACACCCTGGGGGCATGAACATTGAATTCTCCCAACTCTGCTAGCCCTTGCTGTCCCCTCCCCTTCATCAGCCCTCTGGTTGTCTCCTCCCATCCCCCAGCCCTCGGGCTCCTCCTCCGCCTTTTTTCCTTTCTTCTCCCCACCCCCTATTAGTCTGAAGAAGGGTTTCAGCCCGAAACGTTGCCTATTTCCTTCGCTCCATAGATGCTGCTGCACCCGCTGAGTTTCTCCAGCATTTTTGTGTACCTTCACTGTTCACATATTTGTTTGTGGTAGTCCCTCGCTCAAACGGGCATATCTCTATTTTTACATCTGTCTCTCAATCCCGCAGAGGGATATCTGTACACTGACTGGTAACTCTCAGGGGGAAGTTCATAAGGAGCAGGGTTAGGCTATTCTGCCCATCGTCTACTTTGCCATTCAATCATGACTGATCTATTTCTCCTTCTCAACCCCATTCTCCTGCCATCTCCCCATAACCCCACACTGCCGTACTAATAAGGAATCTATCGATCTCTGCCTTAATAATATGCATTGACGGCCTCCACAGCTGTCTGTGGCAATTAATTCCACATATTCACCACCCTGACTAAAGGAATTCCTCCTCATCTCCTTCCCAAAGGAACGTCTTTTTATTCTGAGGTTATAACCTCTGCTCCTAGACTCTCCCACTAATGGAAACGCTCTCTCCACATCCACTCTATCGAAGCCTTTTACTATTCAGTAAGTTTCAATGAAGTGCCCCTTCATCCTTCAAACTCCAGTGAGTAGTGGCCCAGCGTTGTCAAACGCTCATCATATGTTAACCCACTCATTCCTGGGATCATTCGCTTAAACCTCTTCTGGACCCTCTCCAGCGCCAGCACATCTTTTCTCAGATATGGGGCACAAAATTGTTCACAATACTCCAAAAGCGATCTGATCAGCTCCGTATGAAGCCTCAGCATTGCATCCCTGTTTTTGTATTCTAGTCCTCTCGAAATAAGAGCATTGTGTAAAGGAAATCTGTATCTCTCAGTCCCTGTATCTCTCAGTCCCTGTATCTCTCAGATGGGATATCTGCACACTGACTGGTGTCTCTCAGTTCCACTCTCTCATGGAGCTATCTGTAGTGTCTCCCAATCCTCTCAGAGGGGATATCTGTACACTGACTGGTGTCTTATAGCCACTCTCTCTCAGGGGGATATCTGTACACTGACTGGTGTCTCTCACCAGTGGTATCAGGGACCTACCGCAGCTGGACTGGGGAGGACCAGGTCAGATCGATTTGTCCCTGGTCTTGGCTCACTCACTCCCTGTCACTGACCCAGTCTGGCCGTTCTATCCTTCAGGACTCAGCCAGCTTGGTCTATCATGTGGAGAAAATGCTTAGAGTAGTGGGAATGTGGTACTTGTTCCCACAGGGAGTTGCTGCACTGAATCTCATTGAGGGATTTAAGGGGAGCTGGGGAGAAAGGAACAGGTGGATTCCGGTGATGGTGAGGCAAGGGTGACATATGATTCTTTCTGCCTTCCGAGGGTGGGAATCTTTGGAATTCTCTCCCCAGAGAGCAGTTGAGACTGAGTTATTGAATGAGTTATTGAATATTCAAAGCCGAGATGGAGTTTGGGTCAGGAAGGGAGTCAAGGGTTGAGGGGAACAAGCAGGAAAGTGGAGCCGAGGCCAGGGTCAGATCAGTCTCACCCCCCCCCCCCCACCCCCCACCCCGTGTGTTCAGCTCCAGCCTCGGAGCTACGAGGTTCCCCGTTGACGGTTCGATCCTTTGCGGCCTCTGGCCCAGTCTCCGGGGATGTGGTAGGTCTGTCCCCCAGCCTGGCACTGCCCCAGTCCCACTACACTTTTGCCGTGACGCCCACTCTGGACACTGGCAGTCAGTGGGGTTCAGTAAATTGGGGTACACGCAGGATTTGCCCTCACCAATTCAGGACTCGTTCAGGAGTCGGTGGAAGCCGGGACGTCCGCGGCAGGTCACACTCACCATACACTTCCAGTTGGACTCTCGCCAGAGTTTCCGTTCCTGAACTTGGAACAACAACCACCTCGTAATCACCAGCGTCCTCTCTCCGTAGACCACGGATTTCCAGACTGAAGTTCCCACGGTGAAGTGTTACCCGTCCCGTGTAATTGGTGGGATAGTATTCAATAGTCTCATTCAACTTCGAGTACTTCGCTATCCTGGTTCTGGGTGATATCCACCTCCATACCACGCTGTTCGGTGCGACTGTGATCCCAGCAGGAAAGGAGACTGAGTGTCCCCGAGCTCCGGTCACGGTGCCAGCGGCGGCCCCGATCCCAGCTGAGGAGACAAGAGAGGCAGTCAGCAGAGAGCTCAGGGACTGGAGGAGGAATCGGAGCTGGGAGAATCACAGAGCACAAGAGCAGACCATGCGGCCCATCGTCTGGCTCCCAGCTCTGTTCGAGACCCGGCCCACAGTTCCTACATCACACAGTGAGCCCACGAGGGGAACAGAGTGAAGACTCTCTGCACCGGGCCTGAGGAAGGAAGTTACTGCCTGCAGCCGGATATCAATGGATAGGCTGGAGGATGTGATTCAGCCCGGAATATGTCAAGTGAAAGCATCAACAAGCTCAGTAGTGGCAGGAATCCAGACTGATCTGACCCCAACTCAGCTGGGATTACAGTCAGAGTAACAGGCCCGTCAGCCCATTGAGTCTGTACCAGCCATCAACCTCTGTAATGGGACGAGGTTCCTCACTATCCACCATATCTATATGATAATAATTGTGAACATCCCCCTCAGCCTCTGTTCCAAGGAAAACAACCCCAACCTCTTCATTCTCTCCTTCAATCTTATTTGCCCACCCAATTTCCAAGCAAATCAGTTTCATTTCATCAGTAGCAAAAGGATTTGAGTATAGGAGCAGGGAGGTTCTACTGCAGTTGTACAGGGTCTTGGTGAGACCACACCTGGAGTATTGCGTACAGTTTTGGTCTCCTAATCTGAGGAAAGACATTCTTGCCATAGAGGGAGTACAGAGAAGGTTCACCAGACTGATTCCTGGGATGTCAGGACTTTCATATGAAGAAAGGCTGGATAGACTCGGTTTGTACTCGCTAGAATTTAGAAGATTGAGAGGGGATCTTATAGAAACGTAACAAAATTCTTAAGGGGTTGAACAGGCTAGATGCAGGAAGATTGTTCCCGATGTTGGGGAAGTCCAGAACAAGGGGTCACAGTTTAACGATAAGGGGGAAATCTTTTAGGACCGAGATGAGGAAAACATTTTTCACACAGAGAGTGGTGAATCTCTGGAATTCTCTGCCACAGAAGGTAGTTGAGGCCAATTCATTGGCTATATTTAAGAGGGAGTTAGATGTGGCCCTTGTGGCTAAAGGGATCAGGGGGTATGGAGAGAAAGCAGGAACAGGATACTGAGTTGGATGATCAGCCATGATCATATCGAATGGCGGTGCAGGCTCGAAGGGCCGAATGGCCTACTCCTGCACCTAATTTCTATGTTTCTATTCTGTAGCCTACGTCTTTCTCATCGTTAAAAATTCCACGAATGTTCATGTTATCTGCAAACTTACTAATCATACCTATTATATTCATATAAAGATCATTAATGTATATGCTACACTGTAAAGATCCAAGCACCAATCACTGTGGGTTACCACTTATCATAGGCTAGGCTTCCAATTACAAAAGGTATCCTCAGTCTCCTATCACCAAGCCAACGTTGGATCCAATTTGCTTTGGATCCCACAGACTTTATCCGAGGCAGAACCTTATCAAAGACTTTACTATATTCATGTGACTACATCTCATCGATATATAATTTGTTGTCATATTAGACCTTGTATTGGGAAACGGGTCTGGCCAGGAGACTGGTGATTCAGTGGTAAAGCATTTTGGAGCAGTGATCGCAACTTCATAGGTTTTAAGATAGTTATGAATAAGGATGTCTGGACTTTGGGGAAAGGTACTAAATTGGGATAAAGCAGATTACAATATTGTTAGGCAAGAGCTAGAGAGTGCAAGTTAGGAGCAGCTGTTACTGGATGTTAACTTCAGACATGTGGAAATAGAGTTACAGTTCAGAGTTACAGTTGTATGTTCCAATAAGGAGGAAGGATAAGCATGGCAAGGGACTCTCTCTCCCTCTCTCTCTCTCTCTCTCTCTCTCTGTCTCCCACCCCCTCTCGCCCCCCCCCCCTCCCTGGTTATCTATCTCTAAAACTCTGATGTTGTGCTCTTCCGGGTTTGCATGGGTTTGTGCAAAAATGGGTCACGATAGCGCTACAATTTTTTGCCACCTTACTCACCATTCTCCTGTGCTGCAAGTGCAATAAGTTTTGTTCCGATCGATGGTACATTTTAAACGTTATTAAGGTTTACAAATCTTTAAAACCGCGTATGCGCAGATTGGTCTCATCACCTGTCAGTCAGCGCCACGCAGATTGGTTTCCTCTCCTGTCAGTCAACGCCACGACCGGGACGGTGACTCCCCTTCCAACATAGCGGCCTCTCCCGCCTCACTCACAAACTCCTGTCTTCCCTCCTCACAGTAACTTGTTTACCGTCTCCCCACCACCGGCGGTGGCGCGGGGGGGGGGGGGTGTTCAGTGGAGGCTCAGGTCCCGTCTCCCTCTCCCTCACTCACCCCTCCCCCACCCATCCTCTGCGGCAATGGCGGCCCCATCCACCCATCCTCCCGGGCGAATGGCTGTGACCGTCACTCTCCTCCACCGCCGCTGCGGTAACTCACCCTCATGGCCCTCTCTGAGGAGCTCTTCTCCACCAGCTCGTCGAAACTCGTGGTGCCAACCGTGACGAACCGACTCCATCCCCCCCGTGGCCCGGCCCGGCGGCAGCAGCGAGCAGGCAGGTAGGTGGGTGGGCAGAGCGGGGATGGGCCGAGCGGCGGCTGAGCCGGAGTGGGCAGAGGGAGGGAGGGAGAGTTGGGTTGCAGGGTGGCCGAGCAGTTTGCGTGGAGTTTGAGTAACACACACACACACAATGAAAACTGGTGCAATCGTCAAGTCAACGGGATCTAAACCACAGCTAACAATGAACGACCTGTGGAGGAAGGAACTGCAGATGCTGCTTTTTATGGAGGGAGGGAGGGAGTGACTGAGGATAGGGAAGAAGAGGGAGGGAGAGGTGAGGCAGGGATTGGGGAAGGGGAGGAAGAGAGTGGAAATATCCTGGGGAGGTGAGGAGGGGAGAGTGGGGGGTTTGAGGGAGAGGAGAGGGTGGAGAGGGGGAGGTGAAGAGGGAGAGTGGGGGAGGAGGGGGAATAGAGGAGGGGATAGTGGAGGAGGTATGGAGTGGGGAATAGAGGGAGAGGAGGGCAGCGGGGAGGTCAGGAGGGATAGTGGGGGGGGATAGGGGGAAGTGAGTAGTGGGGGATAGAGGGATAGGAGGGCGTACGGAGGGGAGAGGAATTATTGAGGGTTTGAGGGAGTGACCGAGGGTAGGGAAATGGAGAGGGAGAGGTGACGGAGGGATAGGGGGGGGAGGGGGGGCGGGCAAAGAAGAGGGAGGGTGAAGAGGAGGGGGAGGAAGTGCTGGGGGATCAGGGAAATGAGCCGCGCCTGCGCAGTTGGGGGCTATGCGTAAGTGGTGGAATATTGCATTGGGGGAATGGGTTGCGTTGGAACGGGTGAGTGGTGGAATATTACATTGGGGGAGCAGACCCAACGGGTCTGCACTTAGTCTAGTAATTCATTAAGGGGAACAAAGAAATGGGAGATCAAGTAAACTGATAAGGAAGTCACCAGGTTAGAACAGATTTCCTTTCCTGAGAATGTTTGGTACCTGTTGGCAAGCTTGAACAAATGTGTTTTTGTTTAGTTTAGACTAAACTTTAGAGATACATCGTGGAAACAGGCCCTTTGGCTCACCAAGTCCACGCTCACCAGTGATGACTCATACACTATCTCTATCTTACACTCTGGTATGGACAATTTACAGAAGCCAATTAACCTACAAACCTGCACGTCTTTGGAATATGGGTGGAAACCCGAGCACCCGAAGAAAACCCACATGGATGCAGGGAGAATGTACTGTACAAAATCCGTACAGACAGCACCTGCAGTCAGGATCGAACCCGGGTCTCTGGCACTGTAAGGCAGCAAATCTACCGCTGCGCCACTGTGCAGGATAAAATCACAGAAACAACTGTGACGGAAGTGCCAGTGGGCATGGGACGGATAGCCACCAGCAGCCTCACTGACTCATTTTGTGAGCAACTCTGCTCAAAGCTTTCAGCTCAGCTCGATCCAGACCTCGAATGTTGAGGCTCAGGGGATGGGGGGGGGGGGGGGGGGGGGGGGATGGAGTGGAAGAGGCAGCAGGTGGAAAAGACCCATTCTCACGGGCAGAAGATGGTGTGGGCTACAGCCGCAGTAGCCGGCAAATCCAACCCTATCCCCCATCCCTTCCGCTCGTCTTCCAAACACTCATTAACATGTACAGAGCGTCCATTATCAACCCTGTACTTTGGTTCTGCCTACATGGAAAGGATATATTTCACTTACTAGAATTGCTGGTGTTGCAAGAGTGAAAGAGTGCTGGGTGCCTGGAAAGAAGAGATATGATAGTCATATTTATGATGCTTTTAGATAGGTACATGGTACATCGGTACACGGACAGGCAAGTTATTGAGGTTAATGTATGATGAGCGTTTGATGGCACTGGGCCTGTACTCGCTAGAGTTTAGAAGTGAAAGGCCTGAATAGAGTGGATGTGGAGAGGATATTTCCATTAGTTGAGGACCAGAGGCCATAGCCTCAGAATAAAAGGCGTACCTTTAGAAAGGAGATGAGGAGGAATTTCTTTCGTCAGAAGTTGGTGAATCTGTATAATTCATTACCACAGAAGACTGTCCAGGGTTATGGGGAGAAGGCAGGAGAATGGGGTTGAGTGGGAAAGATAGATCAGCCATGATTGAATGGCGGAGTAGACTTGATGGGCCAACTGGCCTAATACTGCTCCTACAACATGAAATTATGGATGGTACACAAAAATGCTGGAGAAACTCAGTGGGTGCAGCAGCATCTATGGAGCGAAGGAAATAGGCAATGTTTCGGGCCGAAACGTTGCCTATTTCCTTCGCTCCATAGATGCTGCTGCACCCGCTGAGTTTCTCCAGCATTTTTGTGTACCTTCGATTTTCCAGCATCTGCAGTTCCGTCTTAAACATGAAATTATGGATCATATGCAGACAGAGCTAAGTTTAATGGCATCATGTTTGGTATGGACATTCTATTGGCCTATTCCTGTGCTTTATTGTTCAATTTTCTATAAATGGCCAAGGCTCAGAAGGTCACAGACCAAGGGTGGGAAATGGAATCAGTGCAGATGGGAACTAGATGGTTGGCATTGACATGGTGGGATGAAGGCCTGCTTCTGTGCTCTGTTCATGATATACATTAATGATTTGGATGAGGGATCCAATGTAATATTCGGAAATTTGCTGACAACAAAAAACTGGGTGGGATTGTGAGCTTTGAAAATGATGGAAAGAAGCTCCAAGATTAATTAGACAAGTTCAATGGGAAAATGTGTGATGTAATGTGGATAAACATGGTTATACATTTAGGTAGGGAAAATCAGAAAGGCAAAGTATTATGGAAGTGGTGGTGAACAGGGGGGATAGGTTGATGACAAAGATGGATTTTTGACCTCGTACACTAGTCATTGGAACAGGCAAGGACAGCAAGCAGCTAAGGGACAGATGGAATGTCAGCCTTCATCACAAACACAGAGCAGGAATGTCTCACTGCAATCCCACCTGGCCCTGCTCACCCCGTGAACCAGAGAGGAGTGAGTCTGTAAGAGATGTGGCCTGACCTGCTGAGTTACTCCAGCACTTTGTGTCTATCTTTGTCCTAATCCCTCTCCTCCACTCACTCTTTTTCCTCAGTTTGTCGAGGCCCATTCAGTCTCGATCAGTCTCCCTACCTGTCAATATACTCTCACTCTTTCTGTGTCACTGTCGTTTTGCTTCACTCAATTTACATTACCTCCTGGTCCCTTCATATTTTTAGTGCCTCTCTCTGTGATCTGTCTGCATTTGTTTCTGCCAGTCTGTCTGTCACTGTCTCCATTTCTCTCCCACACTCTCTATATGTGGACTCTAGTTCCATTCTCCACTTCACACATCTCTCAAGTTGTTGATCAGAATTGTTCTGAGCCTCTCTCGCTTCCTGCCACCATCTCTTGTAATGTTTAATTAACACCTCACTTTGTGAGAACGAGCTCATTGCACCTTGACAGCAGCCTCTGACCTCCACTGTCAGGGTGTGATGACCTGGGGCTCTGGGCCCAGCACATTGTTGCAGTAACAACAACACCTCCACTTCCTTAGAAGATTGAGGAGATTGGTATGTCAACGATAAGCATTTGACAGCACTGGGCCTCTACTCGCTGGAGTTTAGGAGGGGGGACCTCATTGAAACTTACCGAAGAATGAAAGATAGAGTGGATGTGGAAAGGATGCTTCCACTGGTGGGAGAGTCTAGGACCAGAGGTCATAGCCTCAGAATTATAGGCCGCTCTTTTGGAAAGGAGGTGAGGTGGAACTTCTTTAGTCAGAGGGTAGTTAATCTGTGGAACTCATTGCCACAGAGCGCTATGGAGGTCAAGTCAGTGGATATTTTTAAGGCAGAGGTAGACAAATTCTTGATTAGAACGGGCGTCGAGAGTTAAGAGCCTGTCCCACTTTCCCGAGTTATTCACGAATTCTCCTGAGTTATTCACAAATTCTCCCGAGTTTTCAAACTCGCAGAATGTTCGTAACGAGTCCGTAGGAGGCCGTAGGAGTCCGTGGATATATCGTAGTGGCTCGTAATGCCAGTGGTAGGTACTCGGGTAATTATTTTACTCGTGGACATTTTTTCATCAGGCCGAAAAAACGTCCCGACTTACCCGATGCCCCGAGTACCTACGGCTGGCATAACGAGCCGCTACGATATATCCACGGACTCATACGGCCTCCTACGGACTCGTTACGAACATTCTGCGAGTTTGAAAATTCGGGGGAATTCATGAATAACTCAAGAGAATTCGTAAATAACTCGGGAAAGTGGGACAGGCCCTTTATGGGGAAAAGGCAGGAAAATGGGATCAGAAGGCAGAGATCAGCCATGATTGAATGACAGAGTAGACTCGATGGTCCGAATGGCCCAATTTTACTCCTACATCATGTGAACATGAATACTCTCTTGAATTTCTACAGTTATATAACAATCTTGTTCAGCAAAATCACGGTGGTGCAGCGGTAGAGTTGCTACTTTACAATGCATGCAACGCCGGCGACCCGGGTTCGATCTGTACGAAGTTTGTACGTTCTCCCCGTGACCTGCGTGGGTTTTCTCCGAGATCTTCGGTTTCCTCCCACACTCCAATGACGTACAGGTTTGTAGGTTAATTGGCTTGGTAAATGTAAAAATTGTCCCCGAGTTGGTGTAGGATAGTGTTAATGTGCGGGGATCGCTGGTCGGCGTGGACCCAGTGGGCCGAATGGCCTGCTTCTGCGCTGTATCTCTAAACTAAACTAAACTGAACTAAACATGCACTCGGTCCGCCGAGGCCTACTGCATCTCCCGGTAGCTAACAAATTTTAACTTCCCTTCCCATTCCCACACTGACCTTTCGATTGAGGAACTCTTCCATTACCAGACTGAGGCCACACACAAACTGGAGGAACAGCACCTCATATTGCACTTGGTTGGTGTACAACCCAATGGGATGAACTGAATTCTTCAATTTTACTTTACCTCCAACTAATCCCCCCTTATTCTCCCCCACCACAATCCACCCCCTCTCCCCCACCCCTCTCTCCTCTGGGCCCCACCTGAACTTTCACCTATTTCTCCCGTCCAAGGGGGAATCTACGCCTGGGCACAAGACAAAAAAGATATTGATTTCTCTAACTTCGAGAAGTATAGAAATGTGAAAACACATATCTCCAGATTCAGGAACTGTTTCTTCCCAGCTGTTTTCAGGCAACTGAACCATTCTCTCGCCAGCTGGAATGCAGTCCTGACCTGTCATCTACCTCACTGGAGACCTTTGAACTCTTTAATCAGACTTTATCTTGCACTAAATGTTGTATCCTTTATATGTGCTCTATGAACGGCTTAATTGTAATCATGCATTGTCTTTTCTTTGACTGGATAGCACACAAGCAAAAACGTAGCACTGTACATGTGATAAACTAAACTAAACTATAAACTAAACTTAACTAATCTATAGGATGTGGAAGAAGCAACAACCATTCACTGTGTGTTTTCCTCAGTTCCTTGACCCCTCCAGTCTCTCTATCTGTCAATATCTTCTCATTCCTTCTCTCTGTGTCACTGTCATTCTCCTTCTCCCTTTATTCACATTACAAGAGTCAAGTCAAGAGAATTTTATTGTCATGTGTCCCAGATAGGACAATGAAATTCTTGCTTGCAGCAGCACAACAGAATATATGTAAACATAATACAAAACGGAAGATAAAAGTTCAGTGTATCTATAGACCATAGATACACAATAAATAAACAGATGTAGTGCAATAGTAATAATAGACTGTTATTGTTCAGAGCTTATTTGTTGTTGTGTTTAATAGCCTGATGGCTGAGGGGAAGAAGCTGTTCCTGAACTTGGATGTCACAGATTTCAGGCTCCTGTACCTTCTTCCCGATGGCAATGGTGAGATGAGTGTGTGACCAGGATGGTGTGGGTCTTTGATGATGTTGGCAGCCTTTTTGAGGCAGCGACCGCGTTAGATCCCTTCGATGGTGGGAAGGTCAGAGCTGGTGATGGATTGCGCAGTGGTCAACACTTTCTGCAGTCTTTTCCACTCCTGGACGTTCAAGTTGCCGAACCAGGCCATGATGCAGCCAATCAGTATGCTCTCTACTGTGCACCTGTAGAAATTCGAGAGAGTCCTCCTTGACATACCGACACTCCGTAATCTTCTCAGGAAGTAGAGGCACTGATGTGCCTTCTTTTTAATTGCATCAGTGTGCTGGGATTAGGAAAGGTCTTCGGAAATATGCGTGCCCAGGAATTTGAAGTTTTTGACCTTCCACCATCGTCCCGTTGATATAAACAGGATTGTGGGTCCCTATCCTACCCCTTCCAAAGTCCACAATCAGTTCCTTGGTTTTATTGGTGTTGAGAGCCAGGTTGTTGTGCTGGCACCATTTAGTCAATCGGTCGATCTCACTTCTATACTCTGGCTCATCACCATCTGTGATTTGTTCCACAACAGTGGTGTCGTCGACGAACTTGATGATGGAGTTCGCACTATGTCCGGCTACACAGTCATGAGTATAGATTGAGTACAGCAGGGGGCTGAGCACGCAGCTTTGAGGTGCTCCTGTGCTGATTCTTACCTCCCTGGTCTTGCAATATCTTTAGTCTCGCACAACTGTACTATCAGCCTTTAAATTTGTCTTTGTTCCTGCCAACCTCTGCCTCGATATCTTTTTCACACCTTTTCTCTACAGATGGAGACCAGCTCCATTGTATGCTTCACACGTCTATCCACTTGTTGATCAGAAGTGTTCTGAACCTCCGTCATTTCCTGCCACCAGTTGATTAGTGTTTCTTTAACCCCTCGTCCTGTGAGAACCAGCTCATCACCTTGATAATAGCTCCTGATCTCTACAGGGATCTGGATATTGAGACCCATCAGCTCTCTGATGGTAAAAATTACAGTGAAGACATAAATACAATGCTCAGAGAGGATATTCATGGGCGAGTGTCCAATGAAGCTACATGAGTAAAATTTAGAAACAGGAAGGGGGGTGATCAGATTGATGGGCCATTTTTAGACTTCCCATCCCGACACGCCCACAATAGCAGCATATTTAAAGAAGTGTAGAGTGATTGCAGAGACCTGTAAAAATAAGAGGAACGTATTAGTGGGAAATTTCAACTTTCCTAATATTGACTGCATCTCCAAGTGTAAAGGGCTTGGTTGGAATGGAATTTGTTAAGTGCGTTCAAGAAAGTTCCCTTAATCAATATAGAGAGGGCCGCAACACTGGATCTCCTCGAGGGAATGAGGTAGGACAAGTGATTGAAGTGTCTTATGAATTTGATTGAGTTTTCTGAAGAAGTAATCATGAAAGCTAACAAGGGCAATGCCATTGATGTTGATGGACAGTGAAGATGATTCTCTTGGAAGCTAAGGAATTGAGGCAAATGATTTGTGTTGCCTTAAATCTTATAGAATTACCAAGGAGGAGGTGTTGACACTTTTTTAGCACAATAAGGTGGATAAATCCTCATGGTCTAACCAAGTACATACAGTACAATTAAGACAGAAATTGTGGACGCCTTTGCAGAGATATTTGCATCACTGTTAGCCACAGGTGTTCTGGAGGACTGGAGGGTGGCTGATGTTGTATTTAAGAAGGATAACTCGGGGAACTACAGACCGATGAGCCTGATGTAAGTGCTAGTTAAATTATTGGAGGGAATCCTTAGGGAACAGGATCTACAAGCATTTGGATAAAGCATGATGGCTCAGCTCTTATATTCTATGCTACAGCTGGTGAGGGCATGCATCCATATATCTTCTTCACTATCCTTTCTCCCTGCAAAGTAATGCATTTCGGCAGTCAAATAAGGAAAGGACATATGTGTTGCCACATTCATGTATCTGTGGACTTGCACCTGAAGATCCTTCTGCCCATCTACACTCCCTAGGGTCCGACCATTTACTTCCCTTATTTGACTTCCTAAAAGCATCACCTTGCCTTTTACAGGATTTAACTGCATCTGCCCAACTTTCCATCTGATCAATATCATTATGTAAACTAAGATAATCCTCCCTGCGACAATATATACAGCACCATTATTCATATAACAAAAAGAGAGAGAGGCAAAGAGAAAGATTATAGGCAACCCACCTTTTTCTCTCCCTCCCCATCTCTGTGAGAAACTGTCTCTCCGATGGCATGACATTCTGTAAGTGCGGAGTGAGAACAGGAGTTGCAGTCTGTTCATTTTTGTTAAAATTGTGTTAATATTTTGTGAAGAGTGAAGAGTGTTTAAATGTCATGCGTATCAACAATGGAACAATTACATTCTTACTTGGACCAACATAAAGGGCCTGTAACAAAAATAAAAGAAATAAATTCATAACTAACCTCATCCCCTCCGTTCAAAAAATACATGCTGAAGTCCTTAGAGTAATCAAAGTCAGTCCATGGTTTATAGTTTAGTTAGTGTTTTGTTGTGTTCAAGAGCCTAATGTTTGTTGGGACAGAGCAATTATTGAACCTGGTGGTCACGGTATTCAGACTTTTAAACCTTCTTCCTGATTCTAGGAGTGAACAGAGAGACATTCCAGGGGGTTGTGGGTCTTTGATGATGCTCCCTGCTTTTTTTGAAGCAGTGTATCCTATTGATGGTGGGGTGATCAGTACCCATGATAAAAAAAATTGGTGGTATCCAGCACTTCTTACAATCTCCTTTGTTCCTGCAGGTTCCAGTTTAGTTTAGAGATACAGCGCTAAAACAGACCCTTCGCCCAACCGGGTCCGCGCCAAACAGCAATTCCCGCACATTAACACTATCCTACCCCCACTATGGGCAATTTTTACATTTACCAAGCCAATTAACCTACAAACCTGTACGTCATTGGAGTGTGGGAGGAAACCGAAGATCTTGGAGAAAACCCACGCAGGTCACGGGGAGAACGTACAAACTTCGTACAGATCGAACCCGGGTCGCCGGCGTTGCATGCATTGTAAAGTAGCAACTCTACCGCTGCACCACCGTGATTTTGCTGAACAAGATTGTTATATAACTGTAGAAATTCAAGAGAGTATTAGAACGGGCGTCGAGAGTTAAGAGCCTGTCCCACTTTCCCGAGTTATTCACGAATTCTCCTGAGTTATTCACAAATTCTCCCGAGTTTTCAAACTCGCAGAATGTTCGTAACGAGTCCGTAGGAGGCCGTAGGAGTCCGTGGATATATCGTAGTGGCTCGTAATGCCAGCGGTAGGTACTTGGGGTAATTTTTTTACTCGTGGACATTTTTTCATCAGGCCGAAAAAACGTCCCGACTTACCCGATGCCCCGAGTACCTACGGCTGGCATAACGAGCCGCTACGATATATCCACGGACTCATACGGCCTCCTACGGACTCGTTACGAACATTCTGCGAGTTTGAAAATTCGGGGGAATTCGTGAATAACTCAAGAGAATTCGTGAATAACTCGGGAAAGTGGGACAGGCCCTTTATGGGGAAAAGGCAGGAAAATGGGATCAGAAGGCAGAGATCAGCCATGATTGAATGGCAGAGTAGACTCGATGGACCGAATGGCCCAATTTTACTCCTGCATCATGTGAACATGAATACTCTCTTGAATTTCTACAGTTATATAACAATCTTGTTCAGCAAAATCACGGTGGTGCAGCGGTAGAGTTGCTACTTTACAATGCATGCAACACCGGCGACCCGGGTTCGATCTGTACGAAGTTTGTACGTTCTCCCCGTGACCTGCGTGGGTTTTCTCCGAGATCTTCGGTTTCCTCCCACACTCCAATGACGTACAGGTTTGTAGGTTAATTGGCTTGGTAAATGTAAAAATTGCCCCTAGTGGGGGTAGGATAGTGTTAATGTGCGGGAATTGCTGTTTGGCGCGGACCCGGTTGGGCGAAGGGTCTGTTTTAGCGCTGTATCTCTAAACTAAACTGGAACCTGCAGGAACAAAGGAGATTGTAAGAAGTGCTGGATACCACCAATTTTTTTTATCATGGGTACTGATCACCCCACCATCAATAGGATACACTGCTTCAAAAAAAGCAGGGAGCATCATCAAAGACCCACAACCCCCTGGAATGTCTCTCTGTTCACTCCTAGAATCAGGAAGAAGGTTTAAAAGTCTGAATACCGTGACCACCAGGTTCAATAATTGCTCTGTCCCAACAAACATTAGGCTCTTGAACACAACAAAACACTAACTAAACTATAAACCATGGACTGACTTTGATTACTCTAAGGACTTCAGCATGTATTTTTTGAACGGAGGGGATGAGGTTAGTTATGAATTTATTTCTTTTATTTTTGTTACAGGCCCTTTATGTTGGTCCAAGTAAGAATGTAATTGTTCCATTGTTGATACGCATGACATTTAAACACTCTTCACTCTTCACAAAATATTAACACAATTTTAACAAAAATGAACAGACTGCAACTCCTGTTCTCACTCCGCACTTACAGAATGTCATGCCATCGGAGAGACAGTTTCTCACAGAGATGGGGAGGGAGAGAAAAAGGTGGGTTGCCTATAATCTTTCTCTTTGCCTCTCTCTCTTTCTGTTATATGAATAATGGTGCTGTATATATTGTCGCAGGGAGGATTATCTTAGTTTACATAATGATATTGATCAGATGGAAAGTTGGGCAGATGCAGTTAAATCCTGTAAAAGGCAAGGTGATGCTTTTAGGAAGTCAAATAAGGGAAGTAAATGGTCGGACCCTAGGGAGTGTAGATGGGCAGAAGGATCTTCAGGTGCAAGTCCACAGATACATGAATGTGGCAACACATATGTCCTTTCCTTATTTGACTGCCGAAATGCATTACTTTGCAGGGAGAAAGGATAGTGAAGAAGATATATGGATGCATGCCCTCACCAGCTGTAGCATAGAATATAAGAGCTGAGCCATCATGCTTTATCCAAATGCTTGTAGATCCTGTTCCCTAAGGATTCCCTCCAATAATTTAACTAGCACTTACATCAGGCTCATCGGTCTGTAGTTCCCCGAATTATCCTTCTTAAATACAACATCAGCCACCCTCCAGTCCTCCAGAACACCTGTGGCTAACAGTGATGCAAATATCTCTGCAAAGGCCTCCACAATTTCTGTCTTAATTGTACTGTATGTACTTGGTTAGACCATGAGGATTTATCCACCTTATTGTGCTAAAAAAGTGTCAACACCTCCTCCTTGGTAATTCTATAAGATTTAAGGCAACACAAATCATTTGCCTCAATTCCTTAGCTTCCAAGAGAATCATCTTCACTGTCCATCAACATCAATGGCATTGCCCTTGTTAGCTTTCATGATTACTTCTTCAGAAAACTCAATCAAATTCATAAGACACTTCAATCACTTGTCCTACCTCATTCCCTCGAGGAGATCCAGTGTTGCGGCCCTCTCTATATTGATTAAGGGAACTTTCTTGAACGCACTTAACAAATTCCATTCCAACCAAGCCCTTTACACTTGGAGATGCAGTCAATATTAGGAAAGTTGAAATTTCCCACTAATACGTTCCTCTTATTTTTACAGGTCTCTGCAATCACTCTACACTTCTTTAAATATGCTGCTATTGTGGGCGTGTCGGGATGGGAAGTCTAAAAATGGCCCATCAATCTGATCACCCCCCTTCCTGTTTCTAAATTTTACTCATGTAGCTTCATTGGACACTCGCCCATGAATATCCTCTCTGAGCATTGTATTTATGTCTTCACTGTAATTTTTACCATCAGAGAGCGGATGGGTCTCAATATCCAGATCCCTGTAGAGATCAGGAGCTATTATCAAGGTGATGAGCTGGTTCTCACAGGACGAGGGGTTAAAGAAACACTAATCAACTGGTGGCAGGAAATGCCGGAGGTTCAGAACACTTCTGATCAACAAGTGGATAGACGTGTGAAGCATACAATGGAGCTGGTCTCCATCTGTAGAGAAAAGGTGTGAAAAAGATATCGAGGCAGAGGTTGGCAGGAACAAAGACAAATTTAAAGGCTGATAGTACAGTTGAGCGAGACTAAAGATATTGCAAGACCAGGGAGGTAAGAATCAGCACAGGAGCACCTCAAAGCTGCGTGCTCAGCCCCCTGCTGTATTCAATCTATACTCATGACTGTGTAGCCAGACATAGTGCGAACTCCATCATCAAGTTCGTCGACGACACCACTGTTGTGGAACAAATCACAGATGGTGATGAGCCAGAGTATAGAAGTGAGATCGACCGATTGACTAAATGGTGCCAGCACAACAACCTGGCTCTCAACACCAATAAAACCAAGGAACTGATTGTGGACTTTGGAAGGGGTAGGATAGGAACCCACAATCCCGTTTATATCAACGGTGGAAGGTCAAAAACTTCAAATTCCTGGGCACGCATATTTCCGAAGATCTTTCCTAATCCCAGCACACTGATGCAATTAAAAAGAAGGCACATCAGTGCCTGTACTTCCTGAGAAGATTACGGAGTGTCGGTATGTCAAGGAGGACTCTCTCGAATTTCTACAGGTGCACAGTAGAGAGCATACTGATTGGCTGCATCATGGCCTGGTTCGGCAACTTGAACGTCCAGGAGTGGAAAAGACTGCAGAAAGTGTTGACCACTGCGCAATCCATCACCAGCTCTGACCTTCCCACCATCGAAGGGATCTAACGCAGTCGCTGCCTCAAAAAGGCTGCCAACATCATCAAAGACCCACACCATCCTGGTCACACACTCATCTCACCATTGCCATCGGGAAGAAGGTACAGGAGCCTGAAATCTGTGACATCCAAGTTCAGGAACAGCTACTTCCCCTCAGCCATCAGGCTATTAAACACAACAACAAATAAGCTCTGAACAATAACAGTCTATTATTACTATTGCACTACATCTGTTTATTTATTGTGTATCTATGGTCTATAGATACACTGAACTTTTATCTTCCGTTTTGTATTATGTTTACATATATTCTGTTGTGCTGCTGCAAGCAAGAATTTCATTGTCCTATCTGGGACACATGACAATAAAATTCTCTTGACTTGACTCTTGTAATGTGAATAAAGGGAGAAGGAGAATGACAGTGACACAGAGAGAAGGAATGAGAAGATATTGACAGATAGAGAGACTGGAGGGGTCAAGGAACTGAGGAAAACACACAGTGAATGGTTGTTGCTTCTTCCACATCCTATAGATTAGTTAAGTTTAGTTTATAGTTTAGTTTAGTTTATCACATGTACAGTGCTACGTTTTTGCTTGTGTGCTATCCAGTCAAAGAAAAGACAATGCATGATTACAATTAAGCCGTTCATAGAGCACATATAAAGGATACAACATTTAGTGCAAGATAAAGTCTGATTAAAGAGTTCAAAGGTCTCCAGTGAGGTAGATGACAGGTCAGGACTGCATTCCAGCTGGCGAGAGAATGGTTCAGTTGCCTGAAAACAGCTGGGAAGAAACAGTTCCTGAATCTGGAGATATGTGTTTTCACATTTCTATACTTCTCGAAGTTAGAGAAATCAATAGCTTTTTTGTCTTGTGCCCAGGCGTAGATTCCCCCTTGGACGGGAGAAATAGGTGAAAGTTCAGGTGGGGCCCAGAGGAGAGAGGGGTGGGGGAGAGCGGGTGGATTGTGGTGGGGGAGATTAAGGGGGGATTAGTTAGAGGTAAAGTAAAATTGAAGAATTCAGTTCACCAACCAAGTGCAATATGAGGTGCTGTTCCTCCAGTTTGTGTGTGGCCTCAGTCTGGTAATGGAAGAGTTCCTCAATCGAAAGGTCAGTGTGGGAATGGGAAGGGAAGTTAAAATTTGTTAGCTACCGGGAGATGCAGTAGGCCTCGGCGGACCGAGTGCATGTTTAGTTCAGTTTAGTTTAGTTTAGAGATACAGCGCGGAAGCAGGCCATTCGGCCCACTGGGTCCACGCCGACCAGCGATCCCCGCACATTAACACTATCCTACACCAACTCGGGGACAATTTTTACATTTACCAAGCCAATTAACCTACAAACCTGTACGTCTTTGGAGTGTGGGAGGAACCGATCTCGGAGAAAACCCATGCAGATCATGGGGAGAACATACAAACTCCGTACAGACAGCGCCCGTAGTCAGGATCAAACCTGGGTCTCCGGCGCTGCATTCGCTGTAAGGTAATGTACAGGGGGGCTCATCAGGAACAGGGGATGCAGTTGATGTTGTTAGAGGAGATACACATGAATGTCTGTCTCACCTGGAAGAACTGCTGGGGTCCCTGGTTGGAGGCAAGTCCTCAAATAGGACTGGCCTGGCAGACCCATCGTCTCTGCTTGTTTCTCCCCACATAACTCATCTCCACATACCTTAATTCCATCCCATCCCCCCTTGTCAGTTTCTTCCCACATACATCCGAGACACTTCACATGCCCTTCAACTTTCAATTTCATAGCCCCTATTGCCTCATCCTCACCATACACCACCAAGGCCCTTCGTTTCTTCCTCCAACAGAGACCCAACCAATTTCCCCTTACTAACACTCTCCTGCGCCTTGCAGAACATCCTCACCTAAGGACGAGTTGTTGTCCTCTCAACGACTTCTCCTTTGATTCTTCTCACTTCCTCCAAGTTAAAGGTGTAGCCATTCGTGCTCACATATGCCCCAGCTATGCCTGCTATTGTGTTGATTATGTTGATCAGTCCTTGTTTCAGGCATACATTGTCCCATCACCCAACTGTTTCTCTGCAAGATCGACAACTGCATTGGGGCTGCCTCCTACACCTCCTGTGCAGAATCTTGTGGACTTCATTAACTTCCTGCACCTTTACTATTTCTGACATCTCTCTCCCCTTTCTTGATCGCAATCTCTTCATCACAGACGATTGACCGACATCTATTATAAACCCATAGACTCCCACAGTTATCTGGACTGAACTTCTTCCTATCCTGTAATTTGAAAAGGCTCTATCCCCTACTCTCAATTTCTCAGTCTCTGCCACATCTGTTCCCAAGATGAAACTTTCTATTCTAGGCCATCTGAGATGACCTCTTTTTTTAATAAACGTTGTTTTCCCATGAAGTCATAGTTGGATCCCTCATCTGCATTTCCTCTGTGTCCTGTAGTTCTGCTCTTATTCCACCTACCTCCAGACAGAATAAGGATAGAGTTCCCATGGTCCTCATTATTCACCTCACCAGCCTCCACATCCATCACATCATACTCTGACATTTCCCTCATCTCCCGGGTGATCCCACCAGTAGACGGGTCCTTCCACAATTCCTTGGTTCTCTCATCCTTTCCCACTCAATCCACACCTCCCCAGGTATGTTCCCCAGCAACCGCAGGAGATATAACACCTGTCCCTATACCTCCTCCCTCACCTTCATCCAGAGACCCCAGTAGTCCTTCCAGATGAGTCGAAGGTTCATGTGCACCTCCTCGAAACTCATCTACCGCATCCGTTGTTCCTGATGTGGCCTCTTGTACATCAGTGAGACCAAGCGTAGGCTTGACGACCGCTTCGCTGAACACTTGCAATTGGTCCGCCAAGGCTTACTGGATCTCCCGGTTGCTAACATTTTAATTCCCCTTTGCATTCCCAGGCTGACCTTTCTGTCCTTGGCCTCCTCCATTGCGAGACTGAGGCCACATGCAAACTGAGGAACAGTATCTCATACTCCACTTGGATAGCTTACATCTCAATGGTATGAACACTGAATTTTCACAATTTTATGTAACCTCTAACTAACCCCCTCATTCTTTAATCCCTCCTCTGTTCCCCCCCTCCCCCACTGCTGCTTTCCTCCCTCTGGCTTCGCAAAGTGCAACTCTTCAAACCTGTTTTACGCCTATTGTTCTTATCTCTGGCATTTGTTTCAACCATCTGCCTGTCAAAAGACCCCCCCTGCCTGTGTCGACCTATTACATGTCACACTTTGCCCTGCCTTTACCCCTTTCCTGGTTTCTTCTACCCCTCTATAATCAGTCTGAACTGTCACCTATTCGTGTTCTCCAGAGATGCTGCCTAACCAGTTGGGTTTTTCTAGAACTCGGAGTCCTTTTGGTTATGAACCATTTTCTGCAGTTCTTTGTTTTTACATGATGTATGGATAAGAATGGTTTAGAGGGCTATGTGCCAAATGTAGACAACTGGGACTAGCTCAGTATGACAACTTAGTTAGCATGGACAAGGTGGGTCTATGTGCCTGTTGCCGTGTTGTATAAATCTACAACTCTCTGACCCTATTTCCCTTTATTTTTCTCTTATCCAACCCCTTCCTGTCAAAATACAGGTCCAAACAGCGTTTAAACATTGTAAATGTATTGGAAATGTAATTATGATCAGTATTTTCAAAATGCACCCCATCACATTTTCATAAATTCCCAAAATTAGGTCCAGGGGAAGGCCCCTGTCTAGTAGCATTGGATTAAAAATCTATCTTGGATGCACCAGAAATCTCATTCATCTGAGACCCTCACAGTAGGACAATTCCAAGTGGCACTTTCATATTTGCCTCAACCACCACCCCCGGAATCGCGTTCCAGGCACTCACCACCTTCTGTGTAAAAAATGTGTTCCGCACATCTCCTTTAAACCTTGCCCTCTCACCTTAAAGCTATGCCGTCTAGTATTTGATTTTTCCATCTACTCTATCTATACGTCCCATAATTGTAAATGCTTCTATTAGGTTTCCCCTCGACCTCTGCAATTCCAGAGAAAATAATCCAAGTCTGTCGGACCACTCCCTGTAGCTGACACCTCTTGATCCATACATTTTTCTGGTAAAAGGACATAAAGTGCGGGATTAACTCAGTCCCCAACAGTCTGAAGAAGGGTCCTGACCCAAAATGTCTCCTATCCATATTCTTCAGAGATACTACCTGACCTACTGAGTTACTCCAGCACTGTGTCCTTCTGTGTAAACCAGCATCTGCAGAACTTGCAGTTCTTTGTTACTACATCTTCATTATTCTGCTAAACCTCCTCCACATCCTTCCTGTAAATTGGCGAGCAGAGCTATACACAATACTCCATATGCAGCCTAACCAAAGTCCTATAAAGCTGTATCATGACTTCCTGGCTCTTATGCTCAATGACCCGACTATGAAAGCAAGTACACCATGTGCCTACTTTAGCACTCAATCTACTTGTGTTTCCACTTTCTGGTAGTTATGGATTTGGACCTCAGGATCTCTCTTACATCAATGCTATTAAGGGTCATGCCAGTAATTGTATATTTTCCTCTTACATTCAATATCCCAAAGTGCAACACCTCACAGGATCAAATTTGAGGAAGGACATTGTTCCTATTGCAGCGTTGGTTTACAAGGTTATTTCCTGCTAGAGGCAGGAAACATGTTCCTGATGTTGGGGGAGTCCAGAACCAGGGGCCACAGTTTAAGAATAAGAATAAGCCATTTAGAACAGAGACGAGGAAACACTTTTTCACACAGAGAATTGTGAGTCTGTGGAATTCTCTGCCTCAGAGGGCGGTGGAAGCCGGTTCTCTGGATACTTTCAAGAAAGAGCTAGATAGGGCTTTTAAAGATAGTGGAGTCAGGGGATATGGGGAGAAGGCAGGAACGGGGTACTGATTGGGGATGATCAGCCATGAGCACACTGAATGGCGGTGCTGGCTCGAAGGGCCGAATGGCCTACTCCTATTGTCTATTGTCTATTGACACCACATGTTCCCTGGAAGTGTATGAGGGGACAGTGTAGAGAAAATTTCCTTCTGTGCCCAACCTGTGCCCTTTAAAAAAAACATTTAAAAATTACAAATACTTCTATTCAGAAAACTAAAACAAATATACAAAATGGTAACACGATCAAAACTGCCTTTATGGCAGTTTATAAAACAACAGTCATCAATTTTAAAATAACGTCATCCTCATCAGTAATACACTCGGCCTCCCGCAGCCACCAGTGTTCACGGAAGGCCTCCGAAGTCACCGTGGACACCGCGTATTCCCTTTCAGGAACATGCAGGCACGGACGTAGGCCCGGAAAAGTGGCAGGCAGCCAACCCCGATGTGGTCGTCGACTACCTGCTGCCTGGACCCGTGAATGGCCATCTTGTCCAGACCCAGGAGCAGTCCAACAGGGAGACCCCCCTCCCTCCCGACCCTCCCCCCTCTGTACCCGATGCCCAAATCGCAGAAGCGTGGGGCTAAAATTTACCCAAAACGTGAGGAGCAGCCCCTTCAGAAAGTCGAACAGGGACTGCAACCTCTCACACTCCATATAGACGTGGAAGTGACAGACAGCTGGTGAGTCCGTGAACCGGCTCAAGTACCTGTTTCAGGCCACAGCTTTGTGCAACACTCTCCACCCAGGTGCCCGATGTAAAGGGGGAGGACTCCCTTATAGAGAGACCTCCACTGGGGTCCGCTCCCGCTGTCAGGTCCAACCTGTGCCCTGGCAGTGTGAGGGGACTCTATGGAGGGAGTTTCACTGTATCTAATCTGGGCTCTGGGAGTGTGTGAGGGGATGGTTTAGACGGAGCTATCTAACTCGTATTTTCTCCGCCTTGGGTGTGTAGAGTCCAGGATTATACCGGTTGTGAACGTAATAGAGATGCCAGATAGAGGAAAGTGAAACACAAAGATTTGCTTAGAAAATAACTCACAGACTGAGATGTGGAGAATCACCCAGGTACAGAGTAGCAGTTGTTCAGTGTGCATCTCTCTCCGGGAACGGTCTGTTGAGATAGAGGGCTCAGCGAGGTGCTCTCTTCCAGTGGGTGCACGTTGTGAGCAGTCCGCTCATGTGACAAGAATGTAAAGACACAAAGAGTGACAGAGGCCCAGGCTGGAGGAGCTGTGATCACACACAGAAAGCCACAATGCTGATTGTTATGCAGCCGATGCGAGAAGTGTTTATGCACTGATTGTACCCACCCCAACCGCCAATAAGAATATAGATAGTTCTGCTACAGCGTGTGTTTACATAACGTGAATTGATGAATGAGGGAACGCTTATTGTATTACACTGGCCAAAATTGGTTACAACATCATTTCCATCCGGAACCAGGGAACCACATAAAACCACTTTGGAAATTAACACGCAGAAAAGAAAAGACATAAAGTGCTGGAGTAACTCAGTGGTTATGCAGCATCTCTGGAGAATATGGATAGGTGACCCAAAATGTTGCCTGTCCATGTCCTCCAGAGATGCTGCCTGACCCGCTGTTACTCCTGCAAATTGTCTCTTTTTTTGTAATTTAGCACCTGCAGTTCCTTGTGTCTATATAAATAGAAAGGAAAGCAGTCTCATGGAAAAAAACTTTGTTTCCAACCAACACAACCCCAAACTGCTTCCTGACCCCTGGACCCCAACCATGACCCCCGACCCCCTTATACCTGCTGTCCCTCTACAATGAGACCATGATTGATCTACCTCTGCAAGACATTCCTGACAAAATATAGATTTTCTCAATTAACAAAAAATCTCTGCCCTGATTCACCTCAGGGATGAGCCCACGCAACCTCTGGAGGCTTAAATTCATGATAATCGCACCATCCCAGCAACCAAACTGTAAACCCATTCTGAACTCCCTCCTTTTCCTTTCCAAGGGAAGGCAGCCAGAACAGCGCCGACCCCCCCCCCCCCCCCAACCTCTACACCAGTCACCCACTAATGCCACACTCAGTCCTCTCCAATCACCCACATCTCACTGCTTCATTCCCTCCAATATCCGCCACCCTTCTGGGACTAGCTGTCAGCTACTTGTCTCCAGTAACTGGAGTCCTTTCCACTCCAGCTGTTCTTCCCCCGATGACACAGACCAGAAAAGGTCGGTGACCATACTGACCAAAATGGGCAGATCCAAAGCACTTGTTAATTCAGACACGGAGAAATCTTACCCAGCAGCAGAGGAGTCTGAAGATGGGTCTCGACCCGAAATATCACTCATTCCTTCTATCCAGAGATGCTGCCTGTCCCGCTGAGTTACTCCAGTATTCTGTGTCTATCTTAGGAGAAAAGATACAGTGGCTTCAAATCCATCTTCACACCCTTCCTGAGCAGCCCTCTCCCCCAGTGCTGTGTGTCGCTGATTGTGGCTCCACTGATGTTAATCCAATTCCCTCAGACTGTTGCTCAGTAACCCCTTTCCCCCAGCGCACTATGCCTCTGTGCAGACTGTACCTCCACTAATATTAATCCAGCTCCTCAGCCTCTCCATCGATACCCCTTTTCCCAGCATCCTGTGTCACCGACTGTATGTCCACTGTTGTTAATCCAGTTCCCTCATACTGAAGTTGTTTTCATCGAAAGGATGGTGGTGGAATCAACTGTTCCCACCAACAATCACATCTTTCCATCCTCATCACTAGAGCCAGGATGTTTAGGCACTAAAAAACTCTGAAATATGCAGGCAAAAAGGCATAATAAAATTACAAAAAGGCATTTATTGACAAAAAAGGCATAAAAAGGCATGTATTTCCATCACCAAAATATAGTTAAAAATGATAATATAAAGGTATACTACATTAAATGACCAAAGTTGCCTGGTTGCATATAATTACTATCATTTTTTTCAAATTATCTGGTGTTAAACTATGCCGTCTGTCAGACAGAATATGCTTCAGTTGTGAAAAACTTATTTCTACCTCAGCTGAGGTCACTGGTGCATACCCAAAACAAGCTACAGACTCTATATTCATGTCGATATCTTGTGCATTACAACTACCTTTGAGAACTTTAGCTATGTTTTGTATTTATTCAAGATCTTTGTTAGCTAAAATCACTCTCTCACATGTTCCTTGCATGTCTTTACCTACATCGCCAGGAATTTTACGAATATCGTCAGTTATTTTATTGAAAACCTGCAGGTAATTCACTAATGTTTCGCTACATTTCTCAAGGGAAGTGATAGCTTGTTGGAAGTTTGCAAAATTGGAAGCAATAAATATGAGACCCATATTTTGTTGCATGCAACTTCATCTCTAATTTTCTGCACAACAATGTTGAAGTTGCTGTCAACATATTTTTTCCATAATGATGACTCGCTTGGTATATGTTCCTCTGTGTATTTCTCTAAAATACCTCTGAGAGATTTGTTTTCCAATTTCCGCAGTGGAATTCCAGCATCAATGAATTCCTTGCACAGATCACTCGCAACCTCAGATTTGCAACTGGAGCCAGCAGTAAATGTAGTTAGGAAACAAGCTTGGGTATTTCGCTTGGGTAGTCTACACCCCAGCGGTATCAGCATTGACTTCTCTAATTTTAGATAGCCCTTTGCTTCTCCCTCCTCCCCGTTCCCCTTCCCAGCTCTCCTTCTAGTCCTACTGTCTCCACCTCTTTCTTTCTTCCCCCCCCCCACATCAGTCTGAAGAAGGGTTTCGCTCCGGTGGTGAACATTTTCTTGTAAGTTATACTATGTTAACATGTTAATAATAACTTATAAATATTAACGTGTTAACATAAAAAACTCAATTGTAATCACGGTACAATGGTGCTGTCCCTCCACCTCCTCCCTCACACCCAACCAGGGACCGCAACAGTCCTTCTAGGTGAGACAGAGGTTCCACATGCACCCCCGCTAAAATCATCTAATGCATCTGGTGTTCCCGATATGGCCTCATTTACATCGGTTAGATCAAACTCAACTACGTCTCCCCAAACACCTGGGCTCAGTCCATCATGGCCTACTGGATCTATGTTTGCTGACCACTCTTACTCCTCTTCCTTTTCCCATATTGATCTTTCTGTTCTGGGCTTCCTCCATTGCCAGCATGAGGCCACACGCAAACTGGTGGAACAGCACCTCATATTCCATTTAGGTAACTTACTGGTGTAAACACTGAATTCTCCAGTTTCAGGTAACTAACCAAACCATCCACTCCCACCTTTTTTTCCACCTTTTCTTCCCACTCTTGCCCTTGGCCCCCTGGAAACACACCTATTTCTCCTCTGCCATTCCCTTTCTACCTACATTCTTTCCACTAGCTTCATAAGACACCACTCTTCAGTCCTTTTATCACACCTTGTCTTTTCACCTCTGGGCTTTGCCCAACCATCAATGTGCTGGTTCCAGGATTGATCTTCAGAACTTCAGAGAATTTGAAGCTGTTGATCTCTCCACTGCCATCTTGTCAAGGAAGACAGTTTGATGTAGATACAAGGAACTGCAGATGCTGGTTTACAAAATAAAACACAAAGTGCTGGAATAACTCAACGGGTCAGGCAGCACCTCTGGAAGAAATGGATAGATAATGTTATGGTTTGGGACACTTCAGAGTAATTCCAATGAGGGGCGAAAACTGGGAAAAGGTGGGGTGGGCAAAGTGATAGGTGGATACAGGTGAGGGGGGTTTTGATTGTCAGATGTGTGGACAAATGCCAGAGATAAAAAAAGTGACAAGAGGCTGTAAGATAAGGAAAAAAAGTGGGTAAAACGTGAGGCCAGAGGAAACAATATTGGTGGACTGGGGAAAGGGAAATGAGGACTGAATAGGGTGATAAATAAAATGTATTCTTGGAAATAAAAAATATGCCTTACTGGTCAAACTCCTTGTGTTAAAATTGATGCAATCTAGTCTGATATCTAGAAGTATCCTTCTAGATACTTTATCACGCCAATGTTTACTGTACCAACTGTATCGATTAGTTTCTCTTCAATGTTTGACTGTACCACACCCTTCAAGTCGACATCTAACAAATTAGTTTAAACCCTCCAAACAGTACAGGCAAATGTTCCCACAAGAATGTTGATTCGGTTTTTGCTTCAGCAAGGCATCCATTTTATGTAGGTCGCCTTCCCCAGAAGTGTTCCAGTGATCCAAAGATCTAAAGCCTACCCTCTTACAACCTTTTCGTCACACATTATTCTGACCTTTCCACCTATTCCTGTACTCACACGACATGGCATCAGAATACACTTGCTCTTTAAACTACAACCTAGCTCTCGTTGCAGTACTTCATCCCTCTTTTTACATCATTGGTACCAGTGTTGACCATGACCTCACCTGTTAACCCTTCCCTTTCATAATGCCATGCAGCTGCCATAAGACACCTAACCTGCACGAAGGAATCTTGTTTGTGCCCACAGAAACACCTGCCTGCTCTCTTTATATCTGTAGATCCTATGGCTGTAGTTCTCTTCACTGTTTCTCCCCTGGGATCACGAGCTTTGCTGTTGCTGCATCGCCCAAATGGAATGCAATGTGGGACATCAATTCCAAACTCTTTCCCACAAAATCATTATTTTTTCAACATGTCCTCTGCTTCTCTGCTATGCTTCCGAATAGCCTTAGAGCTCTTAGAACATTCATGAATGACCACCTCACCCTCTATCATCAATGCCTTGCAATCACCATGGAGTTGTGAGTACTGGCAGAAGTTTTATTTTTGCAATAAATCGCCCGAATGTCTCATCAGAATAATTTTTAACAAAGTTTGCTGTTATCGGATGTTCATCTGATGGTACTGTCAATTTCTTGTGTCTGATGGTGATCTGTGTCACGACTCTCTGGATTATGACATGGCCTAGTAGAGAACAATTCTGGCCATTCTTTCAATGCCATTTAGCACAGTTAGCACCATAATGTTTTATCAGTGATATAGCAACACTCACAAAGGAGACAAGAGTCTCTACATCAATTGCAACCTTACAGTTATAATGTGTAAATCCACAGCTGGACTATCGCATTTATTATCTCTTCTGGACAGGCCCAGAGATTCTCTCCTTGATGACATCTCTCCAACCTCGTGCCCCTCGATTCTTCATCAATTATTACAACATGGTCTGGAGCATTAACTAAGCTCCCTGTTTATATTGTCCAGTATTATGCACCTGATATATAACAAAGTCTTATTCTTCAACTGATGTTGGACACTGAGAACAGCTTCTATATGATCTGCTTGACTAGCTATAGCAGCAATCGTAGGTAACAATCAGTGTGCATGTCCGGACTCCACTGTTTCAATGAGTTTAGTTTAGTTTACTTCAGAGAAACAGCACAGAAAGAGGCCTTTTGGCCCACGAAGACCACGCCGACCAGCAATCCCTGCACACGAACACTATCCTACACACACTTGGGACAATTTACATTTATAACAAGCCAATGTAAAGACGTACAAACCTGTACGTCTTTGGAGTGTGGGAGGAAATTGAAGATCTTGGAAAAAACCCACGCAGGTCACAGGAGAACGTACAAACTCCGTACAGACAGCACCCATAGTCAGGATCGAACCCAGGTCTCTGGCGGTGCAAGCGCTGTAAGGTAGCAGCTCTACCGCTGCGGCACCGTGCAAATTGTTGAGTTGATATCCAATTGGGGATTTGGTGAATGGCTAATTATAGAATGCTATTCTGTACCTGGGGCATTAGCCAGTTGGAATAGACACCACACACACCTGTTTCTTATATTCTTTCTGAGAAATATTACTCACTTTGTCTATCATTCTATTTATTATACCTTCATTTGGCTTGTGTCTTTTAACTAACTGAAGTAATACTTGCACTGCTTTCACTTCTGCATTTCTGAGTGTTTCAGCATCTTTAAATCACATTGTTACCACTCTGTATCCTCTCTCTCTGCTGCTCTAATTCTTCACTAAGTCCTGCTAGATCTGTCATGTTAACTGTGGATATCTCTGATGCATATCCTGCCCCTTCTATTTCTTCTAGTCCTCTTTGAGTTCTACGTGTTGTGTCCCTTTTCCCCAATAACTGTTACCTAAACAGATTTTGGGGAATCATGCCTTGTAGTCTAAATCCTGTTTGAGTACTGTTGGGGGGGACAGCCTACCTGGAGATAGCGACAGCGGCCGGGCCTCCAGTAAAGAGACCGGTCCTGTTCAGAAGGGTAAGGAAAAGAAGAGGAGGGCATTAGTAATTAGTAATAGGGGGTCAGACAGGCGATTCTGTGGACGCAGTCGGGAGACCCGGATGGTAGTTTGCCTCCCTGGTGCCAGGGTCTGTGATGTGTCTCAACGTGTCCAAGATATCCTGAAAGGGGAGGGAGAGGAGCCTGAGGTCGTGGTACATATAGGTACCAATGACATAGGTAAAAAAAGAGAAGAAGTCCTGAAAGGAGAATTTAGGGAGTTAGGAGGGGAGTTAAGGATAAGGACAGCAAAGGTAACAATCTCGGGATTACTGCCTGTGCCACGCGACAGTGAGAGTAGGAATGGAGCGAGGTGGAGGATAAATGCGTGGCTGAAGGACTGGTGCAGAGGGCAGGGATTCAAATTTCTGGATCATTGGGACCTCTTTTGTGGAAGGTGCGACCTGTACAAAAAGGATGGGTTGCACTTGAACCTGAGGGGGACCGATATCCTGGCGGGGAGATTTGCAAAGGCTACTGGGGAGACTTTAAACTAAAACGGTTGGGGGGAGGGACTCAAATAGAGAAAGCTATCAGACAATGTGTGAGGCAGGAGGCAGAGAAGGAAAGCACTCAGACCCAACATGTAGGGGGGGAAGAAGAAAACAATAATAAACAGAGAATAAGAGGTGGTGGGGTTCTTAAATGGGTGAGCAGAGAAACAGAGGGGTGTAAAATGCGGGCGGAAGCAATAGGTAGCAAGGTGAAAAGTAAAAGTGGGAGGCAGACAAATCCAGGGCAAAAATCAAAAAGGGCCACTTTTCAACATAATTGTATAAGGGGTAAGAGCGTTGTAAAAACAAGCATGAAGGCTTTGTGTCTCAATGCAAGGAGCATTCGTAATAAGGTGGATGAGTTGAACGTGCAGATAGCTATTAATGATTATGATATAGTTGGGATCACGGAGACATGGCTCCAGGGTGACCAAGGCTGGGAGCTGAACATCCAGGGATATTCAATATTCAGGAGGGATAGAGAGAAAGGAAAAGGAGGTGGGGTAGCGTTGCTGGTTAGGGAGGAGATTAACGCAGTGGAAAGGAAGGACATTAGCTTGGAGGATGTGGAATCGGTATGGGTAGAGCTGCGAAACACTAAGGGGCAGAAAACACTGGTGGGTGTTGTGTACAGGCCACCTAACAGTAGTAGTGAAGTTGGGGATGGCATCAAACAGGAAATTAGAAATGCGTGCAACAAAGGCAAGACAGTTATAATGGGTGACTTCAATCTACATATAGATTGGGTGAATCAAATTGGCAGGGGTGCTGAGGAAGAGCATTTCTTGGAATGTATGCGGGATAGTTATCTAAACCAACATATAGAGGAACCAACGAGAGAGCAGGCTATTCTAGACTGGGTATTGAGTAATGAGGAAGGGTTAGTTAGCAGTCTTGTTGTGCGTGCCCCTTTGGGCAAGAGTGACCATAATATGGTTGAGTTCTTCATTAGGATGGAGAGTGACATTGTTAATTCAGAAACAATGGTTCTGAACTTAAAGAAAGGTAACTTTGAGGGTGTGAGACGTGAATTGGCCAAGATTGACTGGCAATTAGTTCTAAAAGGGTTGACGGTGGATATGCAATGGAAGGCATTTAAAGACTGCATGGATGAACTACAAAAATTGTTCATCCCAGTTTGGCAAAAGAATAAATCAGGGAAGGTAGTGCATCCGTGGATAACAAGGGAAATCAGGGATAGTATCAAAGCAAAAGATGATGCGTACAAATTAGCCAGAAAAAGCAGCATTCCAGAGGACTGGGAGAAATTCAGAGACCAACAGAGGAAGACAAAGGGCTTAATTAGGAAAGGGAAAATAGATTATGAAAGAAAACTGTCAGGGAACATAAAAACTGATTGCAAAAGTTTTTATTGATATGTGAAGAGAAAGAGATTAGTTAAAACAAATGTAGGTCCCTTGCAGTCAGAAACAGGTGAATTGATCATGGGGAACAAGGATATGGCAGACCAATTGAATAACTGCTTTGGTTCCGTCTTCACTAAGGAAGACATAAATAATCTGCCGGAAATAGCAGGGGACCGCGGGTCAAAGGAGATGGAGGAACTGAGTGAAATCCAGGTTAGTCGGAAGTGGTGTTGGGTAAATTGAATGGATTAAAGGCCGATAAATCCCCAGGGCCAGATAGGCTGCATCCCAGAGTACTTAAGGAAGTAGCTCCAGAAATAGTGGATGCATTAGTGATAATTTTTCAAAACTCTTTAGATTCTGGAGTAGTTCCTGAGGATTGGAGGGTAGCAAACGTAACCCCACTTTTTAAGAAGGGAGGGAGAGAGAAAACGGGGAATTACAGACCCGTTAGTCTAACATCGGTAGTGGGGAAACTGCTAGAGTCAGTTATTAAAGATGGGATAGCAGCACATTTGGAAAGTGGTGAAATCATTGGACAAAGTCAGCATGGATTTACGAAAGGTAAATCATTGTCTGACGAATCCTATAGAATTTTTCGAGGATGTAACTAGTAGAGTGGATAGGGGAGAACCAGTGGATGTGTTGTATCTGGACTTTCAGAAGGCTTTCGGCAAGGTCCCACATAAGAGATTAATATACAAACTTAAAGCACACGGTATTGGGGGTTCAGTATTGATGTGGATAGAGAACTGGCTGGCAAACAGGAAGCAAAGAGTAGGAGTAAACAGGTCCTTTTCACAATGGCAGGCAGTGACTAGTGGGGTACCGCAAGGCTCAGTGCTGGGACCCCAGCTATTTACAATTTATATTAATGAACTGGATGAGGGAATTGAAGGCAACATCTCCAAGTTTGCGGATGACACTAAGCTGGGGGGCAGTGTTTGCTCTGAGGAGGATGCTAGGAGACTGCAAGGTGACTTGGATAGGCTGGGTGAGTGGGCAAATGTTTGGCAGATGCAGTATAATGTGGATAAATGTGAAGTTATCCACTTTGGTGGCAAAAACAGGAAAGCAGACTATTATCTAAATGGTGGCCGATTAGGAAAAGGGGAGATGCAGCGAGACCTGGGTGTCATGGTACACCAGTCATTGAAAGTAGGCATGCAGGTGCAGCAGGCAGTGAAGAAAGCGAATGGTATGTTAGCTTTCATAGCAAAAGGATTTGAGTATAGGAGTAGGGAGGTTCTACTGCAGCTGTACAGTGTCTTGGTGAGACCACACCTGGAGTATTGCGTACAGTTTTGGTCTCCAAATCTGAGGAAGGACATTATAGCCATAGAGGGAGTGCAGAGAAGGTTCACCAGACTGATTCCTGGGATGTCAGGACTTTCATATGAAGAAAGACTGGATAGACTCGGCTTATACTCGCTAGAATTTAGGAGATTGAGAGGGGATCTTATAGAAACTTACAAAATTCTTATGGGGTTGGACAGGCTAGATGCAGGAAGATTGTTCCCGATGTTGGGGAAGTCCAGGACAAGGGGTCACAGCTTAAGGATAAGGGGGAAATCCTTTAAGACCGAGATGAGAAAAAACATTTTCACACAGAGAATGGTGAATCTCTGGAACTCTCTGCCACAGAGGGTAGTTGAGGCCAGTTCATTGGCTATATTTAAGAGGGAGTTAGATGTGGCCCTTGTGGCTAAAGGGATCAGGGGGTATGGAGAGAAGGCAGGTACGGGATACTGAGTTGGATGATCAGGCATGATCATATTGAATGGCGGTGCAGGCTCGAAGGGCCGAATGACCTATTCCTGCACGTATTTTCTATGTATCTATGTAACCCCATCTAAATCGATTTATTGCTTCTCATAACATGACCATAAAGTTACCTTCATTATGTTGGCTTATTTTCCCATCATACTTCCCCAGTATGTAGACTATTTGGATTAAACACGTTATAAATGTACCTAATTCTCATAATCTCCAGAATTTCCTACATCACATTTTTTCTAGATAGCTTATCATATCTCGTATGCCCTACCTACTGGACTAACAAGTTTCCTTTCAATATTTGACTGTACGCACCCCTTAATTCTACATTTAACATCCTAGTTTAAGTCCTTCCAACAGCACAGGCGAATGTCCCCACAAGTATGATGATTCCTTTTTTGTTTCAGCTTTTATGTCTCATCTATTTAACGTAGGTCACTTTCCCCAGGAGTGTCCGGGTGAGCCAAAGATCTAAAGCACGCCCTCTTATACCAACCCTTTAGTCACGCATTCTTCTGACCTGTTTCCCTATTCCTGTATTCACTCGGTGGCATCAGTAATAATACTCTTTAAACTATGACATAAACTTAAACATCAGAGGAAGATGACTGATTTTGGTGCTTTCCCTCACAGTGGGAAACTTTTGATTCTGCTGTGTGGGGATGTTTTATGTTGAACTCTATCGTATGTTGTGTTCTTTATTTTATTGTATGGCTGTATGGTGACCACATTTCACTGTGCCAACTGGCACATGTGACAAATAAATGTATCTTCTAGCTCTCAAAATTCTTGATGCAGTACCTTATCCCACTATGTACGTCATTGGTACCAGTGTTGACCATGACCTCGGGTGTTTACCCTTCCCTTTTAGAATGCCCTGTAGCTGCCATAAGACACCTCGAACCTGCACGATCACATTGCAGAGATGACAACCTACTCTTGCACCTATGACCTAGCTCTCAGAATTGTTCCTCTCGGAAGACCTCATCCATCTTTCCACATGTCAATGAAACCAATGTTGACCATGACCTCTGGCTGTTTTCTCTCCTCTTTTAGAATCTCCTGCAGGTGCTGACTCATCCCTAACACAGTGATAGAGCTGATCCCTCACAGTGCCAGAGACCCAGGTTTGATCCCGACCTCAGCTGCTGCCTGTGTGTAGTTTGCATGTTCTCCCTGTGACTGTGTGGCTTTCCTCTGGGTGCGCCGATTTCCTCCCACATCTCAAAGATGTACGAGTTTGTAGATAGATTGGCCTCTGCAAAATTGCCCATAGTGTGTAGGGAGTGAATGAGAAAGTGGGATAACGTAGAACTAGTATGAAATGGGCCTGTTTCAATGCCTTATCTCTAAACTAAACCAAACACTGGCAACATAGGTGCAACAATCCAGGACTCTTGTTGTGCCCACAGAAATACCTGCCTGCTCTTCTTACATTAGAATCTCCTCATTTCCTTTCTTTCCCTAGGGCCACGAATGAGGAAGCCATCACCCCAATGGAATGCAATGCAGAACCTCTGTCAGGAAGGGAGTGGCCACATGGGATGCCTCTACTATCTACGCTTGCCTCGTACTCCACCTAGTGGCCACCCATTGATTTCTGCCTGTACAGATATCGCTGGTGGGACTGCTGACTGAACCTGCTGCCCACATTGTCCTCACCATCACTGGTGCTCCATAGTGAATCCATCCACAGTGTGTGAACATGGGCAGTCAGGAGCTGCAGCTGGACACATTTCCTGTAATGCATATCCTTGAATTACATTAGTAGACCGTAAAACCATAAGCACTGAGAACAGAAGTTGGGAGATTGTGCTACAGTTATAGGATGATGGTGAGGTCACATTTAGAGAATTGTGTTTTGTTTTGGTCACTGTGGATTAAGAAAAATTTTGTCAAGCTTGAAAGGGTTCAGGGACGATTGTTCAGGATGTTGTCAGGACTCAAGAGACTGACTATAGGGAGAGGTTGAGGAGGCTATGGCTATAATTTTTGGAGTGCTGGAGGATGAGGGCTGAGCTTGAGGTTCAGTTAGAGGTTGGTAGATATGACATTGTGGGGATTACTGAGACGTGGCTGCAGGAGGATCGGCCTGGGAACTTAATATTCAGGGTTATACATCCTATTGAAAGGGCAGGCAGTTGGGCAGAGGAGGTGGGGTAGCTCTGCTGGTGAGGGATGGAATTCAGTCCCTTGCGAAGGAAGACATAGGGACTGATGAGGTAGAGTCACTGTGGATTGAGCTGAGGAATTATAACGGCAAGAAGACACTAATTGGTGTTATCTACAGATCCCCAAATAGTAGCCTGGATGTAGGGTGCAAGTTGCAGCAGGAGTTAAAACTGGCATGTAACAAAGGTAATGCCACTGTGGTGATGGGGGATTTCAATATGCAGGTAGACTGGGAAAATCAAGTTGGTTCAGGACCCCAAGAAAGAGAGTTTGTAGAGTGCCTCCGAGATGGATTCTTAGAGCAGCTTGTGATGGAGCCGACCAGAGAAAAGGCAATTCTGGATTTAGTGTTGTCTAAAGAACCAGATTTGATAAGAGAACTCGAGGTAAAGGAACCGCTTGGAGGTAGTGATCATAATATGATTAGTTTTAATCTGCAATTTGAGAAGGAGAAGGTTAAATCGGAAGTGGCAGTGATGCAGTTGAACAAAGGGGACTATGAAGGCATGAGAGAGGAGCTGGTCAAGGTAGACTGGAAAGGGATCCTAGCAGGGATGACGGTGGAACAGCAATGGCAGGAATTTCTGGGCATAATCCGGAGACGCAGGATAATTTCATTCCAAAAAGGAAGAAAGATTCTAAGGGGGGTAGGAGGCAACCGTGGCTGAAGAGAAGTTAGGGATAGAATAAAACTAAAAGAAAAGATGTATAACACAGCAAAGAGTAGCTGGAAGCCAGAGGATTGGGAAACTTTCATAGGACAACAGAAGGAAACAAAACGGGCAAAAAGGCTGAAAAGATGAGGGGAAGTACAAGGGGAAGCTGGCCAGCAATATAAAGAAGGACATTAAAAGCTTCTTTAGATATGTTAAGGGAAAAAGAGTAGCAAAGTCAAATGTGGGTCCCTTGAAGGCAGACACGGGTGAAATTATTAAGGGTAAAAAACAAATGGCAGAAGAGTTGAACAGGTACTTCGGATCTGTCTTCACTAAGGAAGAAACAAACATAGAAACATAGAAAATAGGTGCAGGAGTAGGCCATTCGGCCCTTCGAGCCTGCACCGCCATTCAATATGATCATGGCTGATCATCCAACTCAGTATCCCGTACCTGCCTTCTCTCCATACCCCCTGATCCCCTTAGCCACAAGGGCCACATCTAACTCCCTCTTAAATATAGCCAATGAACTGGCCTCAACTACCCTCTGTGGCAGAGAGTTCCAGAGATTCACCACTCTCTGTGTGAAAACGTTTTTCCTCATCTCGGTCCTAAAGGATTTACCCCTTATCCTTAAGCTGTGACCCCTTGTCCTGGACTTCCCCAACATCTGGAACAATCTTCCTGCATCTAGCCTGTCCAACCCCATAAGAATTTTGTACGTTTCTATAAGATCCCCTCTCAATCTCCTAAATTCTAGCGAGTATAAGCGAAGTCTATCCAGTCTTTCTTCATATGAAAGTCCTGACATCCCAGGAATCAGTCTGGTGAACCTTCTCTGCACTCCCTCTATGGCTATAATGTCCTTCCTCAGATTTGGAGACCAAACCTGTACGCAATACTCCAGGTGTGGTCTCACCAAGACTCTGTACAACTGCAGTAGAACCTCCCTGCTCCTATACTCAAATCCTCTTGCTATGAAGGCCAACATACCATTCGCTTTCTTCACTGCCTGCTGCACCTGCATGCCTACTTTCAATGACTAGTGTACCATGACACCCAGGTCTCGCTGCATCTCCCCATTTCCTAATCGGCCACCATTTAGATAATAGTCTGCCTTCCCGTTTTTGCCACCAAAGTGGATAACCTCACATTTATCCACATTATACTGCATCTGCCAAACATTTGCCCACTCACCCAGCCTATCCAAGTCACCTTGCAGTCTCCTAGCATCCTCCTCACAGCTAACACTGCCCCCCAGCTTAGTGTCATCCGCAAACTTGGAGATGTTGCTTTCAATTCCCTCGTTCAGATCATTAATATAAATTGTAAATAGCTGGGATCCCAGCACTGAGCCTTGCGGTACCCCACTAGTCACTGCCTGCCATTGTGAAAAGGACCCGTTTACTCCTACTCTTTGCTTCCTGTTTGCCAGCCAGTTCTCTATCCACATCAATACTGAACCCCCAATACCGTGTGATTTAAGTTTGTAGCCTAATCTCTTATGTGGTACCTTGTCGAAAGCCTTCTGAAAGTCCAGATACAACACATCCACTGGTTCTCCCCTATCCACTTTACTAGTTACATCCTCGAAAAATTCTATAAGATTCGACAGACACGATTTACCTTTCGTAAATCCATGCTGACTTTGTCCAATGATTTCACCACTTTCCAAATGTGCTGCTATCCCATCTTTAATAACTGACTCCAGCAGTTTCCCCACTACCGATGTTAGACTAACTGGTCTGTAATTCCCCGTTTTCTCTCTCCCTCCCTTCTTAAAAAGTGGGGTTACGTTTGCTACCCTCCAATCCTCAGGAACTACTCCAGAATCTAAGGAGTTTTGAAAAATTATCACTAATGCATCCACTATTTCTGGAGCTACTTCCTTAAGTACTCTGGGATGCAGCCTATCTGGCCCTGGTGATTTATCGGCCTTTAATCCATTCAACTTACCCAACACCACTTCCCGACTAACCTGGATTTCACTCAGTTCCTCCATCTCCTTTGACCCGCGGCCCCCTGCTATTTCCGGCAGATTATTTATGTCTTCCTTAGTGAAGACGGAAACAAAGTAGTTATTCAATTGGTCCGCCATATCCTTGTTCCCCATGATCAATTCACCCGTTTCTGACTGCAAGGGACCTACATTTGTTTTAACTAATCTCTTTCTCTTCACATATCTATAATAACCTTTGCAGTCAGTTTTTATGTTCCCTGCTAGTTTCCTTTCATAATCTATTTTCCCTTTCCTAATTAAGCCCTTTGTCCTCCTCTGTTGGTCTCTGAATTTCTCCCAGTCCTCTGGTATGCTGCTTTTCCGGGCTAATTTGTACGCATCATCTTTTGCTTTGATACTATCCCTGATTTCCCTTGTTATCCACGGATGCACTACCTTCCCTGATTTATTCTTTTGCCAAACATTCTCCCAGATGTACTGGAGGACAGAGGATCTAAGGGGGTACAATACAATACAATTTATTTGTCATTTGGACCCCGTTGAGGTCCAAACGAAATGTAATTTCTGCAGCCATACATTACAATACGAAGAAGACCCGAGACACAACACAATTTACACATACATCCATCACAGCGCTGTGATGGAAGGCAAAAAAACTTATCTCTCCACTGCACTCCCCCCCCGATGTCAGAGTCAAAGTCAAAGTCAAAGCCCCCGGCGGGCGATGGTGATTGTCCCGCGGCCATTAAAGCCACGCCGGGTGATGCAAGGTCGCGCACCGGGTCCTGGTGTTAGAGCCCCGGCGTGCGCTCGCAAAGTCCCGCGGCCATTCCAAGCCGCACGGGGCGGTGATGTAAAGCCCCGCTCCAGGTGCTCTTCAACCCCGCAACTCGGGCAGGAGAAGTCGCCGCTGCGGAAGCCCTGAAAAGCGGTCTCCCACCAGGCTTCCGGTGTTGCCGTCTGCCAGAACCGCGGTTGTAGCCTCCGAATCTCCGGGGGTCGGGTCGCAGCTGCACCTGCTCCGGACTCGGCCAGCCCCGTGACGGTGAGTAGTCCGCAGCTCCGCAACTGGAGCCCCAGGTCGTTCCTGCTGGAGGCCGCTCCACGTTGCCCAGCCCCAACGACAACGGAGACCCGACAAAGAAAAGGTCGGGTCTCCCGTGCAGGGGAAAGATTTTAAAGTCCCCCCCCCACCCCCACACACATACCCCGACAAAAAAAAAAAAAAAAAACTACATAGAAACGAGACAAAAATAATAAAAAGACAGACGGACTGCAGAGGCTGCTGCTGACGAGAGTCGCGCCGCCCACCGAGGAACTGAAAGAAATTTTCATTGGGTGAGAAATAGTATTGGGTAAGCTAATGGGACTGAAGGATGATAAATCCCCTGGGCCGGATGGTCTGCACCCCAGGGTCCTCAGGGAGGTGGCTAGAAATAGTGGATACATTGGTGATCATTTTCCAATGTTCAATAGATTCAGGATCAGTTCCTTTGGATTGGAGGATAGCCAATGTTATCCCACTGTTCAAGAAAGGAGCGAGAGAGAAAACGGGGAATTACAGACCAGTTAGCCTGACTTCGGTGGTGGGAAAGATGCTGGAGTCAATTATTAAAGAGGTAATAATGGGGCATTAGGATAGCAGTAAAAGGATTAGTAAAGTCAACATGGATTTATGAAAGGGAAATCATGCTTGACTAATCTTCTGGAATTTTTTGAAGATGTGACAAGTAAAATGGATGAAGGGAGCCAGTGGATGTAGTGTATCTGGAATTTCAGAAAGCCTTTGATAAGGTCCCGCACGGGAGACTGGTGACTAAAATTAGAGCACATGGTATTGGGGGTAGGGTGTTGACATGGATAGAAAATTGGTTGGCAGACAGGAAGCAAAGAGTAGGAGTGAACGGGTCCTTTTCAGAATGGCAGGCAGTGGCAAGTGGCGTGCCACAAGGCTCGGTGTTGGGGCCGCAACTGTTTACCATATACAGTGGCTTGCAAAAGTATTCATACCCCTTGAACTTTTACACATTTTGTCACGTTACAACCACAAACGTAAATGTATTTTATTGGGATTTTATGTGATAAACCAACACAAAGTGGCGCATAATTGTGAAGTGGAAGGAAAATGATAGACGGTTTTCAAATTTTTTTACAAATAAAAAACTGAAAAGTGTCGCGTGCAAAAGTATTCAGCCCCCTTTACTCTGATACCCCTAAATAAAATCCAGTGCAACCAATTGACTTCAGAAGTTACCTAATTAGTAAATAGAGTCCACTTGTGTGTAATCTAATCTCAGTATAAATACAGCTGTTCTGTGAAGGCCTCAGAGGTATCAACCGGAGGCCTGTGGGTCAGCCAAAGAAAACCTGCTCTCTTTGAAATGATATTCCCACGAGAACCGTTTTTGCAGATTAGAAAAGAGTAGAAATTAATGACCGACCGACCGTACGACCGTCCGGAGAAAGATTCTAGAGGCCCATGGCTTCAGGGAGTGGTGGTTCTGAGGGTGGTGGATGGCAGACTGTAGGTAAGGAAAAGGGGGGCTCTAAGAGTGAGGCATCGAGCGAAAGACCCGAAATGTCAGGAGACGAAGGAAGTAAAGTTAGGAGAACTCAAATTATTGAAGAATTCGTCGTGCTGTTTAAAGTTAAAGGAACAAATCAAGGAGATGCAGGATTTAGAGCAGTGAATCCATTGAAAATTACCACCGCTTTGGAGAGCCAGATAGGTAGGGATTTTCAGGCCAAGATTCTGTATAATGGGATGTTAAGAGTTTGTTGCAAAGACAGAAAACAGTTTAATGATGCTAGGGGTGTGGGGAAGTTGGTGGTCAAGGTGGAGAGTTTGGTCCCTAGAGGAAGAGAGCAGGGAATAAAGGGAGTGGTGTATGGGATGTATGATGGCTTGTCTGAGAAGGAGATCTTAGAAAACGTTAAGGGGGCCCAGGTAATTGATGTTGTGAGATTTAAGAGTAGGAATGGAGTCAGGGACCCGCCGGTCCTGCTTACGTTCAAAGATGGAGTACTGCCACAGAGAGTGTTTCTTGGGAGTATGGCGTATCAAGTGAGGGAGTACATTAAACCACCGTTGCGCTGCTATAACTGTCAGAGGTTTGGACATGTTGCTGGGTCTTGTCGGGGTAAAATAAAGTGCGCAAAGTGCGGTGGAGATCATGCAATACAAAATTGCAAGGCAGAGGCTCCTAAGTGCCCTAACTGTGATGGGGATCATGCAGCAGGGTTTCATGGTTGTGAGCGCTTTGTTCAGGCGAAGCGAGTACAGGAAGTGAAGGATCAGAACAACGTGTCATATGCAGAGGCAGCTCAAAGGGTGGCTAGAGAACGCGGAGATGTGAGCGCTGGGACTAGAGTGGTGCTAGGAAGCCAGATCACTGTGCCAAACTTGCCGTCGGCTTTTCCATCTGACATGTTGATTTTTAATAAGGAGTCATTTCTGTCTTTTGTTTCTGATGTGCTGGTAGGAGCTAAGAAAGCAGCTAACCGGTCAGATATCATCAGGTTAGTGGTGGGGGCAGCTGAAAGGTTCCTCAGTGTAAAGCAGTTGCCAGAAAAGTTGCATCAATACATGACGGAGAGTCAGTGTATGGAGAGGTCACAGTTGTCGAGAGCTAGCAGTATGGAGTATGTCAGTGAGGTGGATGATGGTGATCCTCATTAACACCATAATGTTTTATATACTTCAATGGAATGCCCAGAGTCTGATTGGAAATGGTCAAGAGTTAAAGAGATTTGTTGATGAATTTAAAGAAGCACCAGAATTAATATGTATCCAAGAGACATGGTTAAAGCCCTGTCTAGATTTTGTAATCCCAGGTTATGAATGTGTGCGATTAGATAGGTCTGATAGATCAGGTGGGGGTTGTGCAACTTTTGTTAAGACTGGGTTGCAGTATAGGAAAGTTGATATTAATTCTAATCTTGAGGTTTTGGCTGTGGAAGTTTGGAGCAGCCAGAATTCTATCATTGTGATAAATTATTATAACCCCTGTCAACCCTTGATATTGTCAGATTTTGATGAGATAATGGAGAAGGTAAGGTGTCCTGTTATATGGATTAGAGATTTTAATGCGCATAATCCTTTATGGGGTAGTGATCACAGGGATAAAAATGGTGTTATTGTTGAAGAATTTCTAGACAAGTATGAGTTGGTATTGTTAAATGATGGAAGGCCATCTAGGTATAATATTGTGAGAAACACCTGCAGCCACATAGATTTATCAATTGCTTCATCAAATTTAGCAAGAATTGGTGAATGGGATGTAATGGCTAGATATACACTGGGTAGTGATCATTATCCAATTTTATGTAGGTTTGGTAGGGATTTGAGGAGAGAAGTGGAAAAGAAAGTCCCTAGATATAACTTTTATCAGGCCAAATGGGATAAATTCCAAGAGAAGGCTCAAAGTTTAGTTGGAGAGGTTAATAGTGAGGGTTCTGTAGATAGTTGGAATACTTCCATTAGTCTCATGATTCATGAGGCAGCTTGTTGTATTATTCCTGTGAAGCAGGAACTTAGGTCCCGTATGTCTGTTCCTTGGTGGAATAAAGAATGTGATGAAGCTGTAAGGAATAGGAATATAGCCTATTGAAAATTAAGAAAGTATCCAATTTTGGTCAATGCAATGGAGTACAAGCGGCTAAGGGCAGTAGCAAGACGAGTTGTAAAGGATGCAAAGAGGAATAGTTGGAGGAAGTTTTGTGGTACGCTAGGCCCGGAAACTCCAGTAAGGTATTTGTGGTCAGCTGTGCGTAGAATGTCAGGAGTATATAAAATAAGTTTGTTACCAGTGTTGCAGAAGGGTGAGGTGGTAGCAGTCACCAATAAGGAAAAAGCAGACATGTGTGTTGACAGTTTTCAAGCAGTGCATAGATCAGAGAGCATGGGAGTGGAGAGGTGTAGAAAGAGAACCAAGATGATGGTAGTTAATCAGTGGAAGCTGGAGAGGAGTTTAGTAAATGATAATACCTTTAATCTGTTTTTTACCATAAAAGAGTTGAAGGATGCAATTATGTCTGGGGCAAATACCACCCCGGGGAGAGATAGGTTGTCGTATGAGTTATTTAAACATCTGGATGATATTGTACTTGATGAAATCTTAGCTTTGTTTAATACTGTGTGGGCAGAGGGTTATTTACCAAAAGAATGGAAACATGCAGTCGTGGTCCCTATTTTAAAACTGGGCAAAGAGGCATCTGACCCTAGTTCATATCGCCCTATAGCGCTCACAGCAGTGCTCTGTAAAATTATGGAGAGGATGGTAACCAACAGACTAGTTTATTTTTTAGAAACCAGAGGACTAGTTGTTGATGTACAGAATGGCTTTAGGAATGGAAGGTCTACAATGGAGTCTGTATCAGTTTTGGATCAGGATATTAAAAGGGCATTTAGAAGCAAGGAAACAGTAGTGAGTGTATTCCTTGATATTGAGAAGGCATATGATTCTTTGTGGAAGGAGGGATTAATGATTACAATTTTTGACTTGGGAATCAGGGGACGAATGTTCAACTGGATTAAGGATTTTTTATTGAATAGAACAATACAAGTAATGGTTGGTAGTGTCAGATCAGAGACTGTGGAAATAGAGAATGGAACCCCGCAGGGAAGTGTTATCAGTCCAGTTTTATTTAATATCATGATAAATGACATATTTTGTAAATTAGAGAGGATTTGGTCTGTCTTTGTTTGCAGATGACGGGGCCATCTGGAAAAGAGGTTGTAATGTAGAGTTTGTTTTAAAACAGATTCAAAGAGTGTTAGTGTCTGTAATGGGGGAACACATGGGGCTTTAAAATCTCTGCCTCTAAGACTAAATATATGGTATTTGGTTTTAAAAGAAAGTTACCTAAGTTAGGGCTGTATATGTATGGGTCTCTATTGAAGAAGGTAAAGGTTTTTAAGTTTTTGGGTGTTTGGTTTGAAGAGCGTATGACTTGGGCTGTGCATGTAGGTAAAATTGTGTTGAAGTGTGAAAAAGTTCTGAATGTTATGAGAAGTCTGGTTGGGTGTGAGTGGGGGGCCAACAGGGAGACAATGCTGCTAATTTATCAGGCCATGATCAGATCTTCTCTTGACTATGGGTGTTTTGTGTATGGGTCTGCGTCTAAAACTGTTCTGGCTAGGCTAGATGTGTTGCAGGCAAAGGCTTTGAGGCTTTGCTGTGGAGCCTTCAGGACTTCCCCAGTCCCTGCCCTGATTGTTGAAATGGGAGAAATGCCTTTATGGTTAAGGCGCATTAAGCTAGGGTTACATTACTGGGCTAAACTTTGTGGGTGTAATGGTACCTTCCCAGCAAGGTGTTTGTTGCAAGAGGTTGATGATGGTAACAAATATAACACATTTTTTGTCATTATAAATCAGTGGGCTAGGAAGCTGGGTTTGGAACAAGGGGGTATTATAGAGCATACAATAAGGCTACCTGTGCCCTATTGGGTTCTTCCTGAACTGTTTATTGAGCTTGCTTTTCTTCAGGAAAAAGATAAGCGCGAGGTGACTCCAAGAATAGTGGAATATCTTAATTCAATCAGTGAGAGCACTTTGATTGTTTTTACAGATGGATCTAAAGATCCAGTTAGTGGGAGAGCTGGGTTTGGAGTGTATGTGGAGCAGCTTGGGTTGAAGATTGGCCGGCGCATTTCTGATGGAGGTTCTGTTCTCACGACTGAATTAATGGCAATTCAATGGGCTCTATGGTGGATTGAGGAAGCCAGTTTTAGAGAAGTCATTATCTGTTCTGATTCTGCAGCTGCTCTTGAAACTTTAAGAGTAAGGAAATCTAAAGCTCGTCCTGACATTCTAAATGAAATCTTGAGTGTGTTTTCTAGAATTGGGTTTGCGTGTAACATCACTTTTTGTTGGGTTCCCGGGCATGCTGGGGTGAGGGGGAATGAGCAGGTGGACCTCATAGCAAAGGAGAGTTTAAGAAGAGAAATAGATATCCATGTATCATTGGGGAGAGTGGAACTGAGAGAAATAATTAAAGAGGGCTTAACAAAAGAATGGCAGAGAGGATGGGAAATGGAAGTCAGGGGTAGACACTACTTTTCTATACAATCTGAAGTTAGGAAAATATGTTTCTGTACATCTCTGTCCCGTAGGGACTCAGTTAAACTGTGTAGATTGAGGTTGGGACACTGTGGGTTAAATTACTATTTGTGCATTGTAGGGAAACATGTTTCTGGCTTGTGTGAATGTGGGAGTAATGAGACAGTTAAGCATGTTTTCCTAGAATGTAAAAAGTATAGGGTAGAAAGAAAAGTATTGTTTGCTAGACTGACAGGACTTGGAGTTGAGGCTTTTTCTGTTTTATCTTTGTTTGGACACAATGAGAAACATCAACTGATATCCAGGGCTGTTCTTCAATTCCTGCAAGTTACAGGACTGTATGTAAGAATTTAGTTCAAACTTTGACCTGTGGAGGGCAGTAATACGCTTAGCAGCGTCTACGCTGCCGGAATCATACAAGAAGAAGAAGAAAGGCCTCAGAGGTTTGTTAGAGAACATTAGTGAACAAACAGCATCATGAAGCCCAAGGAACACACCAGACAGGTCAGGGATAAAGTTGTGGAGAAGTTTAAAGCAGGGTTAGGTTATAAAAAAATATCCCAAGCTTTGAACATCTCACGGAGCACTGTTCAATCCATCATCCGAAAATGGAAAGAGTATGGCACAACTGCAAACCTACTAAGACATGGCCGTCCACCTAAACTGACAGGCCGGGCAAGGAGAGCATTGATCAGAGAAGCAGCCAAGAGGCCCATGGTAACTCTGAAGGCGCTGCAGAGATCCACAGCTCAGGTGGGAGAATCTGTCCACAGGACAACTATTAGTCGTGCACTCCACAAATCGGGCCTTTATGGAAGAGTGGCAAGAAGAAAGCCATTGTTGAAAAAAAGCCATAAGAAGTCCCGTTTGCAGTTTGCCACAAGCCATGTGGGGGACACAGCAAACATGTGGAGGAAGGTGCTCTGGTCAGATGAGACCAAAATTGAAGTTTTTGGCCTAAATGCAAAACGCTATGTGTGGCGGAAACCTAACACTGCACATCACCCTGAACACACCATCCCCACTGTGAAACATGGTGGTGGCAGCATCATGCTGTGGGGATGCTTTTCTTCAGCAGGGACAGGGAAGCTGGTCAGAGTTGATGGGAAGATGGATGGAGCCAAATACAGGGCAATCTTGGAAGAAAACCTGTTAGAGTCTGCAAAAGACTTGAGACTGGGGCGGAGGTTCACCTTCCAGCAGGACAACGACCCTAAACATACAGCCAGAGCTACAATGGAATGGTTTAGATCAAAGCATATTCATGTGTTAGAATGGCCCAGTCAAAGTCCAGACCTAAATCCAATTGAGAATCTCTGGCAAGACTTGAAAATTGCTGTTCACAGGCTCTCTCCATCCAATCTGACTGAGCTTGAGCTATTTTGCAAAGAAGAATGGGCAAAAATGTCAGTCTCTAGATGTGCAAAGCTGGTAGAGACGTACCCCAAAAGACTTGCAGCTGTAATTGCAGTGAAAGGTGGTTCTACAAAGTATTGACTCAGGGGGGCTGAATACTTTTGCACGCGACACTTTTCAGTTTTTTATTTGTAAAAAAATTTGAAAACCATGTATCATTTTCCTTCCACTTCACAATTATGCACCACTTTGTGTTGGTCTATCACATAAAATCCCAATAAAATATATTTACGTTTGTGGTTGTAACGTGACAAAATGTGGAAAAGTTCAAGGGGTATGAAAACTTTTGCAAGCCACTGTATATTAATGATTTCGAAGAGGGAATTAGGAGCAACACTAGCAAGTTTGCGGATGACACAAAGCTGGGTGGCAGTGTGAACTGCGAAGAGGATGTTAAGAGATTGCAGGGTGACCTGGACAGGTTGAGTGAGTGGGCAGATGCGTGGCAGATACAATATAATATAGATAAATGTGAGGTTATCCACTTTGGCGGCAAAAACAAGGGGGTAGATTATTATCTCAATGGGGTTAGGTTAGGTAAGGGGGAGGTGCAGCGAGACCTGGGTGTCCTTGTACACCGGTCACTGAAAGTTGGCGTGCAGGTACAGCAGGCAGTGAAGAAATCTAATGGAACGTGGGATTTCAGTATAGGAGTAAAGAGGTTCTTCTGCAGTTGTATCGGGCTCTGGTGAGACCACATCTGGATTATTGTGTACAGTTTTGGTCTCCTAATTTGAGGAATGACATCCTTGTGATTGAGGCAGTGGGACACTTGCAGTAGGTTCACGAGATTGATCCCTGGGATGGCGGGACTGTCATATGAGGAAAGAATGAAAAGACTAGGCTTGTATTCACTGGAGTTTAGAAGGATGAGGGGGTATCTTATAGAAACATATAAAATTATAAAAGGACTGGACAAGTTAGATGCAGGAAAAATGTTCCCAATGTTGGGCGAGTCCAGAACCAGGGGCCACAGTCTTACAATAAAGGGGAAGTCATTTAAGAATGAGGTGAGAAAAAACTTTTTCACCCAGAGAGTTGTGAATTTGTGGAATTCCCTGCCACAGAGGGTAAAGGAGGCCAAATCACTGGATTGATTTAAGAGAGAGTTAGATAGAGCTCTCAGGGCTAGTGGAATCAAGGGATATGGGGAGAAGGCAGGCACGGGTTATTGATTTGGGACGATCAGCCATAATCACAATGAATGGCCTCCTCCTGCACCTATTTTCTATGTTTCTTATAGACATGTACAAAATGATGAGAGGAATAGATCGGGTAATCGCACAGTCTTTTGCCCAGAGTAGGGGAATCGAGAACGAGAAGACAGAGGTTTAAGGTGAGGGGTGATAGATTTAATGGGAACACGAGAGATAATTTTTTTAACACAAAGGTGTGTGCCTGGAATAAGCTGCAGGACGAGGTAGGTGAGGCAAGTACTATCGCAATGTTTAAGAAACATTTAGGCAGATATATGGATATGCTAGGTTTAGAGGGACATGAGCCAAATGGAGGCAGTTGGGACTAGTTTAGATGGGGCATGTTGGATGGTGTGGGCAAGTTGGGCCGAAGGGTCTTTTTCCTTGCTGTATGACTCCATGACCCTATGACACAAGAAGAGGCCTTTCGGCCCACGATGTCTTTGCCAACAATTATGCCAATCTAAACTAATTCCATCTGCCTGCACGAGGCCTATCTTCCTGTGTTCCGTGCCTGTTCATGCATCAGTCTACATGCTTCTTAAGCATTACTATCATATCTGTTTCCACCATTTCCCTGGCAGCGCATTCCAGCACGGACCAGTCTCTGCATAAAAATAAAAACTTCCCTCTTCAAACTCGTTTGAACTTTCCACTTCCACTTTAAACCAATACTCTCTAGTGTTTGACATTTCCATCCTGGGGAAAAAGACTCCTTGTCAACCTACCCGTTTATGCCTCTCATAATTTTATGTTTCTGTCAGGTTGCCCCCTCAGTCTCTGAAGTAACATTGTAAATAAACCCAGTTTGTCCAACCTCTCCTTATATAATGCCCTCCGGCATAATCCGGACAGCAGTCTGGTAAACCTCTTCTATATTCTTGACAAAGCCACATCCTTCCTGTAATGCAGCGACTAGAACTGCACACAATTCTCTAAATGCGGCCTAACATAGCACATAGAATAAAGAATAGGGCTGTTCAACCCTTCAAACCTGCCCTAGTGTCCAACCTGATGCTGCCTGATCTGCCTCAGATCTCAACTCCTCTTATGTGTTTGTTTCCCTTAGCCCTTTTCCCAGATCATTCAAAAATGTATCTACTTCCTCTTGAAATATCTTCACCATAACGTCCGCTTGGTTGTGTTGGCACGAAGATATCACCAGGACTTGAGGGTCAGAGTTAAGGGAGAGTTTGGGAGAGCTATAGGGAGAGGTCAAACTCCTGCTCCGAAGACACAGGAATAGCCCCAAGTAGAAGTAATACAATTGTGCAGACATGGGACATGAGACATACTTGATGCACTCCCTTTCCAAAGAGTGGGGTCCTCATCAAAGAACCCATTGACGTTCACACGGCACTTTGTGGCAGCATACAAAAGCGGTAAAGATTGTAAATTGTCCTTAGTGTGTAGGATAGTGCTAGTGTATGGGTGCTGTCTATGGAGTTTGTACGTTTTCCCTGTGACCACGTGGGCTTTCTCTGGGTGTTCTGGACGTTTTTTCCCCACATCCCAAAGATGTGCAGGTTTGTGGGTTAATTGGCTTCTTAAGTTGTCCTCCAGTGTGTTAGACCTGGAGCTGGGTCTAACATCGCCCGGCGCGGCTTTAATGGCCGTGGGACTTGCTAGTGCCCGCCGGGGGCTCCAACATCAAGACCCGGAGCGTCGCCTTGCATCGCCTGGCGCGGCTTTAATGGCCGCGGGACTTATTTACCATCGCCCGCCGGGGGCTTTGACTCTGACATCGGGAGGAGAATGTGGAGTGCAGGGGAGAGATAAGACTTTGCCTTCCATCACAGCGAGGAGATTCGCTGTGATGGATGTTTGTGTAAATTGTGTTGTGTCTTGGTTCTTCTACTTGTTTGTATGACTGCAGAAACCAAATTTCGTTTGAACCTCAATGAGGTTCAAATGACAACAAATAAATTGTATTGTATAGGATAGATAGTGCACGGGTGATCGTTGGTCGGCAGGGACTTGGTGGGCCGAAGGCCCTGTTTCCACGCTGTATCTCTAAACTAAACTATACTGCCTGATTCGCTGTTATTCCAGCGTGCCTTTTGTGTCTGTGTTTGTAAACCAACATCTACAGCTCCTTGTTTCTCCAGTTCAACTGGAGAAATGGGGGGGAGAGAAATTGGACAGAAATGGAAGAGGGCGAGAGAGGCAGGCGGGCAGAGTAAAAGTGGCGAAGGAGAAGAGGGAGACGGTTGGGGTTTAAAAGACGAGCAGACGAAGGGGGAGTGTGCCAGCTTCGGAGACTCGCCTGTTCCGGGCCGCCGTGTTTGCCGTCTGTCTGGGTGGGTAAGCTCACATCGGATTTAGCTTCAAGCCAAGCTCTTCCAAACCACCCGTGACCCCCAACTTCCCACTCCCTGAGAGAGGAAACACTGATCTCTGCCTCCATCCACCCGTCCCTCTCTCTAGACCTCCAATAATCTCAGCCTTCTGTATTTCTCCACTCTATCTCTGCCTCCTTGGCTTTTGATCAGTTATGATTTTCTTCATCAGTCTTTATTAGGCTGGTGAAGAAAGCAAAAGGCCAGAGGACCCGAGCGAGAACACCAAACTGGATCCAAAATGGGCTCCGTGGGAGGGACCAAATGATAAAAGAGATTTTAGACGGAACAAGAATTGTCCATGCGGATGGCAGTGAGGAGGAGAGCTCCAAGAGTGCAGGCGGTTTGAGATGATCTGGTCAGCCTGACAGAGTTAGTGTGTGGTACACAAAAATGCTGGAGAAACTCAGCGGGTGCAGCAGCATCTATGGAGCGAAGGAAATAGGCAACGTTTCGGGCCGAAACCCTTCTTGGAGGGGACAGCAAGGGCTAGCAGAATTGGGAGAATCTGCTGTCCCCTCCCCTTCATCAGCCCTCTGGTTGTCTCCTCCCCTCCCCCAGCCCTCGGGCTCCTCCTCCGCCTTTTTTCCTTCTCCCCACCCCCTATCAGTCTGAAGAAGGGTTTCGGCCCGAAACGTTGCCTGTTTCCTTCGCTCCATAGATGCTGCTGCACCCGCTGAGTTTCTCCAGCATTTTTGTGTACCTTCGATTTTCCAGCATCTGCAGTTCCATCTTTAACACAACAGAGGTGTTACGGTATTGATTTGGGAGAACAACTTGGCAGTACAGAGAATATTGCTTGAAGAATGTTCTGTTAGGCCATATGGATAGAATTTAGAAATTGAAAGGGGCGAACACTTTAATAGGATTGTACTTTTGGAGGAATTAGGGAGAATAGGTGTTGGAATAATAGGGTTGTAATTGGAGGAGATTTTATTGACTGAGACGGCCAGAGTGCTGAGCGATTGGACGGGTTAAAATTAGTTCAGTATGTTGGGGGAGGTTTTCTTAAACAAAATGGAGATGACCGTAGCAGAGAAGGGCCACACTGGACTTTGTATTGGGAAATAAGCTTGGGCAAGTATTAATATGCCAGTGGAGCAGCTACCTTAATTTTATGTGAGTTTTAAAGGCATTGTGAGTTTTTAAGGCTTTCCTTAAAGGAAAGAGATAGGACTGGTCCACAAGTTAAAATCCTAAATTGGGCAATGCTAATTTTGATGGGATTAGACAGGAACTTGCAAAGATTGATTGGGAAAAGCTGTTGACAGGTAAAGGTAAATGGGTGGCTCTTAAAAATGAGATGGGGAGAATGAATGGGATATTGGGCGTGCTCCTGGTTGAGTGAAAGGCAAGGTTGGAAGGATTAAGGAACCCTGGCTGATGAGAGATATTGAGCTTGTGCATAAAAAAGGAAGAAAGCCTATGTTGGTTACAGAGAATCCTCGAGGAGTAAAAAATATATAGGAGAACACTTGAGAAGGAAATTAGAGGGGAAAAAAGAGGACGGGTATATCCCTGGAAGATAAGGTAAAGGGGAATCTCAAAATGTTCAGTATAATATGAGCAAAAAGATAACTAGGGAGAGAGTAGGTGCCGTGAAGGATCAGTGTGGGAATCTGTATGTGCTGCCATGGGAGATGGATGAGGTTTTAAATGAATACTTCTCATCTGCATTGATTGTGGAGAATGACATGGAAACTAGTGCATTCAGAGAAGAGAACAGTGATATCCTGCAGCATGTCAACATTATAAAAGAGCAGGTGCGACTGGGGAGAATTCTAAGAGACAGGGTTGATCTGAAAAATGGTGGAAACAGCACCAAGAGGAAATCCACGCAGTCACAGAGAGAAAGTGCACACACGCACCCAGGGTCAAGATCGAACCCATGTCTCTGGCACTATGATACAGCAGCTCTACCACCTGTCCCATTGTGTCACCGCAATTAGAGATATTCAGCACGGCTTTGTACATGGGAAATCATGTCTCAAAATTGACTGAGTTTTTAAGAGGTAACCAGGAGGATTGATGAGCTTATTGGTTATCTACATGGACCTCACCAAGACCTTTGACAATGTCTCACATGGTCAACCGTCAAGTAGTCTGGAAGGGAGATTACATAGGAACTAGGATGAGCTAGCCATTTGGGTGCAAAATTGTGATTAAAGGAGTCACAGGGTGGTAGTTGAGGGTTGTTTTTCCCCAGATTTGAGGTCTGTGACCAATGGTGTGTCATTGTGATTAATGCTGGGTCTCCTGTTTGTCGCATATGTGAATAATTTAGCAGGCATAATCAGTATGTTTGCGGATGTCACCAAAATTGGTGCTATTGTGGACAGTGAGGAATGTCAGCTACAACTGGATGGCAGAGGTGAGATGGGAAAAAAAAATTAAAGGGGCCATGAGGGGCAAGTTTTTCACACAGAGCATGGTGGATGTATGGATCAAGCTGCCAGTGGAAGTGGTAAAACTGGGTACATTTACAATTAAAGGAACGATACATGGATAGAAACTCTTTAGAGGGATGTTGGCGAAACACAGACAAATGGGGACTAGCTTGGGTACGCAGCATGATCGGCATTGGAGAGTTGGGCTGATGAGTGTGTTTCAGTGTTGTATAACTACAACTGCAGCCACTGTAAACCAGTAGTGGAGGGGGATTGTTTAGGGCACTGCATGGGGAGCTGATCGAGCACGTGCTTTGTTCTTGATGATGTTGAACATCTCGAGAGTTGTTGGAGCTTCAATCACCCAGGCAGGCGGAGAGTGTTCCATAACATCCCGACGTGCTTTGTAGATAGTGGAGAAGCTGTAGGGTGTCGGGTGGAGAGACACTCAGTGCAGCCTGACAGAATAGTTACAACTGTTTGCGAATCTGGAGAGGGTATGCGAGTGCTAGAGAGTATTTCAGACACGTCCTGTGTTCAGATCAATTGCGATAAACATTACGGATCCTTGTCCGATCCGTGGGAGCTGGACTCCCTGCTAGAATAGATGAGACGGTACACAAAAATGCTGGAGAAAACTCAGCGGGTGCAGCAGCATCTATGGAGCGAAGGAAATAGGTAACGTTTCGGGCCGAAACCCTTCTTCAGACTGATAGGGGGTGGGGAGAAGAAAGGAAAAAAGGAAAAGGCGGAGGAGGAGCCCGAGGGCTGGGGGAGGGGAGGAGACAACCAGATGGCTGATGAAGGGGAGGGGACAGCCAGGGCTAGCAGAATTGGGAGAATTCAACGTTCAGGCCACCAGGATGTAGACTGCCCAAGCGGAATATGAGGTGCATTTCCTCCAATTTACGGTGTTGCTCGCTGTGGCCATGGAGGAGACCCAGGACAGAGAGGTCAGATACGGAATGGGAGGGGGAGTTGAAGTGCTGAGCCACCGGGAGTTCAGGTTGGTTATTGCGGACCGACCGGAGGTGTTCGGCGAAACGATCGCCAAGCCTCCGCTTGGTCTCACCGATGTAGATCAGCTGGCATCTAGAGCAGCGAATGCAATAGATGAGGTTGGAGGAGATGCAGGTGAACCTCTGTCGCACCTGGAACGACTGCTTGGGTCCTTGAATGGAGTGGAGGGGGGAAGTGAAGGGACAAGTGTTGCATCTCTTGCGGTTGCAAGGGAAAGTACCAGGGGAGGGGGTGTGGTATGGGAGGGAAGGGAAGAATTGACAAGGGAGTTACGGAGGGAGCGGTCTTTGCGGAAGGCAGACATAGGGGGAGATGGGAAGATGTGGCGAGTGGTGGTGTCACGTTGGAGGTGGCGAAACTGACGGAGGATCACTTGTTGTATGTGACGGCTGGTGGGGTGAAAGGTGAGGACTAGGGGGACTGCTGGTGGGGTGAAAGGTGAGGACTAGGGGTACTTGCTGGTGGGGTGAAAGGTGAGGACTAGGGGGACTGCTGGTGGGGTGAAAGGTGAGGACTAGGGGGACTGCTGGTGGGGTGAAAGGTGAGGACTAGGGGGACTAGATGAGACCTTTTGCTTGGCGAACCCCCACATCCTATACCGGGGCGTCTACCTGAGCCCCGTTGAGGAAGCATGGCCAGCAAACGGGCAGGATTTGGTGGTGAAAGTCATCACCTGGCATAACTGCTCTGAGTGGCTTTCCTACAGGGACCGAGCACTGGTTAAAAACCAACTGGTGACCTCCATGCCGTTGTACCAGTTAGAACACTTTGGCCCTTCCCCATGTCTTTGCCACCAAGATCCAGAAGAATTTGATGGATTCCTTTTGGGACAAGGGGAATCACTGGGTCTCTACTGGCTCTTGGTAGAGCCCAGGATATAACTTACGGTAGTGAGAGTACAAAAGACTAATCCAAATTGATTTGTGTGGAGGATGAGGCCAATAGGTCCCACTGACACTTGCGCATCTTCCACGACTAAACAGGATCTGTGTTCGTGAGGATCATGCTGTCAATGTAAGTGGAGAGGACAACCTCCATGTCCAGCCTGTGTAAGACAGTTTAGAGGAGCTTCCCTCTGTATTTAACCTGTGCACTGATGGAATATCGTAAACCCTCAGCCCTTCTCCAGACTGGGTCCCATTTGCCGTGTCTGCCCCCTGACCCGTCCGTCGATATCTGGCTGCAGGCTGTAACTTCCTTCCTCAGCTCCGGGTGCAGAGAGTCTTCACTCTGTTCCCCCCGTGGGCTCACTGTGTGATGTAGGAACTGCGGGCCGGTCTCTCACAGACCCGGGAGCCAGACGATGGGCCCCATGCCCTGCTCCTGTGCTCTGTGATTCTCTCCAGCTCCGATTCCTCCAGTCACTGAACTATTCTAACTGCCTCTCTTGTCTCCTCAGCTGGGACTGGGGCTGACCCTCGCCCTGTGATCAGAACTGTGGGACAAAACGTCTTGTTACCTACTGGGATTGGCTGTTGGACCACATGTTACTGAGGTGGTGTGGAAACGGTTATCCAATATCAGGATAGCGGAATACTCAAAGAACAACTTTGAATACTTTGGTACTATGGAGTACAAAAAACGGGTAACTTTTAATCTTGGGAAGTATGAACTGGAAATCCGTGATCTACGGATAGAAGACACTGATGATTACGAGGTGATTTTTGTAACAAATTCAGGATCTGAAACTCCAACGAGAGTCCGACTGGAGGTGTACGGTGAGTGAGACTGCCGCGGACGTCCTGGGTTTCACCGGCTCCTGAACCCCCCCTAATTAATGGGTGAGGGCAAATCCTGGGCATTCCCCAGTTTATTGAACCCCCCTCGGTCACGGTCCCAGTGTTGTGGGACTGGAGCAGTGCCAGGCTGGGAGACAGACCCACCACATCCCCGGAGACTGAGCCAGGGGCCGCGAAGGATAGAACTGTCAACAGGGAACCCTGGTGGCTCCAAGGCAGAAGGACTTTATCTGTGGATCGCATTAACTAGTTCCCACTGCATCCCCAGGTCAAAGACATGGTCTGTCATGTTCTGTTAGCTGAGGAGACGAGAGAGGCAGTCAGTAGAAAAGTTCAGTGACTGGAGGAAGAATCGGAGTTGGGAGAACAGACCAGTTAGCCTGACATCGGTAGTGGAGAAGATGTTTGAGTCGATTATTAAAGATGTAATTATTAAAGATGTAATAGCAGCACATTTGGAAGGCAATGACAGGATCTGTCAAAGTCAGCATGGATTTATGAAGGGGAAATCATGCTTGACTAATCTTCTGGAATTTTTTGAGGGTGTAACAAGTAGAATGGATAAGGGAGAGCCAGGGTATCTGGACTTTCAAAAAGCCTTTGACAAGGTCCCACACAAGAGATTAGTGTGCAAAATTAGAGCACATGGTATTGGGGGTAAGGTATTGACACGGATAGAGAACTGGTTGGCGGACAGGAAGCAAAGAGTAAGATTTAACAAGCCCTTTTCAGAATGGCAGGCAGTAACTAGTGGGGTGACACGAGGCTCCGTGCTGGGACCCCAGTTATTTACAATATAAACGGTTTAGACGAAGGAATTAAATGTAACATCTCCAAGTTAGTGGATGATACAAAGCTGGGTGACAGTGTGAGCTGCGAGGAGGATTCTATGAGGCTGCAGGGTGACTTGCATAGGTTGGGTGAGTTGGCAGATGCAGTCGAATGTGGATAAATGTGAGGTTATTCACTTTGGTGGCCTGAACAAGAAGGCATATTATCTGAATGGTGTCAGATTAGTAAAAGGGGAGGTGCAATGAGACCGAGGTGTCCTTTTACATCATTCACTGAAAGTAAGCATGCAGGTGCAGCAGGCAGTGAAGAAAGTTAATGGCATGTTGGCCTTCATAACGAGAGGATTTGAGTATAGGAGCAAGGAGGTCTTACTGCAGTTATACAGGGCCCTGGTGAGATCGTACTTGGAGTATTGTGTGCAGTTTTGGTCTCCTAATTTGAGGAAGGACATTCATGTTATTGAGGGAGTGCAGCAGGATCTTAGGGCTAACTGAATCATGGGACATGGGGAAACAGAAACATGGAAAAATAGGTGCAGGAGTAGGCCATTCAGCCCTTTGAGCCAGCCCTTGATCAATATGATTATGGCTGATCGTCTAAAATCAGTACCCCATTACTGCTTTTCCCCCCATATCCTTTGATTCATTTAGCCCCAAGATTTAAATCTAACTCTCTTGAAAACATCCAGTGAATTGGCCCCCACTGCCTTCTGTGGTAGACAATTCCACATTCACAACTATCTGGCCCATCTCAGTCCTAAATTATCTCAGTCCCTTATTCTTAAACTGTGACCCTGGTTCTGGACTCCCCCAACATCAGGAACATTTTTACTGCATCTAATCGGTCTAATGTTATATGTTTCTATAATATACCCGCTCATCCATCTAAATTCCAGTGAATACAAGCCCAGACGACCCATTCTATCATCATATGTCCAGCCATCCCGGGAATTAACCAGGTGAACCTACGCTGCACTCGACGGGCCAAATGACCAACTCCTGCAACTATTTTCTATGTTTCTAAATCTTATCCCTTGGTTCATGCATCCCTTTCCACCCAAATCACCCCCTCCCCAGATACGTTCCCCTGCGACTGCAGGAGATGTAACATCTGTTCCGATACCCCCTCTCCCACCTCCACCAAGTAACCCCAACATCCTTCCAGGTGAGGCAGAGGTTCACATGCACCTCCTCTAAACTCATCTACTACATCTGGTGTTCCTGATGTGGGTTCCTGTACATCGACGGGACCAAGTGTTTACTCGGCGATTGTTTCGCCGAACATTTGCTCGGTCCACCAAGGCCTGCTGGATCTCCTGGTTGCTAACCATTTTGACTCTTCTTCCCATTCCCATACTGACCTTTCTGTCCTGGGCCTTCTCCATTGCCACAGTGAGACCACATGGACATTGGAGGAACAGTACCTCCTATTCTGCTAGGGTAACTTACAACCTAACGGTATGAACATTGAATTTTCCAATTTTAGGTAACTAACCTACAACCCCCCTGCACCCCCTCTTGCCCTTTCCACTAAATTTGGCTTTCTTTTTCTTCACTCCCCCCTTCCCTGTGCCCCCACCTGCACTCGTACCCATCCCCTCCCCGTCCCCCTCCACTTCCATCTCTTTTCCTTCCTCCGGCTTTACTATTTGCCCCTCCTATCCTTATCTCACACCTTTTGCCTTTATATCTCGGGACATTGTCCAACCATCTGTCTATCCAAACCCCACCCCCCTCGCCTCTATCCACCTAACGCTCGCCAGCTTTGTCCTGCCTCCCCTCTCTCTTCCAGCTTTCTTCCTTCCCACCGCAATCGGTCTGAATTAGGGTCAGCAGAGATTTGATCAAACCTAAACACTCCTTCCAGATCTGGCCATAAATGGTCGTGGACAATTCAACAGCTCATAGGGTGAGGAGTCTCCAAGAACAGCCTCGGCGATACTGGGGCCCAGCATGTGAGTGCTGGAGACAAAGCTGATCATCCATACTGCGTTCAGCCAGAAGTGCTGAGTTGCAGACCCATTGTTTCTACCTCCTCCTGCCCACTAAACTCATCTCCACATACCTTGATTCTATCCTATTCCCCGCACCCCCCATTCCTTGTCCAGTCCCTTCCCACCTACATTTGAGACACTACACACACCTTTCAGCTCTTTAATAGTGTTCAATTTCTAGCCCCCCCCCCCCCCCCCCCATTGCCTCATCTTTATCATGGAGGTCCTGTCCCTTTAAATCTCAATCTCTCACCAGGAAAGTTACGAGGATATCCGGTTCTTTCTCAAACAGAGACTCAATCAATCTCTCTACTAACGCTTGCCTCCACCTGGTGGAACTCGCCCTCAACAACTTCTCTCTTGACGCCTTTCAAGTTCTCCAATTTAAAGATATAATCATGGGCATTCACCTGGGCCACACCTATGCCTGCCTCTTTGTCGGTTTCATCGAACAACCTTTATTCCCAACATACACTGGCATCTTCTCCACTACATCGGAGCTGTCTCCTGCACCCTTGCAGACTCATGGACTTTATTAACTTCACCACTAACTTCCACCCTGCCCCCAAATTTATCTAGACTATCTCTGACAACTCTCTCCTCTTTCTTGATCTCTCTGTCTCCATCACGAGACAATCGGCTGATGTCTACCTCAAAACTAACGATTCCCATGGTTATCTAGACTACACTTTCTCCCACCCTGCCTCTTGCAAGTAACGTGTTTTTCCCCCTGCTGTCATAGGTGGATCCCTCACCCTTGTCTCCTCTATGTCCGATAGTTCTGCTCTCACTGCCCCTCCCCCCAGAGTTCCAACAAGGAAAGAGTATTGCTGGTCCTCGCCTTTCATATGGCCAGGCTCTGCATCCGACACATCATCCGACATTTCCATCACCTCCGTGATTCTACCACCAGTCGCATCTTCCTATCTCCATCCCTTTCCGCCTTCTACAGAGCCTGCTCCCTCCACAACTCCTTGGTTCACCCATCCCTTCCCATCAATCAGTGAGTCCTCGACCTCCACTCTCTGGACAAGCTCCTTCATCCAAGCTCTGATCCGTGCCCCGTTTCCTGTGCATCCGCCCCTCTGCTCAGGGAAACCGCTCCTTCCTGTTGACTGTGCCCAGTCCCCTCATCATTTTACACCCCTCGAACGCTTCCTCTCAGCCTCCTCTGTTACGGGGAAAACAACTCAGCCTCTCCCATGATTAGTCCTCCACCACACTCCCACCCTCCCATTTATTGCCTATCGCCTGGACCTGTTTCAACTCTCCAATTGTATCACCTCATACTTCCATCCATTAAACTCTATTTACCACAACCCTGCTCAGCTGACCAGTCCATGTCCACCTCTCTGCAGCCTGGAGCTCTCCTTACTGTCATCCACATGGACGTCATGCACCATCCATGTAAGATGCAAGTTCAGGTACCTGGAATCAGTGGTTACATTCTCAGAATAAGGAGTTGGCCTTTCGGGACAGAGAAGGGGAGTAATTTATTTACTCAGAGGGATGTGTCTTTAGAATTCTCTCCACCAGAGGCTAGGTTTAGTGGCTGAGAAGATTTATGACATTGCTGATGAGTGAGGGCAGTGGTCGGGAAGGAAGCGCAGCATATGTATGGACTTCCTCCTGCGCCAATGGGCTGAACTGAAGAGGGTGGGGATGAGGAGAAGAGTTTAAACTGGTGGATGGAAATTAATGGGATCGGCTTGAAGTTCACTCGTGGCTGTTGGCGATGGGGGAAAGTTGGGGATTTTTGGAAGGGGGAAAGTTGGATCCACAAGGATCTCCTTTACTCATCTTTAATTTCCGTCCCAACCTCAGAGCCCATATCAGGAACACAGATCAAGGCAAAGAACATCACCAGTAACTGCAACTTCTTCCTCCTGACCTGCTCCGTGACCTTGGGCAACCCCACCAGATTCAGTTGGTGGAAGAACAGTGAACCTCTGGGAAACGACAGCATCCATTACTTCCAGGGAAACAGAGAGACGGTAGAGATTCATCACAGTGGAGCGGTCGCGGGCATTGTGTACAAGTGCGAGGCCAGTAACCCAATCAGTAAGAACAAAGCAGAGATTCTGCTGAAGGACATCTGTGAACCCCCTGGTGAGTGTCAGTGGGGAAATTGGGTTTGGTTTGGAGAAGTTTGTGATTCCCCACCAATTAAGAAAAAAAAGTGGTTTATTTAAATATTAGTCATAGGTCATACAGGGCATTTGGCCCATCATGTCAACTCCAACTAGGGGGCACCTCAATATGAATCCCGCAAAAAATACACTAAGTACTGGAGTAACTCAACGGGTCAAGCAGCACCTTTCAAGAACACAGAGGTAACATTTTGTCTAAGAAAGAACTGCAGATGTTGGATTAAATTGAAGGTAGACACAAAATGCTGGAATAACTCAGTGAGACAGGCAGCATCTCTGGAGAGAAGGAATGGGTAACGTTTCGGGTTGATTATAGTAGGGGGGTGAAAACTGGGTGGGGGGTGGCAAGTGATCGGTGGATGCAGGTGAGGGAGTTTTGATTGGCATATAGTTGGACAAATTCCAGAGGGAAAGACAAAAGACTTTGCGATACAGAGAGAAGAGACATTAAATTTGGAGTGAGAGGAAGTGATTTGGGTGGCAGGGGACTGGGACAGGGAAAAGGGTTGTTGTTGGTTAACTACCTAAAATTGGTTAGTTCCAACTATCTCCCTTCCTCTGGCTTCACATTTCAATCCATGTTCTCCAGAGATGCTGTCTGACCTGTTGACCAGCACTTTGCATCTTTTTGTCTGTGTCTTATTAATCCCATCTCCCAGGACTTGGCCCGTAGCCTTCTGTGCCTGGGCGATACAAGTGCTCGATTCGACACTTCTTAAATTCTGCTGGTGACTCTGCTTTCATCACTCTTCGGAAATGCGGTCCAGGTACTTACCACAGTCAGGGTAAAGAAGGTCCCCGTTGCATCCCCTTTAAATTTCCGCCTTGTCCTAAACCTGTGTTGGAAAAATGTCCTGTAGTTCACTCAATCTATATCTCAGTCATACCCCTTTTTAACCACCTGAACTCAAGAGAAACATAATATCTTCCTCTCTCACCTATTGGCAATTAATTTCCATCACAATACTCACATGGTTCTCGACTTAAAGCACTACCATCCTTGTTCAGGATGCACTTCAGTCCTCACCGGTCCCAGAAAGCTCCAAGGAGCCAGTGGACACCAACCTTCCACAGCCCACTGCCTGCTGCTGTGAATGTCCACCTTGGTCAAGCCCAGCAGCAGATGGATGATCCGTTGAAGATCATCTGAATAATCCACTCCCCTCGGTAGCGGGTGCCCTAAGATCAGGAGAGTGGGGCTGAAGTACAACACAACCTGAGGAACAACCCTGTAAATACTCATGTATGGGCTGCAACCTCTCGCATAGCTACAGGGCGGCACGGTGGCACAGCAATAGAGTTGCTGCCTTATAGCACGTGCAGCGCCGGAGACCCGGGTTCGATCCCGACTATGTGTGCTGTCTGTACGGAGTTTGTACGTTCTCCCAGTGACCACGTGGGTTTTCTCCAAGATATTCGGGTTCCTCACACACTTCAAAGACATGCAGGTTTGTAGGTTAATTAGCTTGGTGTAAGTGTAAATGATGGTGTTAATGTGCGGGGATGGCTGGTTGGTGTGGACTCGCTGGGCCGAATGGCCTGTTTCCACGTTTATCTCTAAACTAACCTAAGCAAAACTATACCAGGGACATGGACTTCTCCAGTCTAGAATTAGCAGAGTGCATGAATTGTGAAAAGCCTGGTGATCTCCATGGCGAGCTGTGTGTCATGCTGAAGACTGCCCCTGTGGGAAAATTAAGTCACAATCTGGGAGAATGTTCAACGTGCAGGTACCTTTGCAAAGTGTGAAGGGGGAGTGTCACCATATGGGTATGGATGGCCAACATTCTGCTCACTCGGGAGAATCAGAAGTATAGCAGAGACCCAGTATTTCCACCAGCTTCTTCTGAATCTTGGCGAGAAAGAAAGAAGTCGAAGGGGCTGGGGGTGGGGGGGATCTTGCCTTCCAGGCTCTCAAGGTCGACTGCTGGGAGGTGCACCCTGGGGTACAAGGGCTGAAGAGGGCCAGGTGAGGAGAGTGACATTGGTTCAGAGGACGATCGAAATGGAGTCGCTGGCTGCCACAGGCCTCTGTGGCCAGCTGCAGCTGGGACTGTAAAATGGAGCCAAAATGGCGCCTCTTGCATATAGATTCAGTGGGCTGCTCTGCATATTCTGTACTAACCGGGGAATTGTGCTCCTGAACGGGGATAGTCGTGCAGAGTTCTATACAAAAAAGTATTTCATTGTACATTGGTACATGTGATAATAGAGAAACCATTAAACCCTATTATCTCCCTGCATGCCAGATGTGCTATAATGAGGATAAATATGAGGTTGTCAACTATCGTTCTTAAAATAGAAAGACATTAATACCTGGATGGGGATCGTTCTGGAAAGGGGAAGGTGCATGGAGACCCGAGTGTCCTTGTACACCAGGTGCGGAGTGCAAGCGTTTAAGTGGAGTTGGAGAGCCTGCAACTGTACTGTGCCCAGAGAGATCTGAACAAAAGTCTGGGTGCAGTTTTGAGCTGCTTATCTGAGGAAGGATATTCATGCCATGGATGGAGTTCATGAATGTTCACCAGACTAGTTTCTGGGTTAGCAGGACTGACATTTGCTTTATTGATTAAGGAGAATATCACAGCATAGTCCGAGATGATATTAATCTGATGGTTGATCCAGTGAGGATATGTGGGTGAAGCTGAGAAGTAAAAAGAGGATAATCTCCTTGTTGGGAATGTGCTAAAGGCCCCCAAGTAGTTAATGGGAATTAGAAGAACAAAGATGCCAGGAGATTGCAGGCAGCTGCAAGACTAATAAGGTCGTCATAGGTTTTTTTTTAATTTCCCCATATAGACTGTAACTGTCATATTGGCAAGGGGTTATACGAGGTGGAATTTGTCAGATGTGTTCAGGAAAGGTTCCTCAGGCAATATGTAGAGGGCCCTATAAGGGAGAGGGCAAAGCTTGATCTACTCTTAGGAAATAGGAGAAGGGCAAGTGACTGCAGTCTCCATGGGCGAGCCTTTTGGGACTGGTAACCACTGTTCTCTTAGCTTTAAAATAATTATGGATAAAGACAGTGCAGGCTCACGATTTAAAATTCTAAATTAAGGGAAGGCCAACTTTAGTATTGGACAGAGTTCAAGAGAGTTCAAGAGAGTTTTATTGTCATGTGTCCCTGATGGGACAATGAAATTCTTGCTTTGCTTTAGCACACCAGAGCATAGTAGGCACGAATACTGAACAGATCAGTGTGTCCATATACCATTGCATAAATATATACACACATGAATAATTAAACTGATAAAGTGCAAATAAACAGATTATTGGCTATTAATGTTCAGAGTTTTGTCCGAGCCGAGTTTAATAGCCTGATGGCTGTGGGGAAGAAGCTGTTCCTGAACCTGGTCGTTGCAGTCTTCAGGCTTCTGTACCTTCTACCTGAAGGTAGAGGGGAGATTAGTGTGTGGCCAGGATGGTGTGGGTCCTTGATGATGCTGCCAGCCTTTTTGAGGCAGCGACTGCAATAGATCTCCTCGATGGAAGGGAGTTCAGAGCCGATGATGGCAGTGTTTACCACTATTTGTAGTCTTTTCTGCACCAGGGCGCTCAAGTTTCCAAACCAAGCCACGATGCAACCAGTCAGCATGCTCTCCACTGTGCACCTGTAGAAGTTAGAGAGAGTCCTCCTTGACATACCGACTCTCCATAATCTTCTCAGGAAGTAGAAGCGCTGATGAGCTTTCTTTATAATTGCATCAGTGTTCTCGGACCAGGAAAGATCTTCAGAGATATGCACGCCCAGGAATTTGAAGCTCTTGACCCTTTCCCGAGCCCCCATATAAACAGGACTGGATCCCCATCCTCCCCCTTCCAAAGTCCACAATCAGTTTTGCTGGAGTTGAGGGCCAGGTTATTGTGCTGGCACCATTTGGTCAGTCGGTCGATCTCACTTCTGTAGTCTGACTCGTCCCCATCAGTGGGACGTATCACTGATGTCAGCGAACTTGATGATGGAGTTTGCACTATGACCGGCTACGCAGTCATGAGTATAGAGTGAGTACAGCAGGGGGCTGAGCACGCAGCCTTGAGGTGCTCCCGTGCTGATTGTTATTGAGACTGACACATTTCCACCAATACGAACTGACTGTGGTCTGAGAATGAGGAAGTCGAGGATCCAATTGCAGAGGGATGCGCAGAGACCCAGTTCTGCGAGTTTGGTAACCAGCTTGGAGGGGATGATTGTATTAAATGCCGAGCTGTAATCAATGAATAACAGCCTGACATATGAGTTTTTGTTGTCCAAGTGGTCCAGAGCGGAGTGGAGGGCCAGCAAGATCGCATCCACCGTTGATCTGTTGTGGCGGTAAGCGAACTGCAGAGGGTCCAGGTTTTTGTCGAGGTAGGAATTTATTTGCGCCATGATCAACCTCTCAAAGCGCTTCATCACCACAGACGTTAGTGCCACTGGTCGATAGTCATTGAGGCACATTACCTTGCTCTTCTTGGGCACTGGTATAATTGGTGCCCTTTTAAAGCAGGTGGGAACGTCAGACCTCAGAAGTGAGAGGTTGAAAATGTCCGTAAAAGCTCCAGCCAGTTAGTCCGCACAGGTTTTTAGAACACGACCGGGTATACCATCAGGTCCAGGCGCTTTTCGAGGGTTCACCCCTCTGAAGGATTTTCTGACGTCGGCCCCTGTGACTGTGACTGTGACTGTGACTGTGACTGTGACTGAAATACCATCACAGCGAATGGGGGCTCGAGAAGGCACATCAGTGTTCTCCCTATCAAAGCGTTTCACCAACATATGAGCTGCCTCCTGATCTCGCCTTGTAGGAGGTGATTGCATTCAAGCCCCGCCACAGCTGCCGAACATCTGTCTCATCCTCCAGTTTGGAGCAGAAGTCGCTTTTGGCCTTTTTGATGGCCTTACCAAGGTCGTATCTGGACTTCTTGTAGACCACTATATCATCAGACATGAATGCCCGGTGTCTGGTCTTCAGAAGAGTGCGGATCGCATATTTCATCCAAGGCTTCTGATTGGGAAACACTTGGAAGGTTTTTGTTGGGATGCAGTCCACATACATTTCTTTATGAAGTCTGTAACAACTGTGGCGTATTCGTTCAGGTCCATTGCTGACCCTGAACATTGCCCAGTCTACAGACTCCAAACAGTCCTGTAGTTGTTCCTCTGCTCTGTGCAGTCCTCACCTCGGGGGGTGTGCTCTTCAATTGCTGCCTGTAGGCAGGAAGAAGCAGGAACTTGCTATAGTTGATTGGAGTACGTTGTTGCAGGAAAAGGAATGTCCAGAAAGTGGGATGCTTTTAAAAGTGTGATGACAAGAGTTCAGGGCATGCATACGATACGATAGAACTTTATTTATCGCAGGAGGAAAATTGATCTGCCAGCAGTCATAAAAACACAAAATACATGAAACATGAAATTAAAGTGACGAGTGGAAAAGATTGGGGAGGGGAGTCCGTCTCAGTCTACCGCACGACAGAAGGGGGAGGAGTTTTACAGTTTGATAGCCATAGGGAAGAAGGATCTCCTGTGGCATTCTGTCCTGCATCTTGGTGGAACCAGTTTGTTGCTGAAGGTACTCCTCTGGTTGACCAGTCTGTCATGGAGGGGATGAGCAGTATTGTCCTGGATGCTCCGCAGTTTGAGGAGCATTCTCCCTTCCAAGACCACCTCCCATGAATCCAACTGTGACCCCAGAACGAGCCAGCCTTCCTGATGAGTTTGTTAATCCCATTAGACATTCCTTTTCCCGCAAACAACCTACTCCAATCAACTTTAGCAAGATTCGTATTAGTCTTGGGTAACTTACAACCCAACTGTATGAATAATTAATTATCCAATTTTAGGTGACGTCTACAAACATCTCCCTCCCAAAAAAAGGTTGATGAGGGCAAGCCATTTGATAAGGTTCTACATGGTAGGCTGCTGTAGAAGGTTAAATCACATAAGATCAAGGAGAACTAGCCAACCGGATATAGAATTTGCTTCATGGAAGCAGGATGGTGGAAGGTTGTTTTTCGCACTGGAGGCCTGTTACCAGTAGTGTGCCTGAGGGGTCAGTGCTGAGCCCATTGCTCTTTGTGGTTTATTGCAACGATTTAGATGTGAATATAGACTGCATGATCTGCACCCAGGATGAGGTGTTCCACAACAGGGCATCGGAGATGTCCTCATTCAGGGAACGGGGGTTCCCCTCTTCCACTATAGACGAGGCTCTCACCAGGGTCTCTTCTATACCTCGTAACTCTGCTCTGGTGGATGGTGGAAAGGGTCAAAAACTTCAAATTCCTGGGCGTACATATTTCCGAAGATCTCTCCTGGTCCCAGAACACTGATGCAACCTCCCTGCCATCGAGGGGATCTATCGTAGTCGCTGCCTCAAAAAGGCTGCCAACATCATCAAGGACCCACACTCATCTCTCCGCTGCCATTAGGTAGAAGGTGCAGGAGCCTGAAATCTGCAACATCCAGGTTCAGGAATAGCTGCTTCCCCACAGCCATCAGACTATTAAACACAACTTCAAACAAACTCTGAACTATAACAGCCTATTGCACTTTATCTGGTTATTTATATGTGTATATATATATTCTATGGTATACGGACACACTGATCTGTTCTGTATTTATGCCTACGATATTCTGTTATGCTGCAGCAAGCAAGAATTTCATTGTCCTATCTGGGACACATGACAATCTTGACTCTTGTCTCCCCATCCCCCCACTCGTAACAAGAGCAGAGTCCCTCTTTACCTCACCTTCCACCCTACCAGCCGTCACATACAACAAATAATCCTCCGCCATTTTCGCCATCTCCAATGGGATCTTACCACTGGCCACATCTTCCCATTTCCTCCTCTGTCTGCTTTCCGCAGAGACTGCTCCCTCCGTAACCCCCTGGTCAATTCGTCCCTTCCCATCCAAACCACCCCCTCTCCTGGCACTTTCCCTTGCAACCGCAGGAAATGCTACACTTGTCGCTTTACCTCCCTCCTTGACTCCATTCAAGGACCCAAGCAGTCCTTCCAGGTGCGGCAGAGGTTCACCTGCATCTCCTCCAACCTCATCTATTGCATCCGCTGTTCTAGGTGTCAGCTGCTCTACATCGGTGAAACCAAGCGTAGGCTTGGCGATCGCTTCGCCCAACACCTCTGCTCGGTTCGCAATAACCAACCTGATCTCCCGGTGGGTCAGCACTTCAACTCCCCCTCCCATTCCGAATACGACCTTTCTGTTCTGGGCCTCTTCCATGGCGAGAGTGAGGAGCACCGTAAATTGGAGGAGCAGCACCTCATATTTCGCTTGGGCAGTTACACCCCAGTGGTATGAACATTGACCTCTAATTTCAGGTAGTCCCGGCTTTCTCCTCCCCTTTCCAGCTCTCCCTCAGCCCACAGTCTCCACCTTTTCCTTTCTTCTTCCCACCCCCCCACCCTCACATCAGTCTGAAGAAGGGTCTCGACCCGAAACATTGCCTATTTCCTTCGCTCCATAGATGCTGCCTCACCGGCTAAGTTTCTCCAGCATTTTTGTCTACCTTCAATTTTCCAGCATCTGCAGTTCCCTCCTAAACTAGACGGCATGATTAGTAAGTTTGCAGATTACACAAAAGTGGGTGATATTGTAGATAGCGAAGATAGTTATCAAAAATTACAGCAGAATTTTGATCAATTGGGTAAGTGGGTTGAGGAATGGTTATTGGAGTTTAATGCAGATAAGTGGGGTATTACATTTTGGGAAGTCGAACCAGACCAGGACCTTCACAATGAATGGCAGGGCCCTGGTGAAAGTTGTACAGCAGTGGGATCTAGGAGTGCAGGTACGTAGTTCCTTCAAAGGGTGGTCAAGAAACCTCTTGGTACATTGCCCTTCATCAATCTGGGTATTGAGCATAGAAGTTGGGATGTTATGTTGCAGTTGTACAAGACATTGGTGAAGCCACATTTGGGGTATTGTGTTCAGTTTTGTTTACCATGCTTTAGGAAGGATATTATTAAGGTAGCAAGAGTGCAGAGAAGATTTGTGAAGAAGTTGCTAGGACTAGGGCCTGAGCTACAGGGAGTGGTTGAGCAGGCTAGAACATTATTCCTTAGAGTCCAGGAGTATGAGTGGTGATCTTGTAGAGGTGTAAAAGATCATGACAGGAATAGATAGGGTGAATGTACAGTCTTTTTTTCCCAGAGTAGCGGAAGGAGGAACCAGAGGACAGAGGGAAAAAGAACGAGAGACAACTTTTTCTCCAAGAAGGTGGTGGGTTTATTGAATGAGGAGGTAGTTAAGGCAGGAAGTAGGATAACATATAAAAGGTATTTGAACAGGTACATGGACAGGAAAAGTTTAGAAATATACGGGTCACATTTGGGCAGGTGGAACCAATGTTGATGGGCCTTCTTGGTCGGCATGGGCAAATTGGGCTGAAAAGCTTGTTTCCATGCTGTACGACTGATTGGTCTCTGAGAGATTGGGCTGGTAAGATCACCATTCACTGGTGTTAACATAATCTAATCTATGAGATACTAATGATTGGGCAGACTGTATACAGGGAGGGAATGTGTTGAAATAAGCGGGAGTCTAAGGTGGGGTGAGGGCGTGTGGCAGATGGGAGATGGTTGACCTACTGTGGCCGTGCAACCTGTTGCTGATGTGGTTCTGGCCACTGGGACGTGCCCAACAGGCCTGGCTGTACAGGGAGAGGAAAGGATGGCAGGCACTGGTTAGTGGTTTAGTGGGGAGAGATGGGAGTGGCAGTGGGGGCATGATACTGGGGTGGGGTGGGAGTGGATCTGTCCACCCCGTGTCACTGGGAGAAACGATGGGGTTGGAGTCACTGAGTCTTTTCTCCTCACCAGCTACAGGATTGCGGTGGTGGGTGATAATGCTGATCGTCATTGGGGTTCTGATTGCGATTATTGTAGTCCTCTTCATCGCTTATCGCTACATGCTGAGTGCAAGACATGTGACGTGGGCCGAGCTGCGTGAGGGCTGGGTCGACTGGCGCCAAGAAGATCCAAAGAGCCGTGCTTCATTCTGTACCCGTGAGTGTCAGTTTGGGGAGTGTGGGGTCATCAGGGGAGTGCAGAACAAGTGGTAGGAAGGGTGGGAGCTGATGGGAGGGGGGGAGGGGAAGGGAATGTGGGCAAGATGATAGAAAGGGCAGGAGAGAGGAGACTCGGAGGAGAAGGTGGGAGGTGCAGCGTTGTGACGGGGATGGGCAGAGAATGGAAGATGTAATGTAGAGTTGGAGAGAGGGTTCCATTAAGCAGATCGCTGATTACAGTCTTGTAACCTGTGTTCATCCCCCTACAGTCTTGTGGAATCCAAAATCAGTCATCTAGCTTGGCCAGAACAATAGGATGAACAGGAACGGTAAGCAACGGCAAGGTCCCCAGCGGGGGTTTCCTGTAGCCCATCACTGACACCCCGTAGCGGAACCAGGAACTGAGAAAGGACCACAGGTGGGAAATGACAGAACAGTCCCCCACACACCCAGGTACTGGGGTACACTGTCCCCACACACCCAGTTACTGGGGTACACGGTCCCCCACACACCCAGTTACTGGGATACACGGTCCCCCACAGACCCAGTTACTGGGGTACACTGTCCCCCACACACCCAGTTACTGGGGTACACAGTCCTCCACACGCCCAGTTACTGGGGTACACAGTCCCCCACACGCCCAGTTACTGGGGTACACTGTCCCCCACACGCCCAGTTACTGGGGTACACTGTCCCCGACACACCCAGTTACTGGGGTACACTGTCCCCCACACAGCCAGTTACTGGGGTACACAGTCCCCCACACGCCCAGTTACTGGGAACACTGTCCACCACACCCAGTTACTGTGAAGTTGGAGATGGGGCGTGTTTTGTCATCAAGATGTTTTCCATGGCATTTCGTGATTTGGGTCTCGCAATGGGCAGACTCACAAGAGTAAGCCCCAGGGGTGCATGTGTCGAGTGGGACAGGGACAGTTGGTATTGAGCTGCTGCTTTGTGAGGGAAGAGGGGTTGGAGTGGGGACACTGATACGTGTCTGTCAATGGGCACTCACTGGTCTCCTCACCTCTGCTCTCTGTCCTACAGAAATGGCGGAGATGCTGTGATTGAAGAATGGATTGGACGTGGTTCGGCAGCTCAGACAGAGAGACCCCACTCACAGACACCGCCTGAGAAGAGACACCAGCTCAGTCACCCCTTGACAGAGAGACTCCAGCTCACGAACATCTGCTGCCTTCATTGGGCAGTGAGTGCCTCTGCACGTGCCCAGTTACAGGGGAACGATGCCCATCTGCAGTGCAAAGGGAGGATGATAGGAGTGAGTTTCCCTCCGACTGGAACCTCAGTGCTTTTCTCATTGGCCCGCTGAGCAGGAACCGTGTTCGACACCAGGGGTTCTACAGTGACCAGTGGTGACCCCACCCTCAGTTTCCCTGACTCTCTGTCCCAGACTGTGGTTTGTTACCATACCTGCTCTGTGCTCAGTGTTACTGACCGTATCTCCACTGATGTTCCACAGACGTTCCAGGGACATTCATCCCAGTTTTAGTTTTCATTTATTTACATCCCGGGGGAAAGTGCCAGAGTTCAGGACCGAGTGAGGAACCAAAGAAAATTCCAGGGAGACTCCAAAGCAGACACAAACTGCTGGAGTAACTCAATGGGACAGGCAGCATATCTGGAGAGAAGGAATGGGTGACGTTTCTGGTCGAGACCCCACCCAGGTTCTGGCACCCCTCTCCCCATGGCTATGGGAAGAGGCCATGGACTGTCTACACCTCCGTAAAGCTCCTGGGTCCCTCTCTCTAGGGCTGAAGCAGGGTCACTTATTGCCAATGGCTTATTGCTGATGTTTTACGTTCTCTGCCAACACTAACATTTCATCAGTGAAGCCACTCTTACACAGCCTTTCACTACCTGGTGATGTGGTGCATCAGACACTGGGAACATTATTCACCTGTTCACTGTCAGACATTGAGTGGGTCAGACAGCACATGTGGTGAGAATCACAGAGTTATTGTACCAGGTCCAAAGGGTTTCATCTGAATTTTTCTCTACACATGACCTGCCAGTGTGTACAGCAGTTTTTTAAGTTACTTCAGATTTTTATGTATTTCATTAATCTAGATATTTTATAATTAAATCCCTAATAGCTTCTTCCAAATCATTCTGTTGCTGGGCATCTGCGGAATTGGAGGAAGCTACAGAGATAGGGAGGGGTACTGGTGCTGGAGGAGCTTAGAGAGATCAGAGGGGTGTTGGGCTGATCGGCTTTAGAGACGTCGGGAAGAGTTTTCTTCATTTTACAAGAATCCTGATGTGACTGTCAAGCCGAACATTTATCACCCACCACTAGTTGCCTTTGAGCTTTTGCTTTTGTTCTATCCAATCAAAGCTGATAATACTGTACATGAATACAATCAATCAAGCACAAAAGGTAGAGCAAAGAGAAAAATACCAGAGTGCAGAATATATTTTCTCAGCATTGTAATTAGTGGAAACTGATATTTTAATCTGCCTCATTGTGGACATTGGACTGTTTCTCTGGAACTCCTAGGTCAAGGAGTTTGTAGATGAGTTTGGATGGGTTTATGGTGTGAATGTTGAGCTATAGTTAATAAATAGGAGGCTGGCATAGGTGTCCTTGTTGTGTAGGCGTTCTGGAGATGAGGTTACGGACAGGAAGATGGCGTCTGCTGTGGGCCTGTTGCAATGATAGGCAATCTGTAGTGGATCAAGGGTGCCTCTCCCTACTGCTCAGTCCCTCTAGTCCTGGCAACATTCTCGTAAATCTTCTCTGTACCCTTTCCAGCTTGACAACCTTTCCTAAAACATGGTGCCCAGAACTGAACATAATACTCTAAATGCAGCCTCACCAATGTCTTGTACAACTGCAACATGACCTCCCAACTTTCATACTCACTACTCTAACTGATGAAGGCCAATGTGCCAAAAGCCTTTTTGACCACCTTACCTACCTGCAACTCCACCTTCAAGGAACCATGCACCTGCACTCCTAGATCCATCTGCTCTACAACACTCCCCAGAGCCATACTATGCACTGCCTAGCTCCTGCCCATGCTGGACTTCCCAAAATGCAACACCTCACATTTCTCTATCAAATTCCATCAACCATTCCTCAGCCCACCTGGCCAATTGATCAAGATTCTTCTTAAGCCCTTTGCTCCTCCAGGGAGCATCGGCCATTGACAAATGTCCTCCACCTCAACCGGTTGTTGGCAGTTCTTTTGTGATCTCCCCAGTTGAGCCCACTCTCAGACATTTCTGTCTGGACCCCTGTTCTCCAGCTGTCTTGGGGTGACCGCTCTTCCTTTTTCCTTGGGGGTTCCATTTCAGGGGTTGCCGAGTGATGTTTGTGGCATGTTTCCTTAGGGTGTGTCCAATCCAACTCCATTTTCTCCTTCGAATTTGTAAGTCAATGGGCTCTTGGCTTGTTCTTCTCCACAGGTCCACGTTGCTTACTTTGTCTCTCCACCAGATATTAAGTATTCCACTAAGGCAGGAGTTAATGAATGTTTGCAGCCTGTTTGTAGTGCGTTTTGTTGTTTTCCATGTCTCTGATCCATACAGGATCACCTGTTTCACATTTGAGTTAAAGATGCGTATTTTGGTGTCGATTGAGATGTGTTTTGAGCTCCAGATCTTCCTGAGCATGTTAAACACCACCCTAACCTTATTGATTCTACTTTTTTATGTCTGCCTCTGCCCCTCTGGTGATGTCCACAACACTGCCTAGGTATGTGAATGTTTCTACCTCCTCTAGAGCAGTGCTGTGCATAAGGATAGGGTTGTTGGTTTTGGAGTGGATCCTAATCATTTGTGTCTTTGCTGTGTTGGGTGTAAGACTAAGTTTTGTTGCAGCTTGTGAGAGTCTGTCCGTCTTCTCCTGCATTTGTATCTGTGTGTGTGAAATCGATCAAGATACTGCGGCAATTTTTCACAAACATCTTCACAATGCAAAACCACCCACTTTTGTATCATCTGCAAACTTGCTAATCTTGCCAAGTATGTTCTCATCCAGATCATTGATATAGATGTCAATTTGTAACGGGCCCAGCACCAAACCCTGAGGCACACCACTAGTCACAGTCCTCCGGTCCGAGAAGCAACGTTCCACCATCATCCTCTGCTTCCTTCCATGAAGCCAATTTTCTATCTATTCAGCTATCTCTCCTTGGATCCCATGCGATCTAACCTTCCAGAGCAGCCTGCCATGCGGAACCGTGTTGAATGCTTTGCTGAAGTCCATATATACATCTGCAGCTCTAACCTTTTTGGTCACGTCTTAAAAAACGCAATCAGATTTGTGAGACACAAATATGTGAGGTACAGAACCATGCTGACTATCCCTAATGATTAGACTTATCTGTCTAAATGCCTGATAGACCTCGCGCATTTGAATGTGGCCTCCACACGTGGCAGCAGGCACCCTCTCCCAACCCCACGCCGGGTAGCGCTCCGACTGCCCTGCTCTCTCTCCCCGACGGCCCTGTTTGCTCTGCGACGGCCCCCCTTATTCTTGGCAGTTGCTCGCAGGTCCCTCCCTGATCTCGGTGGCGCGGATGCCTTTTTTGCTAGTGGCTAAGGGCCGTTCGGAGTCTGCGGTGGGCCAGCTAGGTCTACCGGACGGGTCCTTCCTCGTTGAGCAAGCCCAAGGCAGGCAAGGCCTGCTGGAGGGCTTGGTCCCGTCCACCGAGTTACTCCCGGCGCATGGCTCGCCGAGATACTCCTGGCACATGCCTCTATGGGATTATGGTGTGAATGTTCAGCTAGTGAATAAATAGAAGGCTGATGTAGGTTTCCTTTTTGTCTGGGTGTCTCCATTCTAGAGATGGGTTTAGGATCAGGGAGATGGCATCAGCTGTGGACCTATTGTGCTGGTTGACAAACTGCAGTGATTAAGAGGGTAGAATTAATGTGCCATAACAGGCCTCTCAAAGCACTTCATGATGGTGGATGTCAGAGCCACAGGACGATAGTCATTAAGGCACACTCCCTTGCTTTTCTTTGGCACCAGGATTATAGTGGCCACCTTAAATCAGGTGGGTACCTTAGAATGGAGTGGACTTCTAGACCTTTGGCCCAACTTCACTTTGTTGCCTGCTATAACATGCAAGCCTTGCCACAATCAATGAGTGTCCATTGGGAGGATGTAGGGAGGGAGTGAGGGAGGGAGGGACAGTTTAGGGTGATGTGGGTGACTGTTTAGGGTGGTGGGTGGAGAGAGGGCATGTTTAAGGTGGAGGTAGTCAGTGTTTGGGGTGAACAGAGGGCCTGTTCACCACGGTAGATGTGGAGCCAGTAGAGCGACAGGTTGAGTTTCTCAACACTTGTTGGAACTTAACTCACC
>CM075981.1:19590419-19659474 GCA_038087875.1 Malacoraja senta | reverse complement strand
AGCGGGGAAGGGGGGTGGGGGGAGAGAGGGATGGGGGTGAGAGGGAGGGGGTGAGGGGGAGATGGAGAGGTGGAGGAGAGAGCGGTGGGGAGGGGAGGAAGGGGAAGGGGAGAGGGTGAGGGAGGGAGGAGCGAGGGGAGGAGGGAGATGGGGTAGCGGAGAGAGGGGTAAGAGTGTGGAGGGAGGGGAAAGAGTGGGTGGGACAGGGTAGGGCGTGGGGCGAGAGAGGGAAGGGGCGTGGGGAGAGGAAGGGGGTGGGGGAATGGGATGGGGGAGAGAGATGAGGGGGGAGGGATGGGAGAGGGAGGGGATTAGGGAGATGGGGCAGGGGAGGGAGGGGGAAGAGTGTGGAGGGAGGGGGAAGAGTGTGGAGGGAGAAGGGGGGTGCGGGAGAGAGGGATGGGGGTGGGAGGAGGAGGGGAGGAGAGGGAGAGGGGTGAGGAGAGGGAGATGGAGGCGGAGGAGAGAGGGTGGGGACGGGAGGAGAGAGGGATGGGGGAGGGGGTGAGAGGTGTGGGGGAGGGGGAGGGAGATGGGGGGGTAGGGTGAGGGAGAAGAGTGTGGAGGGAGAGGGAGAGAGGGGAAAGAGTGGGGAGGGAGAGTGGGGGGAGGGGGAGAGAAGTGGAAGAGTGGGGAGGGGGAGAGGGGTAGGGGGAATGGTTGAAGAGGACAGCGGGGAGTGGTGGAAGAGGGACAGAGGGGTAGGGAAAGGGGTGGGGGGAGAGGGGAGGGAGGGGAAGGGAGAGGGAGAGAGAGGAGTAGGGGCGGAAGAGGGGTGGGGTAAGGGGAGAGGTGGAAGAATGGGGAGGGAGGGGTAGGGGAGTGGTGGAAGAGGGACAGAGGGGTAGGGGAAGGGGGCGGGGGAGAAGGGAAGAGGTGGATAGAGAGGGAAGGGGGTGGGGGAGAGGAGGGATGGAGGTGGGAGGAGGAGGGGGAGGAGAGGAGAGGGTGAGGAGAGGGAGATGGAGAGGGGAGGAGGGATGGGGGACGGGGAGAGGTCGGATGGGGAGGGGGAGAGAGGTGTGGGGGAGGGGGGAGGATGGAGATGGGGTGGGGGGAGGGAGAGGGGAGGAGTGTGGAGGGAGGGGGAGATGCGTGGGGGGAGAGAGTGGAAATAGTGGGGAGGGAGAGTGGAAGGGGAGGGGTAGGGACAGTCCATCTGTTCCCCATTCCCTATCACCCCCAATCCTCTTTCTCTATTCCCTAATGCTTTGACACAGGCTGCGGGGGTGGGGGGAGGGGCTGGGGCTGCTGCAAAGGCATATGTAAATGGATCCATTTCGATTGGACATCTGTGAGCATTTGTGACATCACACGATGGAACGTTCACCAACATTCTATGGGTTGAGAGCTGTTTTTTATTAACAATTTGAAATTTTGGGGGTGGGGGGGGAGAAGGATTTTATTAAAAATGTGTACATAAACACGACGAAATTTAATCAGGAGTGGCTACTCGGAAAGAAAAGTGAAATCTCTACCGAAATGGAAAAAATCTCGGCGTTTCTGCGTGCGTTGTTGGCGTAGCGAGGAATCACAGGCTGGCAGCCACAAGTCAAGCAGACACACCACACACACATGCACACACACACACACACACACACACACACACACACACACACACACACACACACACACACACACACACACATATAGTTTTAAATATAGATAGATAGATAGATAGATAGATAGATATGATATGATATTTATACATAATTATATGATTACAGTCATATTCACGTCACACACACACACACACACGCACATATATATATATACCGCACCACGGAATTACGCTCCCCATTGTGTAATATGGGCATTGGACACTAGATGGCGCTTAATTTTTCAATCTCATTTCTAATTAGTTTAATTAATTAATGTGCAACTTTTGATACTGACAAGTTAAGACTTCCTTCTCAATTATACCTATATAATTAAAAGTCACATCTTGAACACTTCCTGCTTGCACTGCATATTGATTTTAGAAAAAACACTACCACTAACGGCTGTGATTTTTGGCCATCTTACTCAGAGTCCCCATCTTACTCGTTGGGTCCCATGTTCACATGGGAGGGCTGGTCCCCCAATGCAATATTCCACCTCTCCACCAATTCCAATATTGGTGGCCAGTGGGGGGGGCTTTCTGGAGCGCTAGCATGGGTGTTGTGGGCTGAAGGGACTGGTTTCCAGAGGGCTAGTATGGACATTGTGGGCCAAATAGATTCTTGGGGTGGCAGCTCAGTCACTCAAGCCTGATGTGCTGGCAGCTCACTCACGGCTGGTGAGCTGGCAGTTGACTCACGGCTATTCCTTGAAATTCCATTTCAAGCTGGGTGCAAGGCCACCAAATTCAAATGCAGTTTCCTACAATTTCAAGCAGGGTGCAAGGCCACCAAATTCAAGTGCAGTTTCATGCCATTTCAAGCAGGATGCAAGGCCAATAAATTCAAATGCAGTTTCATGCCATGCAAGGCCACCAAATTCAAGTGCAGTTTCCGACCACTTCAAGCAGGGTGCAAGGCCACTAAATTCAAGTGCAGTTTCGTACCACTTCAAGCAGGGTGCAAGGCCACCAAATTCAAGTGCAGTTTCATACCACTTCAAGCAAGGTGCAAGGCCACCAAATTCAAGTGCAGTTTCATACCATTTCAAGCAGGATGCAAGGCCACCACATTCAAATGTTGTTTCATACCATTTCAAGCAGGGTGAAACCACCATAAAACTACCACAAAACACCACATAAACACCACACTCACAGTTCAGTAGACATTCAGTGTGTTCAGTTGATTCACAGCTCAGACAGGGTCGTGACCTCTCCCTCTCCCATCTTGCAGAGACTGAGCCACACCCACACTTCCGGGTTTTATAATCCTTTCCCCTCCCACCGAAAGGGGCGTGGCCTTCATGGGGTGATTGACAGGAGAGAGATTCTCAACATTTTTTAAACACTAATAACACTTTTATTTTTCATTGATGGGAAGAATCCTCTGCACCTGATGAGCGGAGGGGGACTGAGTAAGATGCTCAAAAATCACAGCCGTAAGTGGTAGCGTTTTATCTAAAATCAATATAGAGTGCAAACAGAAAGTTGTCAAGTTTAAACTTTAAATCATTTGCCACCACCAATCATTTGCTGTGCTTTATTTCAAACCAACCACCACCAACCATTTGCTGTGTTTTATTTCAAACCAACCACCACCAACCATTTGCTGTGCTTTATTTCAAACCAACCACCACCAACCATTTGCTGTGCTTTATTTCAAACCAACCACATTTTCATTTTCAAAACACATTGAGGGCACTCAAGGTCAGTAAAACCACACTCACAGTTTAGTAGACATATGTTCAGTTATTCACAGCTCAGACTGAGAGACGTGACCCTCTCACACCCCCATCTTGCAGAGACTGACTGAGGCACTCAACACTTCTAGGTTTTATAGTCCCTCCAGAAGGGGCGTGACCTTCAAGAGAGAGAATCTCAACATTTTAAAAACATTAATAACTCTTTTATTTTTCATCGATGGGAAAAATCCTCTTGTTCTGCACTGCGGAAGTGGACTCTGAGTAAGATGGCCAAAAATCACAGCCGTAAGTGGCAGCGTTTTTTCTAAAATCAATATACAGAACAGGAAATGGTCAAGAACAGACTTTTAGTAATAACGATATTAATTTCCAATAGATAGATAGCTGGATTTAAGCCGTAAATAAATGTTTGAATTAACATTAAAAAATGCTGTGGAGAGAGATTCAGACAAAACCCTTGGGACATGATACAATAATTCTGTGTCTCTCTCCACAGACAATGTCTGACCCACTCGATGTGTGACAGTGAACAGATGAATAATGTTCCCAGTGCCTGATGCTCCTCATCACGAGGTCCAGTAGAGAAAGGTTGGGTGAGAGTGGTTTCTCTGGTGACATTGTCACGAGTTAGTGCTGGCAGGAAACATAAAACATCAGCAATAAGCCATTGGCAATGGGTGACCCTGCTTCAGCCCCAGAGAGAGGGACCCATGAGCTTTAGGGAGAAGTAGACAGTCCATGGGCTCTTCCCACTGCGTTGGGGAGAGGGTCCCAGGACCTATCAGTACATCCGTCTCCCTGGGTGGGGTCTCCCTAGCCCCTCCTTGTTCCTGATCATTGGCACTTCCCCCGGGAGGTAAATAAATGAAAACTACAACTGGGACGAATGACCCTGGAACATTGGTGGAGATACGGTCAGTGACACAGAGCAGAGAGCGAATATGGTTACAAACCATAGTCTGGGACGGAGAGTCAGGGAGACTGGGGGTCACTGATCTGGGTTGAGGTCACCACTGGTCACTGCAGAACCCTGGTGTTTAACACGGTTCCTCCTTACCGGGCTGGTGGGAAAAGGACACAGGTTCCAGAGGGAGGGAACCATGCACTGCACTGGAGATGAGCATCGTTTCCCCAGTAACTGGGCGTGTGCAGAGGCACTCGCTGTTCAATGGAGGCTGCATGGTGTCTGTGAGCTGGGGACTCTCTGTACAAACTTGTCTGTGAGCTGGAGTCTCTCTGTCAGAGGGTGTCTGTGAGCCAGGTTCTCTCTCAGGGAGCGTCTGTGATCTAGAGCCTTTCTCTCAGGCGGCGGCTGTGAGTTGGGGGTCACTGTCAGAGCTGCCGATCTTCGTCCAATCCATTCTTCAATCACAGCATATCTGCCGTGTCTGTGGGAGAGAGCAGAGGTGAGGAGACAGTGAGTGCCCTTTGACAGACACTTCTCAGTGTCCCCACACCAACCTCTCTTCCCTCACAAAGCAACAGCTCGATACCCACTGACCCTGACGCTCCCTGTCCCACTCAATCCATTCACCCCTCGAACTTACCCTTGTGAGTCTGTCCATTCCGGGACCGAGACTCTGGTCCCATCAGACCAATCTACCACATAATTCCATGGAAGACGTCTCGACAACAAAACATACCACTTACTCAACCTCACAAATGGCCAGTAACTGGATGTGTGGGGACCGTGTACCCCCGTAACTGAGTGTGTGGGGGACAGTGCACCCCAGTGACTGAGTGTGTCGGGGACAGTGTACCCCAGTGACTGAGTGTGTGGGGACAGTGTACCCCAGTAACTGGGTGTGTGTGGACCGTGTACCCCAGTGACTGAGTGTGTGGGGACTGTGTACCCCAGTGACTGGGTGTGTGGGGCACAGTGCTGACATTTCCCACCTATAGTCCTTTCTCAGCACCTGGTTCCACCATGGGGTGTTAGTGGTGGTCTACAGGAGCCCACCACTGCGAACATTGCTGTTGCTTACCGTTCTCTATATTTAATTGCCTTGACCAGGATTGATGACTGATTTTGGATTCCACAAGACTGTTGGGAGAAGAACACAAGTTACAAGGCAGTGATCTGCTTCTTGGAACCCTCTCTCACATTACACATCCTTCCCATCTTCCATTCTCTGCCCATCCCTGCCACAACCCTGCACCTCCCACTTTCTCCCGCACTTCTCCTCCGAGTCTCCTCTCTCCTGCCTTTTCTATCATCTTGCCCACATTCACTGCCCCAACCCCATCAGCTCCTCCCATCCTTCCTACCCCTTGTTCTGCACTCCCCTGATGACCCCACACTCCACAGACTGTCGCAGACACTCACGGGTACAGAATGAAGCACGGCTCTTTGGATCTTCTCGGCACCAGTCGACCCAGCCCTCACGCAGCTCGGCCCATGTCAGATGTGCTGCACTCAACATGCAGCTGTAAGCGATGATGATGACCACAGTAATCGCTATCAGAACCCCAATGGCGATCAGAATTATCGCCCACCACGGCAATCCTGTAGCTGGTGAAGAGAAAAGACTGAGTGACTCCAAACATCTCTCCCAGTGACACGGGGTGGACAGATCCACTCCCACCCCACCCCAGTATCATGCCCCCCACTGCCACTCCCATCTCTCCCCACTAAACCCCTAACCAGTGCCTGCCACCCTGTTTCCTCTCCCTGTACAGCCAGGCCTGTTGGGGACGTCCCAGTGGCCAGAGCCACATCAGCGACAGGTTGCACGGCCACAGTAGCTCAACCATCTCCCATCTGCCACACGCCCTCACCCCACCTTGGACTCCTCCTAATTTCAACACATTCCCTCCCCACTTCAATCGCACCTCAATTCTTCATCTCACAGTTCTGGTGAAGGGTGTTTCATCTGAAATGTGTACTGTTTGCCTCTCCACGCTTTGTCTGAGCTTCTGAGGTTTTCTAGCATTACCTGCTTATAGATTTCAACCTTCTGCAATAAAAACAAATATTCCCCACCATTCCCTCCCCCACCTTCCAATTCCCTTTGCAAACTCCCCTCTATTCACACATCACATAAAGGAACATGGTTGTGGTTGTCTAATGCAAATGACCCCAGTCCCAGGGTAACATCTGTAATGATATCATGTGGAGTTCCTCATTGCAGTGTCCTGGGCCCAACCATCTTCAGCTGCTTCGTCAATGCCCTTCCTTCCATCCCAAGGTCAGAAGTGGGGATGATCACTGATGATTGCACAATGTTCAGTTCCATTCACAACACAGCGAGTGAACAGCTCGTGCCTGCATGCAGCAGGACCCAGAAAACATTCAAGCACTTTCAACTAGGTGGGAAGTTCCATTCACACCAGTGTCAGGCAATAACCATCTCCGAACGGGAAAGAATCCAACCACCCACCATGACATTCACAGAGACATTAAAAAGGAGCAGGATCAAGATCTGGTCCCAGGCTGCTGCACCATCCATGAGATTGTATGCTTCAAACTCCTTTCCTCCCCTCATCCCCTAACTCATTCAGCATTACAAAATGGATCCATCTCCTTCTTGAAGACAATCAATGACATCATCCACTGCCTCCTATATTGGGAATTTCAACAGTTCCCACTCTCTCACTGAAGAAATATTCCCTGGATTCTAAATGCCCAATCCTGTATCCAGAGACTGACCCCTGGTTCTGGTCTCTATGGGAATCAGGAACCCCCTCTCTGTTTCCAGTTGGCCCACTCATTAGAATCTAATAGGGTTCAGCCCAATTTGCCCATGACGACAAAGCTGCCCCATCAACACTCGTTCCACCTGCTGGCATTTGGCCCATATCCCTCTCAACCTGTTCTATCCATGCACCTGTCCAAATGTCTTTTAAATGTTGTTATCATAACCTGCCTCAACTACCTTCTCTTGAGCTCATACCATATACCATCTGTGTGAAAAGGTTGCCCCTCAGATTTGTATTAAATCTTTCCCCTACCACCTTAAATCGCTAGATTCACCTGCTCTGGGTAAAAGACTGCGCATTCAGCCTGTCTATTCCTCTCATGATAACCTGCCTATTCCCCCCCCCTATACATCTCCATAAGATCTCCCCTCATCCTCCTGCGCTCTGAGGAATAAAGTTGTCACTTGTTCAACCTCTCTCTTTTACTCAGGCCCTCAGGTCCTGGCAACATCCTCATAAATCTGCACTCCTTCCAGCTTAACAACATCCTTCCTGTAGCAGGTAGCTGAATCACAAATTGAACACACTGCAGTAAGCCCTTGTTATAATGGAACATGGTGGTGGGGGGGGGGGGGAGGGGGAAGGAGAATGGTGTGGTTATTACCAATTGTCCGTTATAACAGAGTAAGGTATTCTCATTGTATGTATTTGAAACAAAGAACTGTAGATGGTGGTTAATACACAAGAGGACACAAATTGTTGGAGTACATCAGTGGGTCAGCAGCATCACTGCAGAACATGGATAGGTGACGTTGGGACTCTCCTGCATACTGATTCAGTCTGCTGAGTTACTCCAGCACTTTTAATTGTTTCACCTTAGAACCATGAGCCAATGCTACTGGTCTGCACCAGCAAGCCCTTCTTCACCGACCGCACTGTCCAGTGACACGGCTGTTGTTGCAGCTCACGTTGTAGTCCCTGACCAGCAGTGCTTTCTTCAGGTCGCTGCCAATGCCAAGGCGGGGCTCCCTCCCCTCTCCCCTGCTCCTGCTTCCAAGGTGGAGTAAGTTGGAGAATCCGAGGGAGAAGGAGGATGAGGCGGCGGTGGAGGGTGGGGCAGAGACGGGAGAAGGAGGAGGAGGCAGCAGTGGAGCGGGGAGTGGACAAAACAATATCCGACAGGAAGAAGCAGCAGCAGGTGGGAGGGAGGGAGATCCACGGTGACCAAGCGTGTCCTGCCAGTGACAGTGGCCTGAAGAAAGAGCTGTCCCCAGGGGCGAAAACATGAGCCCCAACAACAGCCACATCAACCGAACTATGAAGTGAGTAAAGAAGGGCCCACTGGTGCACTTTGTGAGTTGGGAGTGGTATTGGAAGCCTGGGCTATAAGTAGTCGAGGAGACGGTGGTGGGTCAGCAGATCAGTCTGCTGTAACCAAAATCCTTTACAAAAAGGTCCGTGAAAACGAGGGGTTACTGTCTCATCAACATCTTGTACAACTGTAACATAACATCCCAATTTCTCTGCTCAATAACCTGACCAATGAAAACCAATGTACCAAAAGCCTTCTTGAACTATGTATCTGCACTCCTAGATCCCTCTGCTCTACAACTCTCTCCAGGGCCCTGCCATTCATTGTGAATGTCCTCCCTTGACCTTTTTAGTTACTTATCCAAAAATTGAATCTGATTCATCAGACACAATCTTCTACTTACAAAACCATGCTGACCATGTCTACAAAACCACGCTAATCATGTCTACTAAATGCATGTATATCTTATCCCTCAGAATACTTTCTCGTAACTTTCTGACTCACTTACCTGTAGTTCCCAGGCATTTCCTTGTAGCTGTTCTTGAATGGAGGCCAACATTTATCACTATCACCCCCCAGTCTTCTGGCACCTCAACCTGTATTTAATGATGACTGTAAATCTTAACAGCGCACCTGCAATTTCCTCTCTAGCTTCCCAGTGTCCTCAAATATATCTGATCGGACCTGGGAGATTTGTCTACCTTCATATGCGTCAGGACCTTCAGCTCCTCTTTGACTGTAATACTAACTGCTCTCAAGATACTTCCATTGACTGCCCTGAGTTCCCCAGTCCTCATGTCTTTCTCCAGGGTAAAAGCAGAGGAGAAATGCTCGTTGAGGACCTTGCCCATCTCCTGTGGCATCACACAGAGTTAATAATAATAATAAGTTTATTTATATAGCACATTTTCCAATTGAATTAAATCAAAAGCCAAAGTGCTTTACAGTTAACTAACCATACAAATAATAAAAAGAGATAGAAAAAATGACAACACACTATAAGAGATTTTACACAAACACGAACATCCCCCCACAGTGGAATCTACACTCTCCACTGTGAGGGAAGGCACTAAAATGTCCAGTCCTCCTCCTCCTCCTAGTCCACCCGAGGTCGGGGCCAGTCTGAGGCCACTGCAGCCAGCCGCCGCAACGGCAGCCCGATGTTGTCTGCCCACCCGCATCGGGTGGAAAAGTCCTCAGCAGCTTGAAAATGTCTGAAGCTGCCGCTCCTTCCCCGGAGACTGCGACGCCCGCGGACTTCAGGCCGCGCCAGTTGGAGCTTCGACTCTGCGGTGTTCCTGATCCAGCGTCGCCCGCCCGCGGCTGGATGCCCTCAAACCACAGACCGCGGCTGCCCGATGTTGGTGGTCGGCGGCCACAGCACTCCGGAGCGGCGACCCGGCAAGGCATCGCCCGCTCCCCGTTGGTGTCCCAGCAATGTGCCGCCGAAGCTGTGGTCCCCGGCAGGAACGCCGCTCCAGCCCGATGGAAGGCCGCATGGGGAGATCGGAGACGCGATTAGGAGGAAAACCGCATCTCCGACCAGGTAGGACTGGGGTTAAAACAGTTCCCCCCCACATAGAAAGAATAGACTCCAATAAAAAAAAATGTTTCAGACAATAAAAAAGTTAGACGACGGACTGCAGGCAGGCTGCCATACAAACGGCGCCCACTCCTGCACATCCGCCATCTTGGAAAGTCATTTTGATTGCTGTGGGGTCTCACTGTCTCTCTGGTTAGCTTTTTTCCCCTTTATTTATGTATTTATAACATATCTTGGGATTATCCTTGATTCTTAATGCTATCTGGAAGTCTTGAGAGATGGGATTAATAAAACACAGGCAAAAAGATACAAGTGCGGGTGTAATTCAGCATGTCAGGCAGCAAGTCTGGAGAACATGAATCGGGAAATGTGAACCCAGAAGAAGCGATATTGGTGGAACTAACCAAGTTTAGATAACTAACGACGACAACAACCCTTTTCCCTTCTCTCGTCCCCTTCCACCTATATCGCTTCCTCTGGCTTCACATTTTGCACCTCTCTCCTTATTACAAAGTTGTTTGTCTTCTTGCTATCTTTGGAATTTGTCCAACTACATGCACATCAAAACCTCCCTTAGCTGTATCCACCAATCCTTGCTAGGCTTTGTCCAAACCCCCCCATCTCTCTTCCAGCTTTCTCCCCTTACTACAATCAATCTAAAGAAGTCCCTATGCTTGTTCTTCAGATAGGCTGCTTGACCTGCTGTTACTCCAGTACTGAGTGTCTTTTTGGGGGATTAATAATGGGATGAGTGCCTCTGGTCGGCATTGACGTGGTGGGCCAAATGCTGTGAATGGTTCTATGACTAAATACTTAAATAATCCACTTTTGGGGGGGAAATGGTGGGGAATCACAAACTTGTCCAAACCAAACCTATTTCCCCCCCCCCCCCCACCCCACTGAAGCTCACCAGATGTGGTCTGTTTACAGATGTCCTTCAGCTGGATCTCTGCCGTGCCCTCGCTGACTTGGTTCCTGGCCTTGCACTTGTACACAATGTGGCTGAACTCTCCTGTGTGATTAACATCTACCATCTCGCCATGTCCCCGGATGTGATGGGTGTTGTCGTTTCCCAGAACTTCTGCTTTCCTCCACCACTTGAAGCTGGTGGGGTCACCGGAGGTCACGGAGCAGCTCAGGGTGAAGTTGCACATGTCGTTGAGAACCGCGGTGTTCTCAGCCTGAATCTGTGTTCCTGCTATGGGATCTGAGGTTGGGACGGAGATGAAAGATGACTAAAGAAGACCCATGTGCTCCTCAATCCACAACTACTTTCCCCCATCCCCAACAGCCACAGCAAATTTTAAGACGATTGTATTAATTCCACCCTCCAGTTTAACTCATGCACCCACCCCTTTCATTTCAGCCCGTTGGTGCTGGAGGATGTCCACATATGTGCTGCACCACCTTTCCGACTACTGCCCGTGCTCATCAGCAATGTCATGAATCTCCTCAGCGAGAAGAATCACAGCCTCTGGGGGAGGGAATTTCAAAGACACTGAGTAAATAAATGACTCCCCTTCTCTGTCTGGAATGTCCAACCCCTTATTCTGAGACTGTGACCACTGGTTCCAAGTACCTCAGCTGACATCTAACCCCCCCCCCCTACGCCCCTGTTCCTTCCTGCACCTGTTTTTTTGTATTCACAGGGTTTGCTAACCCAGGGATATGAAAGCTAGAGATAGACACAAAAAGCTGGTGTAACTCAGCAGGGCAGGCAGCATCTCTGGCGAGAAGGAATGGGTGATGTTTCGGGTGAGAAGGAATGGCTGACCCGAAAAGTCACCCATTCCTTCTCTCCAGAGATGCTGCCTGTCCCGCTGAGTTACTCCAGCGTTTTGTGTCTATCTTTGGTTTAAACCAGCATCTGCAGTTCCTTCTTACATATGAAAACCAGAACTGTGCACGGTATATGGAGATTAGAACTGTGCATGGTGCTCCCAGCACAATTCAGCTGAAGCCTGACCCAGGGGAACAATTCCATCCTCACCCAGTGCCAAGGCTCAATGAATAACAACCCATTTCTCCCACAGTGGCCTTTAAATCATGAGTTGGTTGGTCTAATTTGCATGTTGTTTAAATAATAATTGAGCATTGATCTCTTATGGTACTCTTCGTAATTTTGCCCCAAAATGCTATCTATGCCTCAACAGAACTTCCTTCCTATCTCACTGATGTCCACTGTTGCATTCTCAACAATTACAACATGACACCACACTGGGAGCAATGCCCCCAGTTCCATTCTCCATAACATCAGGAGCATTGTGCATCCATAGAAAACAGTGAACATTGAGTTATTTGGCATAGTAGTTGGGAAAGATTCACTGGTTAGTCTCTGATCTAAATGCTTGAAGCATACGTCAAGCTGTTATGGAAAGTAAAAGTCCATGGGACCCGAGGAGCAGCAGCAGATTGGATTCAAAATGGGCTGTTTTCATGTTTCTGTGAGTGGAACTGTTCTCAGTGGTATCAGTAACCCATCCCCCATTCTGTGCTGTTGCAGGAGAGCTCCAGGCTGCAGAGGTGGAAATGGGCTGGTCAGCTGAGCAGGGTTGTGATAACTAGAGTTTAATGCAGTGATGTGTGAGGTGATGCATTTGGGGAGGTGAAACATCAGGCAGGAGGCAATAAATGGAAGGGTGGGAATGTGGTAGAGGGATGCGGGGAGCGTGAAGTGCATGTCCACAGATCCCTGATGGAGGTGGGACAAGTGAATAGGGGTTAATCAGGCAGACGGGATACTTTACTTTCACTGAGACACAGAGTATAAGTGAGACATGAGTTTGTGGTCACTGGTGTGAATGACAAGTCACTTATCAGCTTGTGCCTGAATGTTTCTGGGCTCTGCTGCATACAAGCACAGGCTGTTCACTTGCTGAGTTGTGAATGGAACTGAATGGTGTGCAATCATCAGTGACCATCCCATTCCTGATCTTAGGATGGAAAGAAGTTAATTGATGAAGCAGCTGAAGATGGTTGGGCCCAGGACACTGCTCTGAGGAACTCTGCGCTGATGTGCTGTGGCTGGGATGAGTGACCTCCAACAACAACCCCCCCCACCCCCCCCCCCCCCACATTGTGCCTGCCCAACAATTGCCACCCCCCTGATACTGAGGCCCCTCAAGACTCTGGTATCTTCACCATCCCTCCCTGTCCCCCCAAACCTGTCCCCCTACACCCCCACCAACAAGATGGACATTTTATGGAAAAACTGATGGACTCAGGAGAGCCAGAAGCCAAGATGGAGCTTTGCAACCATGAAATTGTGGGTAATCTTAGTGTGGCTACTGTGCAGGAACAGCTCGGCTGGAAGAGCAACTGGTTCTGGAGCATTAGGTATTTAGTACTACAGCTGGGTTGTAGCCTGGTCCTGGAGCCGGTGCTGTGTCTGGGACTCTCAGCCGTTTCCTGATATCACATGGAATGAACGGAGTTGTCTGGAGAGTTTTCTGTGACGGTGGGATCTCCAGAGGAAACCGAGGGAGATCATCCACTCAGCACTAGAAAAAAAGATACAAATATCTCAGCGGCTCATGCAACATCCTTGGGGAACATGGACAGGTGTCTTTTTAGGTTGGGACCCTTCCTTCAGACTGATTGAAGGGGGGTTTGGGGGACGGAAATGAAAGCTGCAAGACAGGAGGGCAGGACAAACTGTGACAGGAAATAGGTGAACATTGGCGAGGGGAGATGTTGATAGGCAGATGGGTGGACAAAGGTGAGGGATGAAGAAATAAGTTATAAGATAAAGGGATTGAAGTGTAAATTGTGAAGCTGGACAAAGGACTGTAGATGGCGGGGGAGGGTAGAAAGGGGCAAGTGGTGGAGAAAGTGGGGTTGGGGGAGTTGTTAGAGGCTACCTAAAATTGGTGAATTCAATGTTCATACCATTATATTGTAAACTACCCAAGCGGAATATGAGGTGCTGTTCCTCCAGTTTGCGTGTGGCCTCACTCTGCAATGGAGGAGGACCAGGACAGAAAGGTCAGTAGGTAAATGGGAAGGTGTGTTACAACCCAGAGATCCAGTAGGCCTTGGTGGACCGAACACAAGTATAAGGTGAAACCATCTCTAAGTCTATGCTTAGTCTCGTAGATGTACAGGTAGCCTCATCTAGAGCACCAGATGCAGTCGAAAAGGTTAGATAAGGTGCATGTGAACCTGTCTCATCTGGAAGAACTGCTGGGTCCCTGGATGGAGGTGAGGGAGGACGTATAGGGACAGGTGTTACATCTCCTGTGGTTTTTGGGCAAGTTACCTGGGGAGGAGGTGGTTTGGGTGTGAAGATATGAGCGAAACAAAGAGGTGCGGAGGGAGCAGCTGCTGTATAAGGTGGAAAGGGGTCGACTTGGGAAGGGGTTACTGGTGGTAGGATCAGGTTTTGGGAAATATCGGTGAATGATGTGATAGATGCAGAGATTAGTCGGGTGAAAAGTGAGGACCGAGAGATCTCTATCCTTGTTCCATCTGGGAGGATGCAAGAGCACAGAGGACGCATGGGTGAGGGATTGAACTGTGACAGCAGGGGCGGAGGGGGAGGGAATATCTAATCTTGAGAGCAGACGTGGCGAAGACCGGAGAAATTGAGAGTAGGGGATAGCGTCTTTGCGGGAGGCACGGTGGGAGGAGGTGTTGTCCAGATAATTGTGGGAGATGGTAGGTTTGCAGTAGACATCAGTCAATATTCTCTTCTTTGTGATGGAGACAGAGAAATTAAGAAAGGGAAGAGAAATGTCAGAAATAGTCCAGGTGAATCTGAGGACAGGGCGGAAGTTAGTGGTGATGTTAAGAAATCAATGAGTTCTGCAAGGGTGGAGGAGGCAGCCGATACAGTCGATGATGTATCAGGGAAAGAGTTGAGAGATGTTGCAAGTGTAAATTTGGAACAAAGATTATTCAACTGAACTGACAAAAATGCAGGCATAGCTGTGGCCCATGCAGGTGCCCATGGCAACACCTTTAACGTCGAGAAAGTGAGTCAAAGAGAAGTTGTGTAGAATGAGGCGACCGCGACTCACAAAGGAAGTCAAAGACAGCATAAAACTAAAAGAGAAGGCATGTAATATTGCAAAGATCACAAAAAACAACAGAAGGCAACTAAAAAGACAACAATGCGAGAACAGATGGAATATGAAGGGATAACAAAAGTTTCTTCAGATATATAAAGAGTTAAAGGGAGGCAAGAGTGGACATTGGACTGCTGGAAAATGATGCTCGAGAGGGAATAAACAAATGGCAGAAAAATTCAATACATTTTCTGCATCAGTCTTCACAGCAGAAGATTTTAGAAATGTGCCAGAAATTCCAGCGAGTCAGGGGGCAGAGCCTAGTGGAGTTGGTATTCTCCTCCATCATCCTGACCGCGGTCTACATCCCACCCCAGGCAGACGTCCGTCAGGCACTGGAGGAGCTGCACGCCGTGGTCAACAAACACCAGGCGGCTTACCCCGAGGCATTTACCACTGTAGCCGGGGACATCAACAAAGCCAACCTTAAGAAATTGCTCCCTAACTTCCACCAACATGTCTCCTGCAGCACCAGAGGACCAAACACCGTTGACCACTGCCACACAGCCATCAAGGATGCCTATCGCTCTATCCCTCGCCCTCACTTTGGTAAATCCGACCATACAGCGGTGCTGCTTCTTCCTGCCTATAGGCAGCAATGGAAGAGTGCACCCCCAGAGGTGAGGACTGTGCAGAACTGGTCGGGGGGGGGGGGGGGGGGGGGCAGAGGAACAACTCCAGGACTATTTGGAGTCTGTAGACTGGGCAATGTTCATGGACTCGGCAACGGACCTGAATGAATAGGCCACAGTCGCTACAGACTTCATAAAGAAATGTATGGAGGACTGCATCCCAACAAAAACCTTCCGAGTGTTTCCTAACCAGAAGCCTTGGATGAACTATGAGATCCGCACTCTTCTGAAGACCAGATCCCGGGCATTCAGGTCTGGAGATACAGAGGTCTACAAGAAGTCCAGATACCACCTAGGTAAGGCCATCAAAAAGGCCAAAAGGGACTTCTGCTCCAAGCTGGAGGATGAGACGAATGTTCGGCAACTGTGGCGGGGCTTGAATGCAATCACCTCCTACAAGGCGAAATCAGGAGGCAGCTCAGATGTCAGCAAAGCATCACTCCCTGACGAGCTTAATGCGTTTTACGCATGCTTTGATAGGGAGAACACTGATGTGCGTTCCGAGCCCCCATTCACCATGATGGTATTTCGGTCACAGTCGCAGAGGCCGACGTCAGAAGATCCTTCAGAGGGGTGAACCCTCGGAGAGCGCCTGGACCTGATGGTATACCCGGGCGTGTTTTAAAAACCTGTGCAGACCAACTGGCTGGAGTTTTTATGGACATTTTCAACCTCTCACTTCTGAGGTCTGAAGGGCATTAATAATACCAGTGCCCAAGAAGAGCAAGGTGACATGCCTCAATGACTATCGAACAGTGGCACTAACGTCTGTGGTGATGAAGTGCTTTGAGAGGCTGATCATGGTGCAAATTAACTCATACCTCGACAAAAACCTGACGAACTCCATCATCAAGTTCGCCGACGACATCACTGTTGTGGGACGTATCACTGATGGGGACGAGTCAGAGTATAGAAGTGAGATCGACCGATTGACCAAATGGTGCCAGCACAACAACCTGGCCCTCAACACCAGCAAAACCAAGGAAATGATTGTGGACTTCGGAAGGGGTAGGATGGGGACCCACAGTCCCATTTATATCAACGGGTCGATGGTGGAAAGGGTCAAGAACTTCAAATTCCTGGGCATGCATTTTTTCGATGATCTCTCCTTGTCCCAGAGCACTGATGCAATCATAAAGAAAGCACATCAGTGCCTCTACTTCCTGAGAAGATTACGGAGTCGGTGTGTCAAGCGGGACTCTCTCGAACTTCTACAGGTGCACAGTAGAGAGCATGCTGACCGGTTGCATCGTGGCTTGGTGCGGCAACCTGAGCGTCCAGGAGCAGAAAAGGCTACAAAAAGTTGTAACCACTGCCCAGTCCATCATCGGCTCTGACCTCCCTACCATAGAGGGGATCTATCGCAGTCGCTGCCTCAAAAAGGCTGCCAGCATCATCAAGGACCCATACCATCCTGGCCACACACACATCTTTCCGCTGCCATCAAGTAGAAGGTACAGGAGCCTGAAATCTGCAACATCCAGGTTCAGGAACAGCTACTTCCCCACAGCCATCAGACTATTAAACACAACTTCAAACAAACTCTGAACTGTAACAGCCTATTGCATTTTATCTGTTTATTGATGTGTGTATATATATATATATATATTTTATGATATATGGACATACTGATCTGATCTGTATTAATGACTACAATATCCTGTTGTGCTGCAGCAATGCAAGAATTTCATTGTCCTATCTGGGACAAATGGCAATAAACTCTCTTGACTCTTGACTCTTTAGAGATTGTGGAGGCATTAGTAATTATTTTTCAAGATCACTAGAGTCTGGAGTAGTCCCACTGAGGAACCAGAGGACTGGAAAATTGTAAATGCTACTCTGCTGTTCAAAATGGGAGTGATACTAAAGAGGGGACACTTTTGGCCATTCAGCCTGATTTCAGTGGTTGGTAAGATTTTAGTCCATTATTAAGTATGAGGTTTCTGAGTACTTAGAAGCATATCAAGTTCAAGTTCACATTTATTGTCACATGCACCAATTGGTACAGTGAAATTAGAGTTGCCATACAGCCTTACAAATAAAAACACAATACACGATAGAGTTTAACATTAACAACCACCACAGCAGAATCAACGTTTCCCACTGTGAAGGAAGGCAATAAAGTTCAGTCATCTTCCTCTTTGTTCACCCGTGGTCGGGGCCTTTGAACCCTCCGCAGTCACCGCTAAGGACAGTCCGATGCACAGTCCCTCTCTCCGGGAGGATCGGAACTCCGACGTCGGAACACACTCGTGGCTTGGAGTTTCCGAATCGGCCATTTCTTACCGGAGACGCTAAGATGCGTCACAGAGAAAAGACGCATCTCTGTCCAGGTAAGTAACTGAGAAACGGTTCCCCCCTATTCCCCCCCACATCCCCCCCACATAAGACATACTAAGAAACATTTAAAACATACATTTAGACACACTAAAAATAACAAAAAGGGTGAAAGGACTAACAGCTGCTAACGGTGGCAAAGTACATAAACCAGGCTGAAGTCAGCATAGTTTTGTTAACGGGAAATCTTGCCGGACAAATATGTTCGAATTCTTTGAGGAAGTAAATAGCCGGATAGACAAAGGAGAATCAGTGGATGATGTTTACTTGGATTTTCAGAAGGCCTTTGATAAAGTGCCTCACATAAGGCTGCTAAATTGGATGAACCATGAGATCCGCATTCTTCTGAAGACCAGATCCCGGGCATGCAGGTCTGGCGATGCAGAAGTCTATAAGAAGTCTAGATACGACCTTGGTAAGGCCATCAAAAAGGCCAAAAGGGACTTCTGTGGCAGGGCTAGAATTCCATCACCTCCTACAAGGCGATATCAGGAGGTAGCTCAAACAACAGCGAAGCATCACTCCCTGATGAGCTCAATGCGTTCTACGCATGGTCCGATAGGGAGAACACAGATGTGCCTTCCCGAGCCCCCATTCGTCCTGGCGGTATTACATTCAGTCACAGAGGCCGATGTCAGAAGATCCTTCAGGGGGTGAACCCTCGGAAAGCGCCTGGACCTGATGGTATACCCGGTCGAGTTCTCAAGACCTGTGCAGACCAACTGGTGGGAGTTTTTGTGGACATTTTCAACCTCTCACTTCTGAGGTCTGAGGTTCCCACTTGCTTTAAGAGGGCATCAATAATACCGGTGCCCAAAAAGAGTAAGGTGACGTGCCTCAATGACTATCGACCAGTGGCACTAACGTCTGTGGTGATGAAGTGTTTTGAAAGGTTGGTTATGGTGCACATCAACTCCTACCTTGACAAGAATCTCGGCCCTCTACAGTTCGCATACCGCCAGAACAGGTCAATGGAGGATGCAATTTCACTAGCTCTCCACTCCGCATTGGACCACTTGGACAATAAAAACACTTACGTCAGGCTGTTTATAGACTACAACTTGGGGTTTAATACCATCTTCCCTTCCAAACTGGTTACCAAGCTCACGGAACTGGATCTCTGCGCATCACTCTGCAATTGGATCCTCGATTTCCTCATCCACAGACCACAGTCTGTTTGAATTGGCAGAAACACTTCATCCTCAGTGATAATCAGTACGGGAGCACCTCAAGGTTGCATGCTCAGCCCCCTGCTCTAGTCACTCTATACTCATGACTGTGTAGCCAGACATAGTGCGAACTACATAATCAAGTTCGCCGACGACACCAATGTTGTTGGAAGAATCACAGATGGGGATGAGTCAGAGTATAGAAGTGAGATCGACCGACTGATCAAATGGTGCCAGCACAGGAACATGGCTCACAACATCAGTAAGACTAAGGAACTGATTGTGAAGACCACCATCCTGGCCACTCTCTCATCTCACCATTGCCAACAGGAAGAAGGTACAGGAGCCTGAAAACTGTAACGTCCAGGTTCAGGAACAGTTTCTTCCCTACAGCCATCAGGCTATTAAACACAACAATGAATAAGCTCTGAGCTCTGAACTGCAAAATACTATATTATTATTGCACTATATTTGTTATTTATTGAACTTTTCTTTTTTTTCTCTTCCCCCATTATGTACTATGTTTACATATTCACATATTCGGTTGTGCTGCAGCAAGTAAGAATTTCATTGTCCCATCCAGGACATATAACAATAAAACACTCTTGACTCTTGACGTGACTCTTGACTAAACAAGATGAGATCCCGTGGTATTAGAGGGAGAATACTAGCATGGATTGAAGATTGGCTGAATGGCAGGAGGCAAAGAATGAGAATAAATAAGGCATTTTCTGGTTGACTCAGTGACTAGTGGAGTCCTGCAGGGTCAGTGTTGGTTCCGTTACCTTTCATGCATATATTAATGATTTGGATTTGAATCGATGGCTTTGTGGCCAAGCACGGACGTGACGAAGATAGGTGGATAGACAGGTAGTGTGGAGGAATCGGGGAATCTGCAGAAAGACTTGGACAGGTTGGAATAATGGGCAAAGAATTGACTGATAGAATACAGTGTAGCAAAGTGTGCAGTCATGCACTTTGGTAGTTTAAATAAAGGTGTAGACTAAATGGATTCAGAAATTGCAGGAGCAAAACTTGGAAGTGTTGGTGCAGGATTCTCAAAAGGTTAATTTGTAAGTAGTAAGGAAGGCAAATACAATGTTAGCATTCATTTCAAGAGGACCAGAATATAAAAGCAGGGATGTAGTGTTGAGGCTTTATAGCGCACTGATTAGACCCCATTTGGAGTATTGTGAGCAGTCTTAGGCCACATATCTGAGGAGGGATGTGCTGGCATTGGAGAGGGTCCAGATGTTTATGAGCATGATCCCGGGGATGATTGAGTTAAAGGATGAGGAGCGTTTTGACTCACCGGAGCATTTAAGGATGAGGGGATATTGTATGAAGTAGTAATGACAACGTTGCTTAACTTCATATAAAGTTCTTTAATATCCATATAATATTCAGAGACTAGGCAATAGCCTACGTACAGTTTTACATCCTTATCAGACTGACTACTGCGCCCAGCTAACTGCATTCCACAGAATGGCATTGTGAAAACCCAACAGTGTCTTTGTGAGTAAGTTGCCGTAGGGGAGCCGAGAGTTCGCTGAAATTGGGAATTAATTTCCCAAGATAGTTGACCATGCCCAGAAATCTCTGCAGGCCGGTGACATCTGTTGGTGTCATCATCTCGCTGATGGCCGCTATCTTTGAAGGAACGGCTTTGAAGCCGTCACTTGTAAAAAATGTCCCGCATAGCTCAGCTGGTTGACGCCGAACTTACACGTGTGAGGATTGAGTTTTAAGTGCACCCCCCTGGCACGTTCGAGCACCTTTCTTAAGTTGTTGTCATGTTCTTTCATGTTCCTGTCTGCAACGATAATGTCGTCGACGATGATCGCGCAGGGTTGTCCGTCGAAGATTTGTTCCATTTTGCATTTGGAACACCTCACTGGCCGAGTTGATTCCGAATGGCATCCATTGGAACCTGTAGTGGCCGAAAGAAGTGCTGAAGGTGGCAAGCATTGATTATTTGTGATCCAGGGGAATTTGCCAGAAAGAGTTGTTAGCGTCTAGTACGGAGAATATCGTCGCTTTCCCAGTGCGGGCAGCTACTTCCTCCACTGGGCACATGGGGTGATGTGGTCTTTTCAGGGCAATGTTCAGGTCTCTGGGATCTCACTTCAGGGTCCAGAGTCATTGAATATGTTTCTGGTAGTTTTCCACATTCATCGGTGTAGAGATCGTGGTATTCAGTGAGGATTTGCTTTGTTGAATCGGAAATCGGAGACAGCTGCTGAACAAACTTGCTGAACGAAACAAGCCCCATATCTTCACAGGCTTCTATTCCTAGTAGGGGTACGACATTAGCTTTGGCAATATAGAACGGCAACCTGTATGTCTGTTCCACTGCAGCTTTACCCTTCCGATAGGATTGACTTCACTGCCACCATGCGCCTATAGGTTGGCATTGCATCCTTTTAGTTGCTCGGCATTCACAGTATTTTGAATGTGCTTGAATTCTATTTTAGACACTTGGCACCGGTGTCTATTTTCATTTCAACTGTGATATTGTTTACCAGTACTGTGACCATGGCCTCGTTATTCTTTACTTTTTTTCCTTCAATGGAATGCATTTGTAGTGTGATACCATTGACGTTAGGTGGCTCTTCTGTGCTGCTATCAGATGCATCGGACAGTGGTTTGGACTGTAGCTGAAGTATGGATTGTTTTGAGTTCTCTTTGTTGTAAACTCATTGTGTGGATCTGCAGCATCTCCAGAAATGATTACTGTAAATCACTTCAAAGCATATAAGATTTACACACATCTTTAATCAGCACATTAACTTGGCAGCATTACAGAGCGAGGTGTTGTCAGTTTATCCTGGCTGCTTCAACTAACTGTGCTGGGAATGGGCGTTAGTATAAATGTTATAATGGGGTGGAGTTAGTGATGCTAGCTAAGTGTGATTGATTCACATGCATCATCAATCTACATCCTTCCCCCTAAAGATTAAATGTGGAGAGGAAGCATATTAAACATACTCGCCATACCTGTCTGGTGGTCTACTAACATGGCCCGAACGCGTGCGGACCCAACCATCCCCTCCCTCAACTGAAGGATGAGGCGCAGAGGCTGAAGGTGAAAATCGCACGGGAGAGGATTGTGGTGACCGAGGGGGGAAACATGTGGTGGGCGAAACCCCGTGGTTAGTGGAGACCGAGGGACGTGGGGGGGTGCCAGGCATGCGGGGACGGGCGGGAGACATTGCGGAAGGCGGCTGGAACTGGAGCGGCGGAGCATAGGGATCGGCAGACGGCGGTCGGGGCTCCTTCACAGCAAGCAGGTGTTGACGACTTCTCCGGTAAACCGCTCCCTCACAGTCCACAAGGTACGATCGCGGCTCATCAGTCGGGCGCACAACAACGCCCAGACGAGAATGTCCAGTTGGAGTTCGTAGACGGACGACCTGGCCCGGCAGTAGAGGCTGGAGTGGTCTGCTGGAACTGTCGTATGACCGTTTCTGGGTATCGTGCTTCTCTTGGAGACGTTGCTGGATAGTTGGGGGCTTCAACACCCGAGGAACCAGCTGCTGTTGTGCGATGGGGACCGGAGACCTCGTCGCCCTTGACAGCAGCCGCTGTACTGGTGACCCCAAGATGCCGTCTCTTGCGATGTTTCTGAGATTCAGTAGATCGAGATAGACGTCAGACTTTGAAATGCGCGCTCCCTCCAGCAAGTGCTTGGCGCTTCTGACAGCGCGTTCAGCGAGTCCATTACTCTGTGGATACTCGGGACTGCTTGTGATGTGCTGGAAGTTCCATCGGTCGGCGAAAAGCTTGAACAAGTGGCTGGTGAACTGTGGACCATTGTCGGTTCTCAGAATAACAGGAATGCCATGACTGAGAAATGTCTTTTCAGCTTCCTGATGACCATCTCCGACGTGAGGGAGGTAAGTTGGTCAAGTTCAAACCAGTTGGAGAACGAGTCGACCAGAACGAGGTAGTGCTTACCGCACCATTCGAAAATGTCCGCAGCCAGCGACGACCAAGACAGTGCTGGTGGAGGTTGTTGCAGAAGGGGTTGCCGCTGCTGATGAGGTGCAAGATTGTTGCAAGTGGAGCAGGAGGCTACGCGGTCCCAGATGTACGTGGCCATTCCGGGCCAGTAGAACAGTAGTAAGTCTTACACTGAGGTCGTAATCCGCAAGCTGTGCTCTGCTCTCTATTCCAGAGGAACTGGGAACAGGAGCAGCACGGCAAAGGAAGAAAACCGCCCCCCGTTCGACTCCAACAGAACGGGAGTGTTCCATCAGTGGGGGGCGAGAGGCGGCACCTGGACCGCATATGCGGCGGTCCACCCTCATCGAGACCGAGCCGAGCCCAGTCCCGCTAGCGCAGCCCGATGAGCGGCAGCGGGCTGGAGGAAAAGTAAAAAACAATTTTTTTTTTTAAAAACCGGCCGGTTATGTCTGACTCCGATGAGGAGGGTCCGCCTTAGAGCGGCAGAGCTAGCCGCCTGAGCCGAATGGAAAGGCTCATGGAGCAACTGCTCCAGCGAGACTTGCTTCAGGAGCTAGAGCAGTCTCGCCAGGGGGATCAGGCACTCCCACAGCAGTGCTCTACAATGCACTGGCCATCGCTTTCCCCTCAAAGCAGGGCAGCGTTGGCGACCAGGACTGGGCTGGTCAGGAACAGGGGTCATTGGCTGAAGATGTCGGGAGTACGCTTGGGGTACAGGATCAGGAAGAGCTGCTGGGTGTGGAGATTCGCTACGTGGTTTCACCACGAGCAGGGCGGCCATTGGAGCCAAAACTGGCGGCCAGCATCAACCACCTGTCCCTCAAACCCCTACAAGACAGGTACTTAATGAGGCACTAGAGCTGGAAAACTGCAGTTCGCTCAATGTACCGGCTGTTAACAGCCAAATCTGGGGGGGGGGGACAGAGTATCCGGAACCAGGAGCTAAAATCCTCAAGCTCCTGACGACAGGGATAACAGCCTATGCTCGTTCCGTGGATGGGGTGGATATGACCACAAACCAGCAAGACACTCTGGCTCTGCTGTGCTACACCCAATATGAGATAAATAACCTCCGCAAGGAGAGAATAAGACCTGCCCTCAATCCCAGGTTTGCAGGACTGTGTAAAACACCGGCCTCAGAGCCGCAGATCCTGTTATTTGGAAGGACAAGTGAAAGACCTGGAGGAAGAGTCCAAAGCATTTGGCCTCATGAGGGCAGGCCCCGGAACGAGCAGACCCACACAAAAAAACAGACGGCAGTACCCCACCGCGTCCACCAGTCAAGGTCAAATTTAGGTAACTGGTGAAAGCTCGGGGTCCGCATACTATCCCCGAAAGCCTTTTTAGGCCAGGGCCCAGAGCGGACCCCATGGAAAATGCGCCACCCCCAATCAGCAGTACATCAGCAGTACATCCAGCAGTATAACGACGGATGAACAAACGGAAGAAAGGAACACTACCATAACTATGGAGGTAGGTGGGTCTGGTTCCTACCAGCATGTAAATGGGGAACTGTACTAACAGGAGGTGTCTCACGAATGATAGTTATATATTTAACAGTATTCGGGGATACAAAATAGAGTTCATTCACGAAAACATGCCACCAGTTCAGCACGTACCCAAAGGGTCTTTACCCTCTCAGTCAAAGAGAACTAGAGGCTCAAGCAGAACTGGTGAGGTTACTTACAAAGGGTGTCATTGAGAAATCCAAACATGATCCTTTGGAATTTGTCTCAAATATATTTACCAAAAGTAAAAAAGATGGTGGATGTCGCATCATCATTGACTTAACCTCACTAAATACCTTTGTTAAGTATGTACATTTCAAAATGGAAACATTTGTAACTGCTAAACAACTGATTTCCAAAGGATACATTATGGCAAGCATTGATTTAAAAGATGCCTACTATTCAGTACCCATTCACAAGGGTCATCGCAGATACCTGAAAATTTACCTGGATGGGGCAACTATGGCAGTATAAAGTGTTGCCTAATGGGTTGACATCAGCCTTAGACTATTTACCAAGATATTAAAACCAGCCTTGGCAACATTAACGAAACAAAGACATATTGTCATGGCGTATCTTGATGATATCCTAATAGTTGGCAAAACCATGGAGTTGGCTAAATCAGCTGTATTAGCTACCAAACAATTGTTTGAAACCCTGGGTTTGTCATACATCCAGATAAATCTAAGTTGACGCCATCCACAACTATGGACTATCTGGGATTCACAATTAACTCAATCCACATGTCTGTAACGTTGCCAAAAGGTAAAGCAGCAGAATTGGCACAGATGTGCAACAATTTAATGGTAAGCAATCGACCAACCATCCGACAAGTGGCAAGAGTAATTGGCAAAATGGTAGCAGCATTTTCAGCTACACAATTTGGACTCCTGCACTATCAGCACCTACAAAGGGCAAAAGTACAGGCGTTGAAACGACATGCAGGTCACTTTGACAGATCCATGAAACTACCCATTGAAGCAATATCAGAGTTACAATGGTGGATATAACACATTTGGCATAGTTCCAGCCCTATCATCATCAATAACCCAACGTTAACTATACAAACAGATGCCAGTGCTCAAGGCTGGGGAGCAACTAATACCATATCCAGCACAGGTGGTAGATGGACTAACCTAGACTCGTCTTTACTACAAACACTGGGCATAAATTATTTGGAAATGTTGGGTGCGTTTTATGGTTTTAAAGCATATTCTACGAATATGCACAACTTGCATGTTCATTTACAAATTGATAATATCACGGTGGTGGCCTATATTAACCATATGACCGGAATAAAATCAATATCATGTGACAATTGGGTCAACACAATCTGGTAATGGTGGGTCGATAGACATATTTGGCTATCAGCAACTTACCTACAGGTAAGCTAAATACAATGCCAGGTCACGCAAATTCAATGATAAACACTGAATGGATGTTAAATCCTAGAGCTTTTGCTAAAATTACAAACCAATATGGCACACCAGATATCGATCTCTTTGCATCCAGACTAAATCACCACGTACCAATGTATGTCCCTTGGGAACCACACCCTGAGGCAGCAGCGATAGATGCATTCGCGCTGAACTGGGGGACCGATTTCTTCTATGCTTTTTCCCCTTCTGCCTTAATCTGTAGGGTACTACGCAAAATACAGATGGACTCTGCTTCAGGTATTTTGATAGTACCAACTGGCCTACACAGCCATGGTTCCCAGTGGTCCTCGACATGGTCATCGAAACTCCTATGACCTTTCCCAGTAGCCCAGACCTATTGACGCACCCTGTATCAGGCATAAGTCATCCATGCCATGCCAAAATTAACCTACTGGGTTGCAGATTATCAAAAGACCACTGCTGGGACTGGGATTGTCTGACAGGACCATCAACATGATGACACCGTATGTCCACCAGGAAACAATACCTATCGAGCATCAGGAAGTGGGAAAGATACTGCTCGACTACTGGGACAACGTACTCATCTGCAACCATAACCAATGTACTGGAGTTCCTGGGGGACCTTCACCATAATGAAGGATTGAGCTACAGCGCCATCAATACTGCCAGACGTGCGCTGTCAGCCTACTTAAAACAGGTGCCAGGACAACAGGCCATAGGGTCTCACCCGCTGGTGATCAAACTCATGAGGAGTATCGTCAACTCCAACCCTCTTAGACCTAGGTATACACAAATCTGGGATGTCAGTGTGGTCCTGACATACCTAAGGGGATGGTCCCCAGCCAGGTCTCTCACCCTGGAAAAGCTAACCCTGAAAACGGTCATGCTGATGCTACTAGTCTCAGCACAAAGAGTCCAGTCCCTCCACTTACTGCGACTGGACAACATGGTTATAACACCAGACCGGGTCTCATTCAACATTCAGGAGCTGCTAAAGCAGAGCAAGCCAGGAACTTGAGTCCTAGTTATGGATTTCCGGGCATACCCACCTGACCTACGGTTGTGTGTCATGACTCACTTATTCACTTACATCAACACAACAAGAGATTCTCGAGGGAGAAAGGAAAAAAAAAAAAAAAGAAGAAAAAAATAAACAAATAAATAAATAAATAAATAAAAAAGCCTTATGGGTCAGCCACAAGAAACCTCATGGTTGGGTGTCGAGCCAAACCATCTCGAGATGGCTCAAGCAGGTACTGGGAGCTGCTGGAGTAGATACTGATGTATATACATCTCACTCCACCAGGGCAGCATCCACATCGGCGGCTAAAAGAATGAACATGGAGAAAACGTTCCAAACGTTCTACCACAAGCCGCTAGCAGAACCTGTGTTATTTGCAGAAAGAGTTTTAAAATCTGCAAAAATATATAATTTAAGCCCGGGGGAGCATTTTGTCTTTTGTTATTGTTTAATAGATACCATTATTGTTTACAAACAGAGTATGGTTGATTACGATAACATACTTCCTCCCTTGAATGACTTCGGCAGCGAGTGAAGTATGAACTGTTACACGGTTTGAAATCACAGAGCTTTAAAATCTTCACGTAGTCACTCACGTGACTCCGAAGTAAAATAGTAAGATTAAACGAGAACTTACCAGTTTGAAGTTTGATCTGTATTTTATGAGGAGTTACGATGAGGGATTACGTGCCCTCCGCTCCCACCCTCAAATATATAGATCAACAGGTATCTTAGTTCTCCTTTTCTTTACTATGTTTATTTCAATTATTGTGTTTCCTGTGATTCCACACCGCTGCTTTGAAAAATGTCGTGCATGCGTGCTGGACGGGGTCTTCACGTAATCCCTCATCGTAACTCCTCATAAAATACAGATCAAACTTCAAACTGGTAAGTTCTCGTTTAATCTTACTATTTCATGCCGTGGAAACGAGTCCAGGCGTCATACACTGCATCAGTAGGCCAATGATGAGTGAACATTAATAATGCATTCAGACATATAGACATGTTGATGCTATTAATGAACAATAGTGGCAATAGTAACCTCCCTCAACCGGGAGGAAGTTATGAAACAGACCTAACATAGAGTTGGCAAATACCCCCGATCTGGCAATGGGTTTATTCTGAATATTTGGACAGATCGTTAGTTTAACCATCCTGCAGCCGCTAGGATGTGGTCCATAACCCTGCTGCTGAGGTGTTGCGGTCCTGGTGGAGTGAGACTCAAAATGTCAATGTTCACTCCTGTATAAGCCAGACCCATTTAACCCCCTGGAGAAGGTCTGTAGTGATACCTTCTAACAAGGTTTTATGTAACTAACAATATTGCTAGTCAGAGTCTATAAGGCTCTTAGGGACCTGGTGTAGATGCGTGATCACACACAACCCAGGGTCCATGGGATATGCAACATCTAGTTTGGTCTATGTCCCTGTCTACTCTGCTTGACTTAATCATAAACATAACATGTTATTATTGCCCGCAGATATGATCATCCTATCCAGAGCTTATGCAATGACTGGACCCATTGCGCTGTACTCAGCGCCATGGCATAACCACTAGTAAGTGAGTTTGACCAAGGACAGGGATGTTGTTGGAGCCCATCGGCGAAGTGACGTAGCACAATGTTAACAACACATATCTCTGCGTCCCTAGGCCTGGGAGGTTTTAAGTTGACGATACCCTTCATAATCTAGATGTCAGAGGGTGAGACCCGACAGAGTGGTTTATGTTCCCCGCAGCCAAATGATGAGGAGGTACTTCAGGCACAGTAAATGGAACTTTAACTTAATGCTATAAAATGCCATATAAACTGAATTTCAAGGCGTCAGTCATCCGTGCCGAGTTAAATGTAAATAAGCATAAACAATACCTCCCATCTCCTTATGAGGAATGCTGCTATTTGGTGCTATCCCTGCAATCTGCAGTGAGCACTACCAAGGCTTTTGGTTAAACAACCCGAGCCGCAGGAATGGTCTCTCAGAGTCTGCAAGTCAATGAATTGATTATATCATGCAGAGGATGGTTTCCACATCACAGCTGAACCAGCAATTTTTGTGTCCAGAAATAACCATGTAAGGTTTTATGATCATTCCGCGGGAACATCAGCGGGAACCATGGGTATATAAACCAGGCAGGCACTACGAAAATGCTGGAAGCGGGAAACTTGCTGAATTTTGCAAGACCCGTCTAATGAGGCCAAATGGAGGAAGACATAAAAAAACATTCTTCCATAGTGTAACGAGAATGCACCCATCGCCATTGATATGCCTCGTATTTTCTGCAACTGGTGATTGAGCCTGGATGCAAACATCTCGATCGTTAGTGTTCCATCGAGCCACAATGTACTTAAATACTTTGTGATCGCACATCCATTCTGTGTTGTCATTGATTTTACATGATAATACACCAGTGCTAAATGCGGTTAGGTAAACTATCACCGGATACTTTGATTTGATTGCACACTTGTGATTAACATATACCACCACCAACGTGTATCACCTTGGATTTGTGGATGCAGATTATAAATATTCACACACCCTTTAATGCACAGAATGCACCTGGTGTCCATTGGCAGTTGATACCATAACTGAACAATTGATAACTCATGCTAATCCCATCTGCCTCCGTAACTAGAGATGGTATTAGTAATTTTCCATCTTTGAGTAATAGCATCAGTTTGGAATTGACTGAAGATTTACGGATGAAATGTTTAGGGGAGCAACGCTGAATACTGCTTCGTCCACCATTGTGAATTTGATAGTTTCAGCTGGGAATAGCAGAGGTCTATTTTACTTCGGAGTCACGTGAGTGACTACGTGAAGAAGACCCGTCAGGGCGCATGCGCGTCATTACGTCTGACGCATTGGCGCCCGGCAGCAGGAAGACGGAGCTCCTCCTGCAGGTGAGTAGTTTAGAGCTCCACCAAAGTCGGGGAGACTTTGGAGGAGTTAGGAAAAAGTAGAGAAATTGTTTCTGTGTGTTTTTCCCCACATACAGGAACAAGGAAAAGGTGCAGGTCTGCTGCCGACAAGGAGAGAGAGAGCTGCGGGACGCAGTCTCTGAAAGGCAGCCTGTCACCTCTGGGGAGTCGCAAGCCGGTAGGGGTGCGGCGACAGACTTGGCAAAGTACCCAGCCGGGTACACAGCCAACGCCAGTCGGGCGGTAGGCATAAGCCAAGTCTGTAAGGGCTATAGACTCCGCAGAGTCGGGCCACGAGAGTCCCATCGGGGACAGGATACCGTGCCCCAGCGGTTATCCAAAAGGAACAGCTCATACAGGGGCTGCTCCACAGAGACGCTCCAGGAGGAGTTGTGCAGGCTCGAGGCCGTGGGGAAGGCTCCGCCGGCAGTGCCTAGGAGAGGCCTGCTTCACAAAGCCACACTCCAGGTGGAGTTGTGCAGGCGGGAGGCCGTGGGGACGGCTCCGCTGGCAGTGCCTAGGAGAGGCCTGCTTCACAAAGCCACACTCCGGGAGGAGTTGTGAGGGCGGGAGGCCATCGGGAAGGCTCCGCCGGCAGTGCCTAGTAGAGGCCTGCTTGAAAGCACCCTCTTTGCAAGAGGTGAGTGCAGAAGGGCAGATACGCTCTGACCCTGAGTCCGACGACGACTTCCAAAGGGAGGGCAGGCAGCTGCCAGAGCTGACACCGTGTGCAGCATGGTTTGCCATGTCGTCGGGCGCTGGTGAGCCTCTGGGTGAGGAACTTGCCACCAGCATAAAATATGCTTCACTCTGCCAGCCTGGCACAGTGCAACCGGCACAGCTGTTTGGCGAGGATTTCGCAAAGCAGGTGAAGGAGCTGGAGGAGGAGGCCAAGACGGTGGGCTTGATTAAGCAGCCAGCAGCCACATATCCACCAAAGAGTATCCCTATAAGCGAGGAGACTGGTCCGGGCAAGGGACGAGTCCAGCTACGATGCAGCGCAGTTGGCGTTCGGCTGTAGCAGCGCCAGGGAAGGTGAGATATCCAGCTCGAGGCCGGGGAAGAATGCCAGGTGGTAAGGAGGTAAGTGGGTCTGGTTCTCATATAGACAGATCTAATGTGATACCTCAGATATGTTTATACTGAAGGTTATTGAATGGTATCGAATAACGCTTAATGCAAATTCTGATTTACCCATGCAAACATGTTCCAAAAAGGAGTTTGACTTCAGTATCACTGAACAATTGGAAGTTCAGGTGGAACTTGCAAGCTTATGTAATAAGGGTGTAATTGCTAAGGCAGTTTACCAAAGCCATCAGTTTGTGTCCAATATCTTTCCCAGACCAAAAAAGGATGGGGGATGCAGAATTATACTGGACCTGAATATTCTTAAACCTTTTTGTACGGTATAGACATTTTAAGATGGAAACGTTTGAGGAGATTTTAAAGATCCGGATTCAGTGTCTGTTCATTTGCAGGATAGAAGATTTAAAATTCAGCTGGATGGGGCAATTATGGCAATACAATGCACTGCCTAATTGTTTGTTTTCAGCTCCTAGAGTAATTACAAAGTTGTTAAAACCTATTCTAGGCATGATGAGAAGTCAAGGGCATGTGCTCATGGCTTAACTAGATAATATCTTGTTTGTAGGACAATCAAAGGAAACAGCTGAAGCATCAGTGGCAGTTGGTAAAAACCACTTTTTAAAAGTTGGGCTTCATAAGCTATCTAGAGAAATCTAAATTAATACCTGTGACACAAATTGACTAGTTGGGTTCACAATAGACTTAATCAACATGATTGTGACCTTGCCCAGGCAAAAAAGGTAGAGCTAATCAAGTTAATTGCTGACACACAGCCTTCAATTAGCCAGGTGACGAGTCTGCTGCGGAAATTGCTGGCACCATTCCCAGCAGTTCAATAGTGGCCACTTTATTATCTACAATTACAAAGGTCAAAGGAACAACCACTGAGGTTACATTGGGGTCATTATAATAGACCTATGCTTCTATCAATAGAGGCTGTTGCTGATGTACAATGGTGGATTCAGCATGTGTCCACTAGTAGTTCCAAAGTATTATTGGACCAAGCTTCCATGATTTTGCAGACAGATGTCAGAGCACTTGGGTGGGGTGCTACTGATACAAGATCCAGCTGTGGAGACAGATGGACATTGCTTCTGCAAACATGGGTAATTAACCAAGAGTATTTTATGGACTCAAGGCTTATGGCACTAAAAAAACTAGTTTGCATGTGCAGTGCCAAATATACAACACTACAGCAGTTGCTTATGTGAATCACATGGGTGGAATCAAATCGTTATCATGTGACAGGTTGGCAAATAAAATTGGACCTGGAGTATGGATATTTGGATTGGAGCTATCTGCCAGGGAAACTTAATGTAGTACCAGATGGCAGCTCACGAAAATTCCGTGATAATACAGAGTGGATGTTGAACCAGGATGTGTTCAAGAACATAGTACTTCTATATGGAAGGCCAAAATATGTTTCATGGGCACCAGATCCAGGGGCAGTGGCAATTGATGCTTTTTCACTAAATTGGGATGATATGTTTGTGTACATTTTCCCACCATTCTGCCTCATAGCTCGGTGTTTGAGAAAATCAAGCAGGATGCCGCTTCAGGGGTTTTGGTGATACCAAATTGCCCGATTCAACCATGGTTCCCTCTGATGTTACAGATAGCGATCCAACCTCCTTTTGCTGATTCCAAACAGTAGGAATTTGCTGGATCATCCAGTAACGCGTTAAGTTCATCCGTTATGTGATCGTATTGATCTGTTAATTTGCAGGTTTTTAAGAATGCCTTACATTGGTCGAGGACTTTCTAGGCCAACGGTGGATATACTCACTGCAGCCTGGAGAAAGAGTACTCAAAAGCAGTATATGACATGTAAAAAAAATTTTTTTTTAAAAGGGAACAATATGGTGTTCAAAAGAATATTCAATATGATACTGTAGTTATTGAAAATGTGTTAGAGTTTTATCTACACTTTATTATGATGAGGGTCTTAGCTATACTGCTATCAATACAGCTAGAAGTGCTTTGTCGGCATATCTTGTAATAGGTACACGGACACAAAGTATAGGTTCTCACCCTCTCATATCTAGGTTGATGAAAGGAATCTTTAATTCCAAACCGCCTAAGCCTAGGTATATGGTAATCTGCGATGTAAGCGTTGTTCTTAACATACTTCGTCATTGGGTCCCTGTCACATCTATAACTTTGTTAAAATTAACCATGAAATTGGCTATGCTAATGGCATTGGTGTCAGTACAGAGAGTGCAGACTTTGCAAAAACTTCAGTTCGAGAGAATGGAAGTGAATACAGAGAATGTTCTGTTTTATATTTCTGACCTGCTCAAACAAAGCAGGCCAGGTGTGACAGGATTTAAGATTGTGTTCTCAGCATATCCTACAGCTCCATGTTTATGTGTAAGGACACATTTCTTACATTACATTGAAGCCACAAGGGCTTTAAGACAAGAAGAAACAGGATTATTTGTCAGTTACAAGAAGCCAACATAAAAGAGTGGCAGTTCAGACTATTTCAAGGTGGTTAAAGCAAGCGTTGGTTCAGGCAGGAATTAACATTTATGTGTTTACATCTCATTCCACTAGCGCAGTAGCAACATCCGCGGCCAGGGCGATGGACGTTCCCATCTACCATATATTAAAAGCCGCAGGTTGGAAAAATGAACTTGTGTTTCAGCAATATTACCATCGGCCGATTGCCGATGGAGGGCTGTTTGCCAACTCAATATTGAGTGCTGTTGCTATTGTTTAACGTCTGTTTTCAATACTGTTTCATTCTGTTTCGTTTGTTGCCCCTACATTAAGAGGGTTTATTGGTTGTTTTATGACCAAAAATAAAACTGTTTTCTTTTTGCATGATATGCAATGTCATGTTTACAGCATTATTGATGATACTCAGAGTCAATCGATGCAGTGAGAAGCCGGGATTTTGATCTGCGGCATAAAAATCACAGAGCTTTAAAATCTTCACGTAGTCACTCACGTGACTCCGAAGTAAAATAGTAAGATTAAACGAGAACTTACCAGTTTGAAGTTTGATCTTTATTTTATGAGGAGTTACGTTGGTGATTACGTGCCCGCCACGCCCAACCCTCTCTCATAGAAAAAAGGTCAAAATGGTAGTTCTCATGTTGATCATCTTAATATGTTACTTCAATTATGGTGTTGTCTGTGATTTCATACCGCTGCTTTGAAGATTGACGCGCATGCGCCCTGACAGGTCTTCTTCACGTAATCACCAACGTAACTCCTCATGAAATAAAGATCAAACTTCAAACTGGTAAGTTCTCGTTTAATCTTACTAATCTTTTGTCCCAGACAAATGAATGGATTAATTGTATCCCAATAATCAATAGTTTCAGTTGGTATCACCTTAACTTAAATTTAACTGGATGGATGAGAAAACCAATTTCTCAAATATAGCTATGTGGCTGATAAGGCTAATTTAGCAAAATACAGTATAATAATAATAATAATACATTTATTTTATATAGTGCTTTTCAGGACTCAATCAATATCATCCAGATTTGGCCATAACACTTGTTTGTTAACTCTGTGCAGTCGAAGCACTGATTGTAGTGATTTGGTAAATAACCTGGGAGCTGGTTAGCCCATTTTGCAACGCTTCTGAGTGTATCATTGCCTCATCCAGCTAAATTTCAAATATCTCTGAAGCCTGTGAGCGGAAATGATCACATGGAAGTTATTCAGAAATGTCTATACTGCACATGCGGGTTGAAGCTGTTGACAATGAACAGTCCACATCTCCCATAATTGCGAGCCTGCCTTGAAAGGCAACTCCAACCATACCTGCTGTGCAGTATAAACTAATCTCATGTTATCCCAAACCAGTGTAAATATTCAAACCAGTGTAAATATTACCAACTTGTATCCGTGACAGGAGGCATCATCGATGTGGCTCCATACCTTCACACCGCCGGATGGGGAACTTCCAGGAGTTGCCACAATCAGCTTCATCCTTCCACATCCGGATGGGAGGACTTATGCAACCCGACCCAGGAGCTGCCTCAACCATGTGTGTATGATTTTTGCACCTTCTGCTCCTGGGAGGTAGAGGAGCTCGAGTACGGGGTTGGCGCATCTTCCAGGAAGGCCGTTCTGGGCCGTGGCCTGAAAAAGACCTTTGTCCTGGTTGTACGGCCTTCAAGCTTTCACCAGCTTCAGTGTATCGTGGTTTGCTGGTGGGTGCGTAGGGGTGCTGCCGCCGGAGATGTGAGGTCTTGCCTGATGATGTGGCCTTCATGAGCCCGACGGTCCTCGTCGAGCTTCTTGACCTGTTTCAACAGGTTGCCCCCAAATGGCAGTATCAGTGGTTGTGTGTTACTGGTCTTACGCAGCCCAGCAAATTTGGGGTCCCCAGATAGCTGTTCACCGCAGGGACACTGAGAGAAACACAGTTCCCTGGTGCTGGGTATTTGGTAGTTGTCATTCACAGCCTGCTCCTGCTGCTGGTTGTGTTGTTCCTGCATCCCCAGCACACTTGTGGTATCTTCAGCCAAACCCCTGTCTTCAGAGTCAGCCCAGAAGTGACTCCTAATGCTCCCCTCTGTCGAGGGAGATGCATTGTGCAGCCCTCTATAAGGTGCTGCCATGGGCGTCCTAGGACCCCATGGCAGCACTTCCGCGGGGGGGGGGGGGGGGGGGGTCCTCCGCAGTCAGTCTGGATGCGGTCCATTTGGACTTAGTCCATGGTTCCTTTCCTGTAACACAATTCTCACAGAAAATAGAACAAAACGACCTTAGAGCAAAGAATTTACCTGCAGGTCCTGTTTTAAACCTTCCGCTGCGGGGACAACGCTCCTCCCCCCCCCCTGAGTTTGGTCTCGTGGTCCCTGTAGAGGGCTTCCCCACGATATTCAATGTTGGGTTTTTCTCCCCCGAGTTGGGTATTCCCGTTGTAGCTATAGCCGGGATTTCCTCTGCGGTCCCTTATAGAAGGGCTTCTCCGCGATGTTTACAGTCGTGGGGTCCCACCCCCCCCACCCCCCCCCACCCCCCCCCACCCCCCCCGAGCTGGGTATCCCTGCAGTAACTGCAGCCGGGATATCTCCGTGGTCCCTATAAAATGGATAGCCGCGATATACATAGTCGTGGGGTATCCCCGCTGTGTTTGTCCAGGTGCCGGCAGTATGAAGCCGCTGGCTCCACCGCCAGCGGCTCGAAAGGCAAATTCACCGCCGCCCTCTACCCGCATTCCGCGGTCTTCCAAGCGGGTTCCCTTGGTCCGTGGGCGGGATTCCCCGAGGTCGTGACCGGGATTCCCTGTAGTCCGTGACTGGGGTTCCCCCCTCCGTCCGGACTTCGCCCCGGACTTTAGCAGGACCTCTAAGTAGAGGTTCCTGCAAGAAGACATAACCTGGAAAAAGTTTTAAAAACGTACCTTCAGGTCTGACTGCTGGCAGGAGAATCATGCCCCCCATGGGACAATTTTATTGGACCAGATCAGATACAGAATCAAGCCCTCAAGATCGCAGCCGAAGAACTGGCTCCAGTTTTGCAGTTCATTTTCCAACAATCGCTTGACTCAGGTGATGTTCCGCTGGATTGGAGGAAGGCTAACATCACTCCTCTCTTTAAGAAGGGTTCAACCACCAACCCAGCGAATTATCGTCCTGTTTCATTAACAAGTACTTGCTGCAAATTACTGGAGCATGTAATTGATAGTAATCTGATGCGACACGTGAGCAAACATAATATTCTTGCTGACAACCAACATGCATTTAGGAGGCATAGATCATGTGAGTCTCAGCTTATCCTGACGACAAATGACCTGGCCAAACATCTTGATGGTAACGTCATCACGGATTTAGTAGTGCTGGACTTTTCTAAAGCATTTGATGTCATCCCACACCAGAGACTGCTTCGGAAGCTTGACTTCTATGGTATTCGTTCCAACACGAAACGATGGATTTCCAGTTTCCTGACAAAACGTCTTCAGCATGTGTGTGTGAACGGAAAGAGCTCCAATTGGAATCCAGTGTTGAGTGGTACACCTCAGGGCACAGTACTTGGCCCACATCTGTTTTTGCTTTACATAAACGACATCCATGAAAAAGTCGCAAGCACGACCAGACTATTCGCTGATGATTGTTTGCTGTACCGTCCAATTAAGTCAGCTGATGATGAAGATGCTCTCCAAAAGGACCTCGATACAATGGTTGAGTGGTCACACCAATGGGGCATGCAGTTCAACCCTTCCAAATGTGAAACCATGCGTGTCACCAGAAAGAGGAATCCAGGCAAAACATCGTACAATATACTTGGTACCACCCTTGAAGAATCCAAACAAACCAAGTATCTTGGCATCAAATTGCAGAATGATCTGCGTTGGAATGGTCAGACTCATCATGCATCGGTGAAAGCAACAGGTGTCCTAAATTTTCTTAGGCGCAACTTTCATCATTGTTCAACTTCTGTCAAGGAGAAGCTATACTTCACCCTCGTTAGACCTCATTTGGACTATGCAGTTGCAGCATGGGACCCATACACAAATAAAAACATTTCTTCCATCGAACGTGTCCAAAGACAGGCAGCTCGATTTGTTACTAACACCTATGAGAGAGAAGCGAGTGTTACCAAACTTCTGAATTCTCTGGGGTGGAACCCTCTCCAAGACAGACGTGAAGCTCACCGTTTGACCTGTTTTTACAAAATGTTAAATGGTCAGCTCAACATAGATTACAAGACCTACACCAAACCCAAACCAATTAGGAGCAGACGAGGACATTCGATCCAATTTGAGATTCCAGCTGCCAAGACAGATGTGTACAGCAATTTATTCTTCCCCCGCACAATTAAAGCATGGAATAATCTTCACCCTACCATAGTTACCCAACCAGATGCAACTAAATTTAAGGTAACTCTTTCTTCCCCAAAACCCTTTCTGGCTTAAGTCCTCCATCCACCACCTCCAGTTTAAATTCCATTTGGAATATTTGGAGGACCAAGAAACCAAGAACCAAGAACCCCGCCAATCGTACGCAATGCGATAGACGATATGACACGCATGCGTGCTGGCGGGGTCTTCACGTAGTCACTCACGTGATTCCGAAGTAAAACAATAAATAGATTCTCCAGAGGCCTGCTTGTGATGAATAAAGATCTTTTATACCAGTTTCCAGTCTTGAGTGACTCAATTACGCTCACAACAAGTCAACGGGTCAGTGACCATAAGGAGAGCATCATCAGTGTAAGCCGAGACGCCCAGCTTGTGTTTAATAACAGCGCAGACGGGCTTCGTTTTGCATCTAAACTGTGCTCTAGAAGTGTGTGATGGACAGTGTATGAAGAGTCTGCACCTTGCCCCTGTCCTTCAGGATAGTAAAAGCTGTGAGTTTGACACATGCTTACACCATTTGTTACATCTCACCAACAAGAAACAGGCCAATTTATCAGTTTCAGTTCAGTTTATTGTCCCATGTACCGAGGTAGACTGAAAAGCTTTCGTTGCTTGCTAACCAGCCAGCGGAAAGACAATACATTATTAAAATTGAGCCATTCACACTGTACAGATACATTTTTCTCCAGGAGCTCGGTTTCCTACCACACTCCAAAGATGTAGGTTAATTTGCTTGGTAAAATTGTAAATTGTCCCTAGTGTGTGTAGGATAGGGTTAGTGTGTGGGAATCGCTGGGCGGCACGGACTCGGTGGGCCAAAGGGCCTGGTTCCGTAGTGTATCTCTAAACAAAACTAAACTGGATCCTCAACATCCTCAACAACAGGCCACAATCTGTACGAATTAACAGCAACATTTTCTCCTAGATAACCATCAGCATGTGAGCACCTCAAGGCTGTGTGCTCAGCGCCTGCTCTTCACACTCAATACTCACGACTGTGAAGCCGGACACTGTGCAAACTCCATCTTCAAGTTCGCCAATGACAGCACCGTTTTTGGACGAATTACAGATGATGATGATTCGGAGTATAGGAGGGAGATCAAATCGACAGATTAATTGGTGCCAGAACAACAACTTTGCTCTCAACATAAGAGCAAGGAACTGATTGTGGACTTTGGAAGAGGAAGGACGAAGATTCACAAATCTGTTTTTATCAGAGACGGTGGTGGAGAGAGTCAAAAGCTTCAAATTCCTGGGTGTGAATATCGCTGCAAATCCGTCCTGGACCCAACACATTGATGCAATCATAAAGAAAGGCCATCGATGCCTCTACTTCCTCAGAAAAATGTGGAGATTCGGTATGTCAACAAATACTCTCTTGAACTTCTATAAGTGTACAGTAGAGAACATAATGACTGGTTGCATCGTGGCCTGGTTTGGCAACTTGAACGCCCAGGAATGAAGCAGATTGCAATAAGTGGTGAACACTGCCCAGTCCATCACGGTACTGACCTCTCCACCATTGAAGGGACCTACAAGTGTCGCTGCCTGAAAAAGGCAGCCAGCATCATGAGACCCACACCATCCAGGCATCATGCCATTTCACTTCTGCCATCGGGAAACATTGTATAGGAGCCAGAAAACTGTAATGCCCAGGTTCAGGAGCAGCTTCGTCCAGACAACCATCAGGCTAAAACTTAAAAACTACAACCTCCAAATAGGTTCTTAAAGGGCCTGTCCGACACGTGACCTTTAAGCAACTGTCTTCGATCTTCAAGCTCGAGGTACAAATTGTCCCTAGAATCGCTTGAAAAACTTCGAGCTGGATCGACCGTCAGCGATGAAACCGCGAGCTGGATCGACCGTCAGCACACACAAACACATCGCAAAGGCGGGGGCCAGGGAAAGCGGGGGAGCGCTGTCTGAAATTCACACCCGCGATGAACAGGAAGGTAAAAGATGGCTGGCACAGTGTACCGTAAGTCCTTTAGAGAGCGGGGAGGGGGGGGTGGGGGGAGAGAAGGGGAGAGTAAAGCGGGAGAAAGGGGGGAGAAGGAGAGGACACACTTTTAAGAAGCCAGACAACTTTTAATAAAGTTTAGCAGGCATTTAACATTACCGGTCGGTTTTCCTTGGTTCTGAAAACTCCAATGAGCCAATTCAAATGTCCCGGTCAGCAAAAGAGATTGCCTACAGCTACCTGGACTGCCTATAACTACAAGGCGACCCCACTCCACTGCACTACGAGTTCAAAAGAACCATGCCGACCAATTTTTACTCGCGGAAATTTTTCAGCATGCTGAAAAATTTTCCTCGACTAAACTGAGGCCGCGAGTATGCGGGAACTTCCCTCGATCATGAAGGAGAGTTACAGTGACCTCCTAGGACCACGTGTCGACCATGCTGCGAGTTTGTGGCAAGTGCAAACTCTGCTAAACTGGCAAATTAGATCGCCATAGCGGGTTGGCCCTTAACTATATAAACTTGGGGACATTATTTTTGACTTTGCACTATTATTGTTTATTTATTCGTCCGTTTTATATATATATCAAAAAAATATATAACTGTGTGTGTGTGGGTGCAAGAACTTCATTGTCATTTCAGGTCATAAGATAATACAACACTCTTGACTTGAAAAACTTGCCCCACACGTACCCTTAAAATTTTCCCCTCTCACTTTGCCCTCCAGTTTAATTTGGTTTAGTTTAGAGGTACAGAGTGGAAACAGGCCCTTCAGCCCACTGAGTCCACACCGACCAGCGATCACCCGTATACTAGTTCTATCCTATGCAATAGGAACTTGTTACAATTTTTACCAAAGCCAATAACCTACACGTCTTTGGAGTGTGGGAGGAAACCAGAGCACCAGAGAAAACCTTTGGAGTCACAGGGAGTAATGGCAATTTCAAACGTTTCCATTGTCATTATTACTCTGGCAGGGATGAGTGGATCGAACTTACGCAGTCCGATAACGAAAACAAATCTTCCAGTCATTATTTCCAGTTTCATTGATTTTAATTGAAGTTGTTGTAAATACAAAGAAGTGTCTTATACAAATTATAGCTTTCCGTTCTTACTATCTGAACTGGTAAAAACCGTGTCTTCTCTTCGATCCTCAAGGCTGCTCTGATCTGACCATTCCTCTCCCTTTGCCTAGTTCGATGTAAGTCACGTCCATCTACGTGTCAAAATCCCACCCCCAAGCATTCAAAATGATACAGCTAGAAATATCTAGACAAAGTACTATAATATACTAACAGTAACTAACTTAAGCATAAACGGCTCCTACACCCTGGCCCCTAATTGTTCTACGTATATAATGAAGCAATTACCAATAGATTTTAAAAGGAGCTATAAAAGCTTAACATATTATCAAAAACAAAAGATATACACTATGTGTTAGCATTCAAACTACTTATTTCTACTTCGGCTTCTTGAAGCAGACATATCTTGGTCATCGGTCTTACCAAGATGTTGTCCTAAGTCTGAAGTCGTACTGAACACACAAAACCCTTTGCATCTGGTATGATCTCCAATATTCTGCCCAGCAGCCAGGAACCTCATGGTGCAGTTGAATCAACCACCAAAACGATATCACCTGGAATAACGCTTCTTCTTACCCTTGACCATCGTTGTCGTTCTTGGATAGAGGCAAATATTCCTGTATCCACCGTTTGCAAAAAAGGTCTGCCATATATTGTACCTGTCTCCATCTGCATTTAATGTAAAAAATCTTCCTTCACAAAGAGCCCAGGTGTTAGTATTGCTTGGTTTTCGACAGAAGAAGATGGTTTGGTGTAAGTGCTTCCAGGTCCTATGGATCATCAGAACTCCTGGTAATGGGTTGATCATTTAAAATTGCTTCAATTTCACAAATAAAGTTTGCAATCCTTATCATCAGAACTTGTTGTTTGAGAACTAGAGTGCAGCACATTTCGAACCATGGGATCCCGCTGGAAGATTAAAATTCCACCTTATCCCTTGCTGAAGCATGGCATTCTGAATTTTATTCTGATTTAAGCCTGCGAGTGCTTCTCTCAATTCTCTTTCCGCTCCGATAAAATTTGTGCCATTATCTTGTGCCACACAGTGGGGGCGCCGTCGAGTATGGCTGCCCTGCCTGCAGCTGTTTGTCCTTTCAACCTATTTTTAGTATGTTAGTGTGTTTTGTTTTGGAAGTCTTCTAGTCTTTTTGTGTGGGGGGTGGGGGAAGGGGGAAACTGTATTTCTCTGTCCCTACCTGGTCAGAGATGCGACTTTCCTCCGAGCCGTATCTACGCCCCTTCCTCGCGGCCTACCAACGGGACTGGAGCGGCGTTTCCTGCCGGGACCGGCCAGAACTTCAGCTCCGGCGGTGGCGCAGCGCTGAAGCACCATCGCGGAGCAGGCGATGCCTTATCTGGGTCGCCGTGTGGTAAGCTCCGGAGTGCTGTGACCGCCGACTCCAACATCTTGTTGCTGTGGTTGCAGAGCTTCCAGCTGCTGGCGGCGTGACTCTGAACACCGCGGAGCCTGGGATCTCTCGCCGAGATCGCCAGTATCGGATCACCGACCAGCGCGGCCTGTGGACATCGGGAGCCGCGGTCTCGGGTAGGAAGCGGCCGTTCCAGAGACTCCAAGCCGCTGAGAGTGTTCTCCCGACGCCGGAGCTCCATCATCCGGCGAAAGGGCCTGTAACATCGGGCCACCGTCGCGGCGACTGCGGAGGCCTCAAAAAGACCGACCATGGGTGAAAATAGAGGAAGTGGACTGGACTTTGTTGCCTTCCCTCACTGTGGGAATCATTGTGGGGGGGATGTTTTTATGTTCAATGTTAAATTCTTTTGTGCGCTGCAAATGGCAACTCGAATTTCACTACACCAATTGGTTTATGTGACAATAAAAATAAATGTCCTTTGATATTAAAGATGAAAATTGACCTTGTTGACAGATAAATCTTCAATAATGCATGAATCCAGGAGTCTGTCAAGTGTAGATGCAACTTCAAGATGTACTGCCTGCTTGCCATGCAAGTGAAGATTACACCATACCTCTTTACAAGACTTCATCCTCTCTTGACCTCTATAGGACTGAAGCCGTCTACTCCTACATCTGTAAATGGAGGCTTATCAGGTAGAATCCTCTGCCATTTTCTGTTCTCCAACTTTACCACGCTGTCGTCTACACACAACGCGTTTCATGACCTTTCTTGCAGCAGAGTTAGATTTGATAATCCCATGTTTTTTACAAAGTTGCGACAGCATAACATTTCTTCTTCCATGTTGATGGATATGTCGTAACAATAAGGTTGATATGTGAAAGTCCTTCGAGGTTTGATCTTGATCTCGGGTGTCAGTATGGAGTTTGGACTTTCTCCCTGTGACTGTGTGCATTTCCTTTGGTGCTCTTTTTCACAATCACAATAATACTTTATTAGCCAAGTATGTTTTGCAACATACGAGGAATTTCATTTGCCAAGTCAGTCATACAAATAAAAAGCAACGGAACCCACAAAATACATTTTAACATAAACATCCACCACAGTGACTCCTCCACATTCCTCACTGTGATGGAAGGGGAATACAAGTTAAAATGTCTTCCCTTCTATGGTCGGGTGCCTCGAGCCTTCCGTTGACGGGACGATCTTGACTCCCCTAGCCAGCAGTCGGGCCCTCTGCAACGGGGAGATCAACTCCTGCATCGGGGGGGATGTCAGCTCCCCAGCGCCCGCGATCGGACCCCACGTCGGGGCTGGTCGAGCCTCTACACCGTTGGAGCTCCTGACTAGCCTCTCCCGTGACTGCAAGCCCTTGATGGTAAGTCCGCAGGCAAGGGATCGGCCCGCGGTGGGGCACAAAGTCAGTCTGAAGAGGCCTCCAGCTCCATCGATGGTAGGCCGTAGAGCGACCTGAGATGCGATCCAGAAAATAATCGCATCTCCGGCAATGTAAGAGACTGAAAAAAAGTTTCCCCCGACCTCCTCGCTCTCCCACTCCCCTCCCCCCACATAAAACAAACTGGAGAACATTTCCTCCTATATCACAAAGACTCACTGGTTTGTAAATTAATTGGTCTCTGTAAATTGGCCCGTGTGTGGGGAGTGATTGCAAAGGTGCGATAAAACAGTACTAGTATGAATGGGTCGGCATAGACTCAGTGGGCCAAAGAGCCTGTTTCCATGCTGTATCTTTCAATCAATAATCCTTGTTTTTTGAAATGCAGATAGACCCTGTCTCTTGGAATCCTCTCCAGTAGCTCTCGCTCTTTTATAATGTTGATGTGCTGCCGGTTATCACTGTTATCTTCTCGGAACTCACCCGTTTCCATGTCATGCTCCACAGTAAATGCAAATGAGGTATTAATTTAAGACCTTATCAACTCCCTTGGTGGCACATAAAGATTCCCACACTGATCCTTCACAGGATCGACTCTCTCCCCAGTTATCCTTTTGCTCTTAATATAGTTTGAACCTTTCGAGATTCCCCTTTACCTTATCTACCAGAAAGATCCCATGTCCTCTTTTTGCCTGTCTAATTTCATTCGTAAGTGTTCCCCTATATCCTTTTTACTTCTCAAAGAGCAACCAACATAGTTCCATATCTGGGCACAAGCTCATTGTCTCTCATCAGCCAGGGTTCCTTAATCCTTCGAACCTTGCCCTTCACTCGACCAGGCACATGCAGTTACTTCATTTTCTCAATCTCATTCATAAAAGTCACCCACTTACCTTTAACTGCTAATAGCCTGTCCCAATCAAACATTGCAAATTCTTTCCTAATGCCATCAAAATTGGACTTGCCCCGATTTAGGACTTTAACTTGAGATTCAATCCTATCTTTTGCCATGACTACTTAAAATTAACGTCACTGGTCCCAACGTGCTCCTCCATTTATATAACTACCCCATCAGGCGTAATCCCGAAGATGAGGTCCAGATGGCTCGGCCATCTACATAAAATATTGGATTAACTCAGCAGGTCAGGCAGCATCTTTGGAGAAAAATAGGTGACATTTCAGGTCGAGACCCTTCGTCGGTCTGATTAAGTTACTCCAGCATTTTGTGTCTATCTTCAGTGTAAACCAGCATCTGCAGTTCCTCCCTACACACAACGCCATCTACATATTGATTGAGGAAACTTCCCTGGACAAGCAGAACAAATTCCATATCAGCACTATGGCCATTCCAGTCAATATTAGGGATGTTCAAATCATCTCCTATTACAACCCTATTCTTCCAACACCTATCTGGAATCTCCCTAATTCCTCCAAAAGTATAATCCCATCAGTGATCACCACTTTATCATGTCTATCCAGAGAGCCTCACAGAGGCTCAGGAGTATTCTAAGTACTCCCAAAACAATACTGTAACTCGTTTCCTCTCATACCTCCACCTAGTATATGTGCTCCAGAGCAGTGAGATGCCAGTGCCCACCAATATTGCCATAGCAATCATATTATCCCAATCCCATGCTGTTATACAAAATACACTGCAGTTACTCACCCAGGTTGCTCTGAAAGAGCTTGTCAAACCCACCACTTCTCCCACCGGGAAGAACAAGTGCAGCAAGTGCAAGGGAACACCACCACTTGTAGGTTCCTCTCCAAGTCACACACTATCACTGTCAGGTTGACCAGACCATCTGCATCTCCCTGTACTCTAGCACTCCTCCTCACTGCCATCCACATGGACAATTCTTGCTCCATCTATAAACTCTTTTATCAAGCTCCCTACATTTACTTATGGGCTTTTACATTCTTCACCAGCCTATCAATTAACTGACAGGAATCCATAAAGACCAATCAAATTGTATCCCAAAACCAAGTGTGCATTTCTCTCTCTCTCTCCCTCCATCTATCTCTCCCCCTCTCTCTGTGAAGAACTGTCTCGAGATCTTCTGTCGGAGCAAAGTGAATACAGGAGTTGGAGTCTGTTCATTTTATGTTGCTAATTTTATCCATCTGAACTAATGCTCTGAATGCCCAGAGCCCATATGGAGGTCGGGAGCTGCAGTCAGGGTGATGAGCTGGTTCTGATGCACTGTTTGGTCAATCACTGTTACAATATATACAATCACTGTTTACCACATATATTAATGATTTGGAAGAGGGAATTAGGAGCAACACTAGCAAGTTTGCGGATGACACAAAGCTGGGTGGCAGTGTGAACTGCGAAGAGGATGTTAAGAGGTTGCAGGGTGACCTGGACAGGTTGAGTGAGTGGGCAGATGCGTGGCAGATACAATATATTATAGATAAATGTGAGGTTATCCACTTTGGCGGCAAAAACAAGGGGGTAGATTATTATCTCAATGGGGTTAGGTTAGGTAAGGGGGAGGTGCAGCGAGACCTGGGTGTCCTTGTCACTGAAAGTTGGCGTGCAGGTACAGCAGGCAGTGAAGAAAGCTAATGGAATGTGGGCCTTCATTACAAGAGGATTTCAGTATAGGAGTAAAGAGGTTCTTCTGCAGTTGTATCGGGCTCTGGTGAGACCACATCTGGAGTATTGTGTACAGTTTTGGTCTCCTAATTTGAGGAAGGACATCCTTGTGATTGAGGCAGTGCAGCGTAGGTTCACGAGATTGATCCCTGGGATGGCGGGACTGTCATATGAGGAAAGATTGAAAAGACTAGGCTTGTATTCACTGGTGTTTAGAAGGATGAGGGGAGATCTTATAGAAACATATAAAATTATAAAAGGACTGGACAAGCTAAATGCAGGAAAAATGTTCCCAATATTGGGCGAGTCCAGAACCAGGGGCCACAGTCTTAGAATAAAGGGGAGATCATTTAAGACTGAGGTGAGAAAAAACTTTTTCACCCAGAGTTGTGAATTTATAGAATTCCCTGCCACAGAGGGCAGTGGAGGCCAAATCACTGGATGGATTTAAGAGTTAGATAGAGCTCTAGGGGCTAGTGGAGTCAAGGGATATGGGGAGAAGGCAGGCACGGGTTATTGATAGCGGACGATCAGCCATGATCACAATGAATGGCGGTGCTGGCTCGAAGGGCCGAATGACCTCCTCCTGCACCTATTTGCTATGTTTCTAAATGGTAGTGGAAGTGAGGAAGGCTCAGAATACTTCTGGTCAGTATGTGAAGAGAAGTGCTGGACTCGGGATATGGAGTAAAGCATATACAGTGGGGAAAAAAGAGAGGATGAAGGAAGAGAGGGAGACGGAGAAAAAAGTGAGAGAAAAAGAGTCCAAGGGGATAGATTGTGACCTTACCCAGAGAGATGGCAAGTAGGACGGGGCGGAGCAGGCAGGTGAGCCGCCCCATCTTGAACCGTCTCTGGGAGTCGGGAGGCTTGGATGTTGTCGAAAAGAGCTTCCGGTTCACTGCGCCCGGGGGAAAGGCGGCCGATCCGCGGGCGTCGAGCTCACGGAGTCTGGGGCCCGTTGGTCTCTGCAGCCGGCACACTCCCTCTTACTCTGCTCGGCCTCACCCACAATCTCTCTCTCTCTCTCCCCAAATCTCTTTTCCAATTTCTCTCTCTCTCTTAATTCTGGCTGCCCGAGTATATCTCCCCATTATTTCTCCATTTCTCTCTTCGCCATTCATGTGCTTCTCATGACCCCATCTCCTCCCATTGGTCTCTCCCGCTATTTCTCTCCTCCCTTCCCATGTTTCTCTCCTTCCCACCATTGTTTCCCACCCACCCATCCATTTCTGTTCCTACATAACGCAGGTTTTAATCTCAACCCTCATGTTCCTGCCCCACCCCATGCCTCTATGTCACTCACCAGCATCTCCATCCTATCACAATCTTCCCCCAAGCCTGGGTGCATTATCTCTGGGAGTTGGTAAGGGGACCAAGGCCTTGGACCCGAGTAGAGCCATGATGCCTGGTGTTGTGTACACCAAACCCTTAATTTTAGCCGTCCACACTGCCCAATGTTATGTGTACCGATCACTTCACCCCCACCCCCGCTATTTGGTGTTGTGTACAGACTCATTCGCCACTCCCAATTTTCATTGTCATGTACCCAACCCTTTAATCACCACCACTGTCCAGTGTTGTGTGTACATCAACTCATACCACATTTCACAGTCTAGTATTGTATACACACCAACCCCATCACCCATTTATTGTCTAGTGATGTGTACACTAACCCCACCCCTCCCCAATATCCAGTGGTGTACAGATCGAATATATGGTAGGGGGATAAGGATTGATGAGGTGTGAAATGTGAAGCCAGAGGAAGGATGGAAATGGGGCGCGGGTGGGAGAATGGGAAAGGGAGAATATGTGCACATCTAGATGGGGCAAGGGGAAGCAAGGTTTGTAGGAAAGCTCCTCTAGTATCTTTGGTTTGTAGGTTGGTTATGTAAAATTGGAATTAATCTACAAACACCGCCCCCTTCTGTGAATTCACCAATATCCGGTAACTAACCAACTAACAACCCCACCCCCTTCCATTTCCCCCCATCTCACCACTCTTTCCTGTGCCCCACCCGGATACACACCCATTCACCTGTATTCCTTCCTCTGGTTTCACATTTCAAGCTTCTTCCATCCTTATCTCACACTTTTCATCTCTGGCCTTTGTCCAGACATCTGCCAATCAATCCTCCTCGGCTGCACCCACCTATCACTACCAGGCTTTCTCCCACCCTTACCTATCCTCCAGCTTTCTCTCCCACCCCCACTATAAATTAGCCTGAAGAAGGGTCCCGACCCAAACGTTGGCTATCCATGTTCTCCAGAGATGCTGCCAGACCCGTGGAGTTAATCCAGCACTTTGTGTCTCATCTGTTGGCAAGACTTGCAGGCTTGAGTTGTAGGGAGAGGCTGGATGTACTGGGAGCATAGAAAGCTAGGGGTGACCTTACTGAAGTGTACAAAATCATGAGGGGCATTGATAAAGTGAATGCACACAGTCTTTTTTCCCAGTGCAGAGAATTGTGAACCAGCGGGCACAGGCTTAAGGTGAGAGGGGGTAGATTAAGAGAGCCATCTGGGGCAACCTTTGCACTCAGACGGTAGTGTATATCTGGAACGAGCTGCTATAAAAAGAATGCAGTGATATAATTAGGAGTATTGGACAGATATGAAAAGGAAGGGTTGAGAGGGATATGGGCCAAATACAGACAAGGGTCTGAAGAAGGATCTCGAGGTGTCAATTATGGGGAGAAGGCAGGAGAATGGGATTGAGAGGGAAAGATAGATCAGCCATAATTGAACGATAGAGTAGACTTGATGGACCGAATGGTCTAATTCTGATCCTATTCTGATTACGAACATGAAAAAAAAGTTTGAAAACACATACCTCCAGGTTCAAGGGCAGTTTCTTCCCAGCTGTTATCAGGCAACTGAACGGTGCTCTCATCAGTCAGAGTGCAGTTTTGACCTCCCATCTACCTCATTGAAGACCATTGAACTATCTTTTAATTGGACTTTATCGTACTTCAATATTATATCTTTGCACTAAATGTTGTACACCTTATCCTCTGTGCACTGAGGAAGGTCTAGTTTAGTTTATTATTGTCACATGTGCTGAAATACAGTGAAAAGCTTTATGTTGCATGTTATCCAGTCAAAGAAGACTATACATGATTATGATCATGCCATCCACAATACAGATAAAGGATAAAGGGTACACATTGAGTGCAAGATAACGTCCAATTAAAGATGGCTTGATTGTATTCATGTATTGTCGTCTCTTTGACTGGATAACACACAAACAATAGTTTTTCACTGTACTTTGGTACACATGACAATAATAAACTAAACAAATTATTGGGTAAGTCTGAAGAAGGGTCTCGACCGAAACATCGCCTATTCCTTTGCTCCATAGATGCTGCCTCACCCACTGAGTTTCTCCAGCATTTTTGTCTACCGTCGATTTTTCCAGCGTCTGCAGTTCTTTCTTAAACATCGGGTAAGTCAACATCAGACATGTGCAAGCAGTTAAACACCAGTTGATCGAAGTTCAGAACTAGCAAAGAGTCATAGAGTCATACAGTGTGGAAACAGGCCCTTCGGCCCAACTGCCCACACCGGCCAACAATATCCCAGCTACACTAATCCCATTTGCCTGCACTTAGTCCATATCCCTCCGAACCTGTCCTACCCATGAACCCATCTAACTGTTTCTTAGACGATGGGATATATGTCTTATACAACTGCAACATGACCTCCAAACTTCTATACTCAATACTCTCTGATGAAGGCCAAAGTGCCAAAAGCCTTTTTGACCACCTTATCTAACTGTGACTCGACCTTCAAGGAACCATGCATCTCTATCCCTAGATCCCTCTGCTCTACAACACTACCCAGAGGCCTACCATTTACTGTGTAGGTCCTGCCCTTATCTCACGTCCCAAAATGCAACACCTCACACTTCTCTGTATTAAATTCCATCAACCATTCCTCCGTCCACTTGGCCAATCAATGCAGATCCTGCTGCAATCTTTCACAACCATCTTCACTATTTGCAAAACCACTCACTTTTGTATCATCAGCAAACTTGCTAATCTTGCCCTATATGTTATCATCCAAATCATTGATGTAGATGACAAACAGTAACGGGCCCAGCACCTAACCCTGAGGCACACTACTAGTCACAGGCAACCAGTCCGAGAAGCAACTCCATCACCCTCTGCTTCCTTCCATGGAGCCAATTTGCTATCCATTCAGCTATATCTCCTTGGATCCCGTGCGATCTAACCTTCCAGAATAGCCTACCATGCGTAACCTTGTTGAACGCCCTACTGTACGCCATGTACACAACATCTGCAGCTCTGCCTTCATTGTCATTTTTGGTCAAGTCTTCAAAAAATCAATCAGATTTGTGAGATATGACCTTCCATGTACAAAATCATGCTGACTATCCCTAATCAGCCCTTGCCCATCAAAATTCTTGTATAACCTGTCCCACAGAATACTCTCTAGGAAACTTTCCAACTACAGATGTTAAGCTCACCGGCCTACAGTTCCCAGCATTTTCCCTGCAGTCATTCTTAAAAAGAGGCACAACATTTGCCACCCTCCAGTCTTCCCGCATCTCTCCTGTATTTAAGGACGACTTGTAAATTTCAACCAGGGCTCCCGCAATTTCCTCTCCAGTTTCCTGCAATGTCCTTGGGTATATCTGATCAGACCGTGAAAATTTGTCTACCTTCATACATGACAGTACCTTCAGTACTTCTTTGACGGTAACACTGACTGCTCTCAAAACACTTCCATTGACTGCCCCATGTTCCTCCATCCTACTGACTTTCTCCTCGGTAAATAGAGGAGAAATGCTCATTGAATACAGAGGAGAAATACTCATTGTTCAGCATGTTCCAGTTATGAGGAGGGGTAAGGATGACAAAGTAAGGAAACTTTGGATGACCAAAGAAGTTTTAAATTTGATCTAAAACTATAACGAGAAATGCATGCAAGGTTTAAGAGAATGGAATCGGACAGGGCATTTGAGGAATATAAAGAAAGGAAGAGCAAATAAAAGGGCCAAAGGGGCCACGGAATGGCTTTGGCAAGTTGAATTAACGAAAATCCGAAAGCTTTTTATACCTATATTAAAAACAAGAGGGGAACTAGGTAAAAGATAGCACCACTTGAGGATGAAGGAGGGAATGTGTGCTTGGAGCCTGAGGATGTAGGTGACCTTGCATCTGTTTTCACCAAGGGACAGTGAGATACATAGATACATAGATACATAGAAAATAGGTGCAGGAGTAGGCCATTCGGCCCTTCGAGCCTGCACCGCCATTCAATATGATCATGGCTGATCATCCAACTCAGTATCCCGTACCTGCCTTCTCTCCATACCCCCTGATCCCCTTAGCCACAAGGGCCACATCTAACTCCCTCTTAAATATAGCCAATGATCTGGTCTCAACTACCCTCTGTGGCAGAGAGTTCCAGAGATTCACCACTCTCTGTGTGAAAAAGTTTTTCCTCATCTCGGTCTTAAAGGATTTCCCCCTTATCCTTAAGCTGTGACCCCTTGTCCTGGACTTCCCCAACATCGGGAACAATCTTCCTGCATCTAGCCTGTCCAACCCCATAAGAATTTTGTACGTTTCTATAAGATCCCCTCTCAATCTCCTAAATTCTAGCGAGTATAAGCCAAGTCTATCCAGTCTTTCTTCATATGAAAGTCCTGACATCCCAGGAATCAGTCTGGTGAACCTTCTCTGCACTCCCTCTATGGCTATAATGTCCTTCCTCAGATTTGGAGACGAAAACTGTATGCAATACTCCAGGTGTGGTCTCACCAAGACCCTGTACAACTGCAGTAGAACTAAAGCTAACATACCATTCACTTTCTTCACTGCCTGCTGCACCTGCATGCCTACTTTCAATGACTTGTGTACCATGACACCCAGGTCTCGCTGCATCTCCCCATTTCCTAATCGGCCACCATTTAGATAATAGTCTGCTTTCCTGTTTTTGCCACCAAAGTGGATAACCTCACATTTATCCACATTATACTGCATCTGCCAAACATTTGCCCACTCACCCAGCCTATCCAAGTCACCTTGCAGTCTCCTAGCATCCTCCTCACAGCTAACACTGCCCCCCAGCTTAGTGTCATCCGCAAACTTGGAGATGTTGCCTTCAATTCCCTCATCCAGCTCATTAATATAAATTGTAAATAGCTGGGGTCCCAGCACTGAGCCTTGCGGTACCCCACTAGTCACTGCCTGCCATTGTGAAAAGGACCCGTTTACTCCTACTCTTTGCTTCCTGTTTGCCAGCCAGTTCTCTATCCACATCAATACTGCACCCCCAATACCATGTGCTTTAAGATCATTGTGGAGAATATTTAAATGCAAGGGCAGTTTGAGATTAAGGTGTTGGGCTCTTGAAGAGCATTAAGGTGGATGAGATGGATAAATCCCCAGGATCTGATGAAATTTATTCCAGGTTATTGAGCTAGGTAAGAGAGATTACAGGAGACTTGACAAAGCCTAGACTATGATCTCTGCAAACCTATCAAGGATGCCAAGAGACAATACCAAGACAAACTTGAGTCCCAATATAGGGGAACATGATGAATGGGATTCTTCTTCTGAATACACCGGAGTGATTGAAATCAGGTGTGGGAATTGTGGGAACTGAATTGTTCTTCCATTTTGCCATGATCATGGGCAGCATTTCATACCGTGGGAACTGAACATTAATTCAGTAAAGTTTCCCATCATCGCTAAGTTCAACATGCCTGGTCTTGAAGTCAACAACGTGAACAGCTGCATGTCTTGTATTTTTAGTGATAAGTCTTTGTTGATAGGGGTAAGGGCAGAATACTGGATCACAATATCTAACCATGTGAATAAATGTACGTTACCTACTCCACCTATGCCCTGTCAGAAATGGTATAAAAAGGATGCATGCTTTGAGTCTGTAGTCTCTTGCTTGACTTTTCTCATCTGACGTGTTATTGCGAATAACAATATAGTTGACCGTCAAGTCTTGTGTAATTTATTCTGATAGTTTTGGAGGTTCCATGGAGATCGGTAATATCAACCAGGGGTCGCGAAAGCGGAGGCTGGTGACAGATGCTTCAGCCTCGAAAAGAAAATGGTAAGGATTTTCCTTACATTGAGTCTTTTCTGTCGCTAGTTCCCATTTGAACCCAGGTAGGCAAGGAGTGCAGCCAAAGCCGGAACAAATGTGAGTGACATTTGGAGTAAGCCAGGTTCCTGCCTAGGTGGGTGTGAGTCCCACACGGATTCGTTTTTCAGGTTAAAGCCCTATGAACATGGGTTAGAGTCCCACCATAAATGTAAGTCAGGTGCCTGTGAGAGAGGGTTTGTGTCCCACTGTTACAGTGTGGTTTGTAAGATCATTTTGATTGTGGGTAAGAGTCCCAAGATGAGTTAATATGGTTAATTCAAGATGGCAGAAGAACTCCAAGAGGGTATATGCACATTATGGATCAGAAAGTGTAAAGAAGATACAGAAATGGATAGAGCGGACAAAGATGAGAGCAAAAGGATTTCCCCCTGATGGGACATTTATTTGAGATCTAGTAGAATCTCTTTGGGAAGCCTTGCAAGTTGAGGAGAAGTGTGGTTGTCAGGATGTAGGGTAGTCCCCATATATGGACTGGCATAAGGAGGCAGAGAAGAGAAGTCAAGACGCAGCAGAGAAAATTATGAGCAGAAACATAAAGTAGAGGAGCCTCAGAATAACACATAAACAGAAACCATGGAATTTAGTATCTCGACAAATTACAAATCCATGGCCATATTCCACCACTTAATTCTCCATCCATGGAATGAGTAATGGTTTCTAGAACTAAAACTAAGACAAACAATGATGACAAGACAATGACTGGGACTATGGGGTTCCCATATGTCCTCAACCCCCAATTCCATCACTGTCTGCCCCACCCCCAGCTGTAGAAAACACACGGGCATCCCCTCTACAGTGTGTTCATCAATCATCTGCAGATACAACCTATGCAACACTAGATTCCTATACTTCTCTCACATGATGAAAGACACGTAGTCAAAAATCCAATCAAGGGGGGGAGCAGCAGTGAAGCCGCAGCTCAACCACGTATACCATCCACTCACAAATCCTGAACATGATTTTTTCTTTGATGGATCCTCCACCAGAGCACCTGATGGCTCCCTTCAAATGAGCTGTGCAATATCAACTTTCAATTCCACTGGCAGGTCAGGTTATCTTCCAGCTGCTCTACTCAGGTTGTTGAACTTTTTTCTCTCATCCATGCTTGTATTCTGGCCAAATCTAGCACTGTTAACATTTATACAGATTCTCGCTATGCTTTCATGATTTTGGCAAATTGTGGGAATCCCATGAGTTTTTAACCTCTTCTGACATCCCTATACAACATGAATTTTGGATCGATAACGTTCTGTAGGAGCCATTTATGTTTCGGCTAGTTACTGTTGGCATATTATATTATTTTGCCTAGATATTTCTAGCAGTATTATTTTGGACACTTGGTGGCGGTAATTTGATGCTTAGTGGGCGTAACATAAGGGCTTGGGGGACAGGGAGTGATCAGACCAGGCATAGGAAGTGGAGAGTACACAGTTCTCATCATATGGGAGAACAGAAAGTTACAGCTTGTGTGGGAATAAGGAGAACCTGGTATGTTCATCCATTTGTACAACGACTTCAATAAAGAATCAATTAAAAATAACAACAAGATTTGTTCTTTTTCATCTGTGTAAGACCACTCCTACCTACCTATGTAGTAATGGTAACGGAAAGTTGGACATTGGAAAGAAAAGAAATTGCCATTATATTTAAGTGAGAACTAGCTCCATGAGTGCAACTGGAGTATGTGAATCATTCACACAGAACAAAGGATTGTTTTATTTCACAAGCCTGACGTCGTCAATCCAGATCAACTGGAGAAGGTCGCCACCTGCGCTAATCTGACTAACAAAGATTGAAGACCTCGAAAGCCAATACGCAGGGAGAGAGTGAGTGCGCAGAGCACTAAGCTGTATTGGAAAACGGCTGTCAAAATGGAGAATTTTGAAGACCTTGAGGATCTGAGCGATATATCAGTTGTTTTGAAATACCAGCCGCAGGCTTACGGCTTTACGTCAACATGTCTCAAAAGGATAGTGAGCCAGTATGTCTAAAGCTCAGTCACAAGAGGGTGATGTTGGACAGGATTCTGGAAAGGAAAGAAGCATCATTAAGCACACCGACAAAGGCTGGGAATTGTTTATGGAAAAGTGTCAGAAGTCAAGAAACTTGATATGTAAACAAGCTAACAAGTTAATTGAAAAGCTGAAGGAGCTCATGAAATCAGATGAAAATGTGAATGAAGTACAATCTAACCTGGTTCAAATATTCAAGCTCTGTAATGAAGTCAGAGAAAAGCAAGAGTCGTTGATGAAAGTACCACAGCCTGAAAAGGAGCTTGAAAAGCAAAATCAGTGGTTTCAACAAAGAATGGAAACTTTTAATGATGTCGAGAGGTGGTTATCGGAAGTTGGACTATACACATGGTATATACATTTGGTATAGCAAACTATACACTCCATAGGTGAAAGTGTCATACAACAGAGTGTTGTAGAGTCAGAAGTTGGACCTGAAGACAGTGTCTCAAATGTCTCAAAACAAAGATCAGGCTACAAATCTAATTCTTCATCATGTGCATTTTCAAAGGCCTCTGCAAGCTTAAGAGCTCAGGCAGAAAAGGCTGCTCTTTTGGTACAGGCTACCGCCATGGACAAAAGGCACAAGCGGAACAATTGCAAAGAGAGACAGAGCTGGCAAAGCTTGAGGCACAAAAAGAGCAATTGAAACGAGAGAAGGAACAGCTGGAACTAGACGTTGCTGGCAATAGCCAATGTGCCAGTAGATCAGTGTACTTGAGTCCAATGGATCAACACGTAGCTCTAGAATATCTCATGGGAGGAGGTCTTGTGTGAGAAAAGGAACTGCTCAAAGGAACACATCCGCTAAATTAAGTCCACAGGCAGATGAATACTTGCCTGATCATGTACAACAGGTTGTTAGACCAATCCAAACAACTCATGGACAACCAGTTACAGCTCATGTTATGACCCATCTAACTCAACACTCTATTCAGGGGCAAATGTACAGACTCATATAAAGAGGAGCCAGCAGGGGCATGTTGGTACTATCCCCCCCGGAAACCAACATGATATCCGAAACTTAAAGCAAAGGCAAAATGAGTGCAATGCTCTTCTGCTCGACAAAATCTCTCTTCTACGTTATCACCAAGAGACATTCCTGTTTATGATGGTGATCTTTTGCAGTATGAAGTTTTTATCACGGCATTCAAGAGAGGAGTGGATCAGAGTGATTGCTTGCATTTTCTAGAGCAATACACTAGAGGGCATCCAAAAGATTTAGTCTGCGGTTGCTGGCATTTGCCTCCAGCCCAGGGCTATGAAAGAGCAAAAGATCTGCTTAAAGAACATTTAGGTAATGATCATAAGATGGCTACTGCTTACATGGCTAAGGCTTTTGCCTGGTCGGTGATCAAGCCAGAGGATTTGAAGGCATTACAAGCATTCTCGCTGTTTCTTAGAGGTTGTTGCAATGCTATGGAACATCTCACCTATATGGAGGAAATGAATGTTGCTTCCAATATGAAAACTATCCTTCTAAAACTGCCTTACAGGCTCAGAGACAAGTGGAGGGTTAGGGCATGTCAGTTACAGGAAGCGCGTAGAAGTCGAGCTAGATTTTCTGACCTGGTAGACTTCATGGAGAAGCAAGCGGGCATACTGTCAGATCCACTTTTCGGAAATATCCAGGATGCTAGATCAATGGCAACTGTCAAAAGCTATACTTTTGCTAAAGCAAGAGAAAGGTCAGGACCAAAAGAAGGCAATTTTGCTACAACTGTAATACCTGTAGAAGCAGCAGTACAAGAAAAGTTGACAACGGATGGAACGAGAAGAAATGTATCCACCACCAATACTCAAGGTTCTTGTTTGTTCTGTAATAAAAGTGGTCACACATTGGGGATGTGTCCACAGATCAGGAAGAGGGGGCACAGAGAAAAGATAGATTTCCTAAAGGAGAAGGGAGTCTGCATTGGATGTTTGAGGACACATGAGCAAAGACTGCAAGAGTCGTACGACTTGTGACGTGTAACATAGAAACATAGAAAATAGGTGCAGGAGGAGGCCATTCAGCCCTTCAAGCCAGCACCGCCATTCATTGTGATCATGGCTGATCGTCCCCTATCAATAACTCGTGCCTGCCTTCTCCCCATATCCCTTGACTCCACTAGCCCCTAGAGCTCTATCTAACTCTCTCTTAAATCCATTCAGTGACTTGGCTTCCACTGCCCTCTGTGGCAGGGAATTCCATAAATTCACAACTCTCTGGGTGAAAAAGTTTTTTTCTCACCTCAGTCTTAAATGACCTCCCCTTTATTCTAAGACTGTGGCCTCTGGTTCTGGACACGCCCAACATTGGGACCATTTTTCCTGCATCTAGCTTGTCCAGTCCTTTTATAATTTTATATGTTTCTATAAGATCCCCCTCATCCTTCTAAACTCCAGTGAATACAAGCCTAGTCTTTTCAATCTTTCCTCATATGACAGTCCCGCCATCCCAGGGATCAATCTCGTGAACCTACGCTGCACTGCCTCAATCACAAGGATGTCCTTCCTCAAATTAGGAGACCAAAACTGTACACAATACTCCAGATGTGGTCTCACCAGAGCCCAATACAACTGCAGAAGAACCTCTTTACTCCTATACTGAAATCCTCTTGTTATGAAGGCCAACATTCCATTAGCTTTCTTCACTGCCTGCTGTACCTGCACGCCAACTTTCAGTGACCGGTGTACAAGGACACCCAGGTCTCGCTGTATCTCCCCCTTACCTAACCTAACTCCATTGAGATAATAATCTGCCCCCTTGTTTTTGCCGCCAAAGTGGATAACCTCACATTTATCTATATTATACTGCATCTGCCACGCATCTGCCAACTCACTCAACCTATGCAGGTCACCCTGCAACCTCCTAACATCCTCTTCACAGTTCACACTGCCACCCAGCTTTGTGTCATCCGCAAACTTGCTAGTGTTGCTCCTAATTCCCTCTTCCAAATCATTAATATATATGGTAAACAGTTGCGGCCCCAACACCGAGCCTTGCGACACACAACTCGCCACTGCCTGCCATTCTGAAAAGGACCCGTTCACTCCTACTCTTTGCTTCAGGTCTGCCAACCAATTTTCTATCCATGTCAACACCCTACCCCCAATACCATGTGCTCTAATTTTAGTCACCAGTCTCTCGTGCGGGACCTTATCAAAGGCTTTCTGAAAGTCTAGATACACTACATCCACTGGCACCCCTTCATCCATTTTACTTGTCACATCCTCAAAACATTCCAGAACATTAGTCAAGCATGATTTCCCTTTCATACATCCATGTTGACTTGGACTATTCCTTTTACTGCTATCCAAATGCCCCATTATTACCTCTTTAATAATTGACTCCAGCATCTTTCCCACCACCGGTCAGGCTAACTGGTCTGTAATTCCCCGTTTTCTCTCTCGCTCCTTTCTTGAAAAGTGGGATAACATTAACTATCCTCCAATCCACAGGAACTGATCCTGAATCTATTGAACATTGGAAAATGATCACCAATGCGTCCACTATTTCTAGAGCCATCTCCCTGAGGACCCTGGGTGGCAGACCATCAGGTCCAGGGGATTTATCATCCTTCAGTCCCATTAGCCTACCCAATACTATGTCTCGCCTAATGAAAATTTCTTTCAGTTCCTCTACCCCCTTAGATCCTCTCCAGTACATCCGGGAAATTGTTTGTGCCTTCCTTGGTGAAGACAAATCCGAAGTACCTATTCAACTCTTCTGCCATTTCCTTGTTGCCCATAATAATTTCACCCGTGTCTGCCTTCAAGGGACCCACATTTGACTTTGCTACTCTTTTTCCCTTAATATATCTAAAGAAGCTCTTACTGTCCTTCTTTGTATTCCTGGCCAGCTTCCCTTCGTACTTAATCTTTTCAGCCTGTATTGCCCATTTTGTTTCCTTCTGTTGTCCTATGACGGTTCCGGCTACTCTTTGCTGTGTTATACATCTTTTCTTTTAGTTTTATTCTATCCATAACTTCTCTTGTCAGCCACAGTTGCCTCCTACTCCCCTTAGAATCTTTCTTCCTTTTTGGAATGAAATGATCCTGCGTCTTCCGGATTATTCCCAGAGATTCCTGCCTTTGCTGTTCCACCGTCATTCCTGCTGGGATCCCTTTCCAGTCTACCTTGGCCAGCTCCTCTCTCATGCCTTCGTAGTCCCCTTTGTTCAACTGCATCACTGACACTTCCGATTTAACGTTCTCTTTCTCAAATTGCAGATTAAAGCTAATCATATTATGATAACTACCTCCAAGCGGTTCCTTTACCTCGAGTTCTCTTTATCATATCTGGTTCATTGGACAACACTAAATCCAGAATTGCCTTTTCTCTGGTCGGCTCCATTACAAGCTGCTCTAAGAACCCATCTCGGAGGCATTCTACAAACTCTCTTTCTTGGGGTCCTGAACCAACCTGATTTTGCCAGTCTACCTGCATACTGAAATCCCCCATCACCACAGTGGCATTACCTTTGTTACATGCCAGTTTTAACTCCTGCTGCAAGTTACACCCTACATCCGGGCTACTATTTGGGGGTCTGTAGATAACACCAATTAGTGTCTTCTTGCCTTTACAATTCCTCAACTCAATCCACAGTGATTCTACCTCGTCAGTCCATCTTCCCTCACAAGGCACTGAATTCCATCCCTCACCAGCAGAGCTAACCCCCCCCCCTCCTCTGCCCACCTGCCTGTCCTTTCTATAGGATGTATAACCCTGAATATTAAGTTCCCAGGCCCGATCCTCCTGCAACCACGTCTCAGGATCCCGACAATGTCATATCTACCAACCTCTAACTGAGCCTCCAGCTCATCTACTTTACTTCTTATACTTCGCGCATTCATATACAATACTTTTAATTCCTTATGCATCTCACCTTTCACATCGATCCCTATTACACTTGGCCATACTCTCCTATCCCTTTGTGAGCTTCCTTTCCCGTTAATTCTGGGGTCATTAACCATCCCTTTACTCTTTTTCCCTTTAACTCCATCCTCGACTATCCCATTTGACACCCCACCCCCCTTATTCAGTTTAAAACCACCCGTGTAGCAGTGGCAAACCTGCCTGCCAGAATGCTGGCCCCCCACCTATTAAGATGCAATCCGTCCCTTTTATACAGTTCCCCCTTACTCCAAAACAGATCCCAGTGATCTAAGAAACTAAATCCCTGCCCCCTGCACCAGCTCCTCAGCCACACATTCAGGTCCCGTATCTCCTTGTTCCTGCTCTCGCCAGCACTAGGAACTGGAAGGAAACTGGAGATAACAACACTGGAGGTCCTGCTTTTCAGCATTTTTCCGAGCTCTCTAAAGTCACGCTGCAGAATATTCATCCCCTTCTTTCCGACATCGTTTGTGCCGACTTGCACTACCACTTCCGGCTGTTCACCTTCGCCCTTGAGGATTTTCTGCACTCTGTCCGTGACATCCTGGATCCTGGCATGTACAACCAAGATCATCCTGAAATACATCACATTGAACAAAAGAACACAGAGAAGCCAGAACATATAGAACAGAATGAGAAGCCAATTGTCAGTAATGCTCTTCCCTCATCTCATATGTGTGGGCATATTGCGGCCAGTGAAGAAACCTACATCTTCTCCATTGTACCAGTACAGGTAAAGAGCCACAAGGGGGGGGGGGGGGTGAGGGGGGGCACAGTGTTGCAAACATATGCATTTATGGATCATGGAAGTGGCGGCGCTGTTAATCGGCTGTGGCTCGCCTGCAGTCCGTCTGTTTTTACTTTTTTCTGTTGTTTTTTTAGTCTTGTTTTGGTTAAGTTTTAGTTTGTTGGGTTGTGTTAGGGGGGGGGAGAAACATGTTTTCTGTCTCTTCCTTCGGGGGAATCCGACTTCTTCGTGTCGTATCCCCCTTCCCTGCCTCCGTCTGCGGTGAGGCCTAATGGCGGGGCTGGCGGCCTCCATCCTGCGACCGACCCCGAGGCTTCGGAGGCAGAGCCAGCCAGGACTTACCAAGTCCTGGCTGGCCGTCTTCGCGGCTGAGGCAGCGGTGGCCCGACTTGCTGGTGCGGCATTCTGGCTTTCGGCGGCGGCCTGGAGCTGATGCAGCGGGGTCCAGAGCGGAGACTGCGGGACCCGGAGCTGGGGCAGCGGCCCGGAGCGGAGACTGCGGGACCCAGAGCTGATGCAGCGGGGTCCAGAGCGGAGACTGTGGGACCCAGAGCTGGTGCAGCGGCCCGGAGTGGAGACTGTGGGACCCAGAGCTGGGGCAGCGGCCCGGAGCGGAGACTGCGGGACCCGGAGCTGATGCTGTGGCGGGCCGTCTCGGAGCGGAGACGGCGTTCCGGCTTTCGGCGGCGTCGACATCACCACGGAGGTCCGCTGGACTGGAGGGCGGCATCTTCGGCCGGGATCGATCGCCTCAGCGCTGAGGGAGTACAAGGAAGGAAGAGACGGTGACTAAGACTTTGCCTCCATCACAGTGAGGATGTGCTTGGTGAACTCACTGTGGTGGATGTTTTAATTTGTGTTAATTGTATGTTTGTTATTATTGGTTCTGTGTATGACTGCAGGCATCACAATTTCGTTCAGACCGAAAGGTCTGAATGACAATAAAGGAAATCTTGAATCTCATCTTGAATCTACCTTTTACACAGAAAGCTTGATGAGAAGGCTGAACATTGCAGGACAAAATACTAGTATTCTCTTGCCTACCATGAATCAAGAGAAGCCCGTGATCAGTCACCATATCTCAGGTTTGGAAATATCTAGTCTGGACAAAGACGATTTTATACAACTATCTGATGTGCTCACACATAAGACTATGCCTGTTTCTTACCTAATCATACCCGGACAGGAATACCTGATACAATGGCCTTACTTGAAGGATATCAAGATTCCTAAAATAGACTGGCATGGACCTACTCATCGGAACAAATGCTTCAAAGCTATTGGAACCTTGGGAGCTGGTCAACAGCCAAGGGAATGGACCATTTGTCATGAGGACGTTACTGAGATGGGTCATCTATGGTCCCCTGAGAAGAGACAACGAAAGCAGGGATGTAAATGGCTGCCCTGTTGCTGCTGTCCATCGAATATCCATTGTAAACCTAGAGAAGCTACTGGTCAAGTAATACAATCACGACTTCAGTGAAAGAACCAGCAAGCAAACAGAAGAAATGTCCAGAGAAAATCTAAAATTCTTGTATATTATGATGCCTTTGAAACAGGAAGCAGTTCGAATGGCAAGAGACCTGACTTCCCTCTGTCAAATGGGAGGATTTATGTTGTCAAAGTGCATCAGCAACAGCCCATGCTGTATTGGGAACCATTCCACAATAACACAGAGCCAAGGAGACCAGAGAGTTGGACTTGGACAAAGACAATCTGCCTATGGAAAGGGCACTGGGATTGCACTGGTGCGTTGAAACAGATGTGTTCAAATTCTGAATTGTGGCACAGGAACGACCATACACAAGATGGGGCATCTTGTCCGTGGTTGGCTCTATATATGACCCTTTAGGATTTCTTGCACCATTTAGTCTGCCAGCCAAGCTGATTACACAGCAGCTCTGTAAGGAAAGACTTGAACATACCCCAAACCTTCTCTCAGCGATGGACAGGATGGTACCCGGACGTGGCGCCAACGGACGAGAAGCCGAAGCAAAGTGGAAGCCAAATAACCGAATGGAAATGAAGCCGAAACGCCAAATAACCGAATGGAAACGAAGCCGAAACGCCAACTAACTGAAAGGATGGGACGCCTAAATGCAAACTAAATGAAAGGGCGGAACGCCTAAAAGCCAACTAACCAAAAGCTGCGTCGCCTAAAAGCAAACTCACCGAATGGCCGCTCTGCTGAAACACCACCCACCAGAAAGGCAGCGTCCCCTACAAGCCAACGAACCGAATGCCGCTCAACAGAAAAGTCAAATAACGGACAAGATGTTGCCGGGGTGCGGGACTTGGTCCAGACCCCCTCATCCATCACATCACTGTGGGGGGGATGAACATTGTCTCACACCTCCGCTCCTCCCGACCCACAGCCCACGGAGGGTGGCCGTGGGAGAGTGGGAGCTGCTCCGAGGGACGTGCACCTTCGGCCGCTTACAACTTGGTGCTTGGGTTCAGATTGCCCAGTCACCTATGGCTTGTGTGGAAAAATGACCCCCACCTTCCCGCCGGTGGAGACGGGAAGGTGGGGGTCATTTTCCAACACAAGCCATAGGTGACTGGGCAATCTGAACCCGAACACCAAGTTGTAAGCGGCCGAGGGGAGCGCAACCCTCGGGGGTGGGGGGGGGGGGAGAGTGGGTGTAGATAAATTTGTTCGTTGACATACACACTTGTCATCGGCCCACCAGGGAATGTGTGTGTGTCCCCATGTTTTAAAAGAGATTTACTTTGCCCCAAGCCGTCTGTCCCCGTGGCCGGGGTGGGGTTGAATCACCCGGTGTGGGTGTAAGGGTCTGAGGGTCGCGGGGGGAAATCGCCCTGGTGTGGGAGTTGGCATCCGATGGCGGTGCATCGCGGTCAGTGACTCTGTGTGGGCGGAGGGACCAGCCTGTCCCGACCCACAGCCCGTCACAGTGCGGCCACACGGGGAGATGAGGCGGAGACGTGGCCGTGGGGGCTGTCCCAAGGTTGCGCTCCTTCGGCCGCTTACAACTTGATGTTCTTGTTCAGATTGCCCAGTCACCTATGGCTTGTGTTGGAAAATGACCCCCACCTTACCGTCCCCACCGGTGGGAGGGTGTTGGTCATTTTCCCACACAAGCCACAGGTGACTGGGCAATCTGAACCCAAGCACCAAGTTGTAAGTGGCCGAAGGTGTGCATCCCTCGGGACATCCCCCACTCTCCCACAGCCACCATCCGCAGGCTGTGGGTCGGGTGGAGCGGAGGTGTGGGACACTGTTCATCCCTCCACAGTGATGTGATGGACGCGGGGGTCATGTCCGTTATTTTCTGTTGACCGACATTTGGTTCGTTGGTTTGTAGGCGACGCCGCCTTTCAATTAGGTGGTGTTTCGGCAGAGCGGCCATTTGGTGAGTTTGCATTTAGGCGACACAGCCTTTCAGCCAGTTGGCTTTAAGGCGCCCCGCCCTTTTGTTTAGTTTGCATTTAAGTGTCCCACCCTTTCGGATATTTGGCGTCTCGGCTTCATTTCCATTCGGTTATATGGCTTCCACTTCTTTGCTTCAGCTTCTTGTCCGTCAGCACCACGTCCGCACATGAGACACGATGGTTAGCAGATCTCAAAGTGGACCGGCGCATAAAGCCTGCAAACTTTGATGAAATCATATATGCACAGCTTTTCAGATGCAAGCGAAAGTAGCTACGTTACTGTTTCATACCTAAGACTGGAAGATGATAACAAATAAGTGCATTCATAATGGGGAAATCCCGGGTGGCACCATTAAAACAAATGACGATTCCCAGAATGGAGCTTACTGCTGCAGTCCTAACTATCAGAGTGGATATAATGCTGCAAAAGGAATTACAGCTTCAACTGGACAAATCCATCTACTGGACTGATAGCACAACGGTGCTAAAGTACATCAACAATGAAACCAAATGCTTTCAAACATTTGTAGCAAACAGGATCACTTTTGTCAGGGATGCTACTGATGTATCACAATGGAGATATGTTTGCACAAAGGAAAATCCTACAATTGAAACCTCTAGAGGACTAACAGCAGGCCGCTTCTTAAGCTATGAGAGATGGATCAATGGACCAGAGTTTCTCTGTAAGCCAGACAATGGTAAAAAATTTGGAATCTGCAATCTTTGCTAATGATTGTCATTGTCAAGTATCCATTTAGACCAGGGGTCGGCAACCTACGGCCCCCGGGCCTAATGCGGCCCATAACCCCAAATCATCCCGCCAGCAGGCGGATTTTTTTTCATTGTAATCATCCGGCCCGCTGAGCGGCGAGCACGGCTGAGCGCTGAGCTCTGACTGTACCGCATCCTGCGCAAAGCCTCCGGCACGGCCCCGCACCTTCTGTGAACACGTTTAAGAAAGAACTGCAGCTGCTGGATAAATCGAAGGTAGACAAAAATGCTGGAGAAACTCAACGGGTGAGACATGCAAGGATTGCATGAGGCTGCCTCACCCGCTGAGTTTCTCCAGCATTTTTGTCTACCTTCTGTGTACACGTTATTTGATGCCTGCCATCCGGGGCGGGATAGGGGCGGGATCCATGTGTACATGTGATAGATGTGGCCCGCCATCCGCTCACAGACATGTGTCCTGGCCCCTATGCAGAACAAGGTTGCCGCCCCTGATTTAGACCGTGGGCCGAGGTGCTTTTTCGTTTTATTTCGTGACCCAAATCACGTATCTGCCAGTATTTCGAACAAATTGTGTAAAAATATTATAGAGATCATACTTGAAACTCGTCAAGACCAAAACCTGCACATTTTTTAAAAACATGAGATAAACCTCCAATTTTCAGTGTAGTAATTGTCCAATCAATGCATGTTACGCCAATTGACCAATCACGTGGTTTGTTTCATGGTAGCTAGGCAGGGAGCATTTTGGGATCATGGCTGCCTCCTAATTACGTCAAAACAATAGCAAGGTTTTGAAGGAATAACGGTAATGCTAACCTTGCTGATAATTTTGTTTTACAACTGATTTATCATTGTAAAGTTATGATGTGAACTGTGAAATGAAAATGATAAATAAAAATGTAGTGCTAAGGTTAGGATTAGCATTAGGGTTAGGGTCAGTCAGTCGGTCAGGCTGTCGACCACCCGTTCCCCCAACGCAATATTCCACCATTCACTCATAGCCCCCAATGCACCAGATGGATTTTTCTCAAAGTATGGTTTTGTAAATTTAAAAATGTGAATAACTTTTAAAATATAACATCAATCTGAACAAAACTTGTTGAAAACACACAAGACAATTGTAAGGTGGTGCAAAAATTGTAGATCTATCGTGTACAGTTTTGCCGTTAATCAGGGCAGCAAAAGTATGTGCACAAACAAACATGCAAACTTCTCACAGACAAGATGAGGACCTGTTGGGTCCCATCCCCTCAACGAGCGGTTGCGGGGGGGGGGGGGGGGGGGGGTGGGGGCAGCCTGCGATGCATTTGCTCCATGCCCTGCGGCCTGCATTCATTTGCTCCATCCCCCATCCCCCGCCCTATCCACATGCATAGCTCACAACTGCGCAGGTGCGGTTTGAGGGAGAGGGAGGGAGGTAGAGAGGGAGGGGGAGGCGGAAGAGAGGGAGAAGGTGATGGGGTACAGAGAGGGGGTAGAGATCGTGGGGGGGGCGCAGCATCACAGGGGAGGGTCATAAACCATAGGTCCTAATATTCACTCCCTAGAGATGGGGGGGTAGAGAAGGAGAGGGGGGCATAGAGGGAGGGGGAGGGTGTAGAGGGAGGGGGTAGAGAGGGATGGGATGAGGGTAGAGATGGAGGGGGTAGAGATGGAGGGGAGTACATAGGGATGGGGTTAGATAGGGAGGGGGGTACAGAGGGAGGAGGTAGATCGGGAAGGGGCAGAGAGGGAGGGCAGGACAATTTGTTCTATTTGAACTTATTTAATTGTGCACGCCAGGTTGATTGCATTCGTGGAAACACCTGAAGGTTACAATCTCCCACCACTGCCCCATTGTGATGTCATATGTAAATGAGATCGATTGTGATTGAACGTCTGTGAGATGGCACTGTGACATCAGCAATGGAAAGTGCTGCAAGAGTCTCCCACTGAATTAACTGAAGTTAATTTTTTGAAATAAATGATTAAAACTTTGGTTATAGGTTGGAATGCGACGGGAAGATGTTTATCCCGTTGAGGGAAAAAATGTGTGCAGCATGTGTGAAAATGGGAAGGCTGTGGATAAGTGTTTTGGAAGAAGATACAAATTAAGGAGATTATAAGAAAGCCAACTCAACCCTGCATACACACCGAAATTTAGAATGTTGACAACAAAAGGAATAGTTTTAGTATAATATAGATACTAGACCAAGTGCAGACCCGTTGGGTCTGCTCCCCAACGCAATATTCCACCACTCACCCGTTCCCCCAAAGCAACCCGTTCCCCCAAAACAATATTGCACCACTCACGCATAGTCCCCAACTACGCAGGCGCAGATCATTTCTCCTCATCCGCCAGCACTCCCTCCTCCTCCTCTTCACTCTCCTTCTTCAATCCCTAGAGAGGGAGGAGGTAGAGAGAGAGGGAGTAGAGAGGGAGGGTAGAGGGAGGGGGAGGAGGTAGAGCGGGTCAGGGAGGGTGGGGTAGAGAGAGGGGAGTCGAGGGAGAGGGTAGGGTTGGGGGAGGGAGGGTAGAGAGGGAGAGGGAAGAGAGGGAGGGGGTAGAAAGGGAGGGGGGGATAGAAATGGAGGGGGTAGAGAGGCCCCGTGCTCGGCCCTCACTCCAGCTCAAGCACCACCCTCCCCACTGGGCGTCGGCGGGCACGGCTCTCACTCCAGCTCGAGCACCAGGCTCGACTCCAGCCAGGGCCCGTGGCTCCAACCTCGCCACCAGATGTCGGGTGCTGGCAGCCGCCGCTTGATCGCTGGAGTGCCCATCCCTCTCGGAGTGTCCTGTCTTGCCTTGCGAGTCCATTGTGACGTCCTTCAGGTATTTATTCCGGAAATGGGTGAGTTTTCGGGCTGTTTTTAACACTTTAAACGATTAAAAAGTTCAGATATATAGGTGGAAATGCGACGGGAAGATGTTGATCGCCTCGACGGGAAAAATGTCTAGAATATGTGAAAATGGGAAGACTGTGGCCTAGCGTTTGGAAGAAAATAGGAATTAACCAGATTGTGCACAAATAACACACACACACACACATACAAGAGAAGAGTTTTAGTTATAGGTATGTGTAGATATAGATACTAGACCAAGTGGGACACATTGGGCCCCGTTCCCCCAATACAATAATCCACCGTTCCCCAACGGAACCCATTTCCACCACTCACCCGTTGCCCCAACGTAACCCGTTCCCCCAACGCAATATTCCACCACTCACCCATAGCCCCCAACTGCGCAGGCACAGCTCGTACACTGCCTCCCCCTCCTTTTCACCCTCCCTCTTGATCGCTGGAGTGCCCCTCCCTCTCGGAGTGTCCCGTCTTGCCTTGTGAGTCCATTGTGACGTCCTTCAGTGATTTATTCCGGAAATGGGTGAGTTTTCGGGCTCCCTACCATCAGTCACTCCCTCCCTCTTCTCTATCGCACTCCCCCACAAAACACAATGTTTAAATAGCACTTCTTCTCCTCCTCTCCCCCATTCCCTCCATCTCCTTACAACAATTAAACACTCTTGATTGGCAGTTTATGTAAATGAAATCCCATTGTGACGTCATAGCTGCAAACTGCCAGTATCTCCCAGCAACTGCCACAGCGTCAATCAAATTATTGTTCTCAAAGTGGGGTTTTGTAAATGTTTAAATGTGAAATATAACATAAATCTGAACTAAACTTGACACAAACCACCATGGGACAGTTGTGAGTAAATTTTAGCGCTATTGTGTACTGTTTTAGTGTAGTTCTGGGATCACATGGATACACGCGCACGCATAGATAGTTAGAAACAAACAAGGTGAGAGTTTTAGTAATATACTAGACCAAGTGCAGTCCCGTTGGGCCTGTTCCCCCAACACACATTAATGGAAGGGGGGGGCGGGGCGGCATGAGGCATCACACACACTAACCACCCCCACACACACACTAACTACCCCCCTTGATATTATATTAATATTATTAATTTGCTCCTTTTACCCCCTCCCCGCCCTCTCCACCTGCGCATAGCCCC
>CM075981.1:19564687-19590219 GCA_038087875.1 Malacoraja senta | reverse complement strand
CCGGGCGAGTGAGTGGGCTGTCAAATGAGGAGACAGAGAGAAGCAGCTTCTGACTCTGGAAACCCACAGCTGGAATGAGCGCGCAGGCGGGCGGGGCTTCACGAGCTGCGCTGACAGTGAGGAGAAGTTCAGCTCGTGAGGTGCTGCTGCTCCGAGATCTGCAGAACAAAGATCCAATAGCGGAACGGAGCTGTAGAATCTTTGTGCTGCAGAACTTTCTCGGATCTTTCTGCGCCTTTAATCCACAGCGACGGGGGGGGGGGGGCGGAGCCATGGGCCTAGATTGGTGGGCATGTGGGCATTGTGACGTCAGTAGCTGGCAAGCGGCGATTATATTTTAAAATGTGCGTTTTGTGAACAACTTTATTCAAAATCTGGGAAATAATTGACCGAATTTAGAGAGGAGTGCATTTATGAAATCATAAGTTAAATCCCTACCGAAATTGTAAAAATCTCCACGTTTTTGCGTCTGGTTTTCGAGAAGATACGTTTCAAAGGCAAAAATGACATACACCCACACACACAGAGTTTAAAAGTATATAGATACTAGACCAAGTGGACCCGTTCCTCCAATGCAATAATCCACCACTCACCCATTCCCCCAACACAACCCATTTCCACCACTCATTCATTCCCCCAATGCAATATGCACCACTCACCCATAGCCCCCAATGGCGCGCGCGGCTTATTTCCCCTCATCCCCCACACGCCCTCCCCCTCCTCTTCACCCTCCCTCTCCCCAACCCTCACTCCCTCCCACCCTCCATAACCCCTCTCCCCTCCCTACCCCCCTGACCCATTGGGCTCCATTCCTCCAATGCAGCCATCCGTTTCCCCAACGCAACCCGTTTCCACCACTCACCCCGTTCCCCCAATGCAACCCGTTCCCCAATGCAATATTCCACCACTCACCCATAGCCAACTGCGTAGGTGTGGCTCATACACTCCCTCCCCCTCCTCTGCACCCTCCCTCTTCTCTCCCCTCTCCTTTTCCCTATCCTCAGTCACTCCCTCCCTACCCCCTTGATCTGTTGGGCCCCATTCCTCCCAAATGCAATATTGCACCACTCACCTGTTTCCCCAACGCAACCTTTTTCCACCACTCACCCATTCCCCCAATGCAATATTCCACCACTCACCCATAGCCCCCAACTACGCAGGTGAGGCTCATACACACCGTCCCCCTCCTCTTCACCCACTCTTTCCCACTCCTCCCCTCCTCTCCTTTTTCCATGCCGTCACTCCCTCCCTCAACTCCTCCCTCCCCTATCGCACTCCCACACTGAACATAATGTTTAAGTAACATTTGTTCACCTCCCTCCCCCCCCTCTTTACAACAATGTAAGAAGTCTCTCATTGCACTGGGTGGAGCTTATCCCCAACACTTGATTGGGCAGCTGAGATCCCATTGTGATGTCATTGTCGGGTGGAGGACTGTGAGATCTCATTGTGACCTCATAGCTGGAAACTGCCAGAATCTCCCAGCAGCTGCCACAGCAACAGCCAAGTTATTGTTGTCAAAGTGGGGTTTTGTAAATGTTTAAATGTCAATGAGTTGTGAAAATATAACATAAATCTGAACGAAACTTGACACAAACGACCACAGGACAATGGTAAGTAAGGCTATGCAAAGATTATAGCGTTATCGTGTACCATTTTGCGTAGTTACAGGATACGTGCAAGGCATAGATAGAAACAAACAAGATGAGAGTTTTCGTAATATACTAGACCAAGGGGGACCCATTGGGTCCCGTCCCCCAACGCAATAATCCACCACTCACCCGTTCCCCCAAAGCAACCCGTTTCTACCACTCACCCGTTCCCCAACGCAATATTCCACCACTCACCCATAGCACCCAACGGCGCAGGCGTGGCTCATTTCCCCTCATCGCCCAACACTCATTCCCCTTCTTCACCCTCCCTCTTCTCTCCCTTCTCCTTCCTCCCTCTCCTTTCCCCTACCCTCAGTCACTCCCTACTCTGTCAATCCCTCCCATCCCCCATAACCCCTCTTCCCTCCCTATTCCCCTGACCCATTGGGCCCCGTTCCCCCAACGCAATAGTCCACCACTCACTCATAGATCCCAACTGCGCAGGCGTGGTTCATACACTCTCTACCCCTCCACCTTCCCCTCTCCCCTTTTTCCTACCCTCAGTCACTCCCTCAACTCTCCCCTATTGCACTCCCCCATTAAACACAATGTTTCAAGAACATTTCTTCTCCTCCCCTCCCCCACTTCTTCCCTCTCTTCACAACAACAAATCTCTCATTGAACTGGGTGGAACACTGTTGATTGGCTGGAGGACTGTTCACGGCAGCTTATGTAAATGAGATCCCTTTGTGACATCATAGCTGGAAACTACCAGAATCTCCCATCAACTGCTGCAGCATCTGTCAAGTTATTGTGCTCAAAATGGGGTGTTGTAATTTTTTATATGTCAATAACTTGTGAAATATAACATCAATCTGAATGACTGAATGAAACCTGACACAAACCACCACAGGACAATTGTGAGTAAGGTGGTGCTATCTTGTACAATAACTCTGTGATTCTCTCCACAGATGCTGTCTGACCCTCTGAATGTGTGACAGTGAACCGGTGAATAATGTTCCTAGTGCCTGATGCACCACATCACCAGGCAGTGAAAGGCTGTGTAAGAGTGACTTCACTGATGAAATGTTCACCGGTTAGTGTTGGCAGAGAACGTAAAACATCAGCAATAAGCCATTGGCAATAGGTGACCCTGCTTCAGCCCTAGAGAGGGACCCAGGAGTTTTAGGGAGGTGTAGACGTCCATGGCCTCTTCCCCATAGCAATGGGGAGAGGGGTGCCAGAACCTAGCAGTACATATGTCTTCCTGGGTGAGGTCTTGACCCGAAACGTCACCCATTCCTTCTCTCTAGAGATTCTGCCTGTCCCATTGAGTTACTACAGCATTTTGTGCCTGCCTTGGGGTCTCGCTGGATTTTCCATGGCTCCTCACTCGTTCCTGAACTCTGGCACTTCCCCCCAGGATGTAAATAAGTTAAAACTAAAACTGGGTCGAATACCCCTAGAGCGGCTATGGAACATCAGCGGCGATACGGTCAGTAACACAGAACACGGAGCAGGTGTGGTTACATATAACAGTCTTGGACAGAGAGTCAGGAAGACTGGGGGTGGGGTCACCACTGGTCACTGCAGAACCCCTGGTGTTGAACACGGTTTCTCCTAAGCGGCCCAATGAGAAAATGATCGAGGTTCCAGTCGGAGGGAAACTCACTCCTATCATCCTCCCTTTGCACTGGAGATGGGCATCGTTCCCCAGTAACTGGGCATGTACAGAAGCACTCACTGCCCAATGGAGGTAGCAGATGTTCGTGAGCTGGAGTCTCTCTGTCAAGGGGTGACTGAGCTGGTGTCTCTTCTCAGGCGGTGTCTGTGAGTGAGTTCTCTCTGTCTGAGCTGCCGAACCACGTCCAATCCATTCTTCAATCACAGCATCTCCGCCATTTCTGTAGGACAGAGAGCAGAGGTGAGGAGACCAGTGAGTGCCCATTGACAGACACGTATCAGTGTCCCCACTCCAACCCCTCTTCCCTCATAAAGCAGCAGCTCAATACCAACTGTCCCTGTCCCACTCGACACATGCACCCCCGGGGCTTACTCTTGTGAGTCTGCCCATTCTGAGACCCAAATCATCACGAAATGCCATGGAAAACATCTTGGACAAAACACGCCCCATCTCCAACTTCACAGTAACTGGGTGGGGGAGAGTGTACCCCAGTAACTGGGTGTATGGGGGGCAGTGTACCCCAGTAACTGGGCATGTGGGGACAGTGTACCCCAGTAACTGGGTCTGTGGGGGACAGTGTACCCCAGTAACTGGGTCTGTGGGGGACAGTGTACCCCAATAACTGGGTCTGTGGGGGACAGTGTACCCCAGTAACTGGGTCTGTGGGGACAGTGTACCCCAGTAACTGGGTATGTGGGGACAGTGTACCCCAGTAACTGGGTATGTGGGGGCAGTGTACCCCAGTAACTGGCTGTGTGGGGGACAGTGTATCCCAGTAACTGTGTGTGTGGGACTGTGTACCCCTGTAACTGGGTGTGTGGGGGACAGAGTACCCCAGTAACTGGGTGTGTGGGGGAGAGTGTACCCCAGTAACTGGGTGTGTGGGGGACAGTGTACCCCAGTAACTGGGTGTGTGGGGGACTGTTCTGTCATTTCCCACCTGTGGTCCTTTCACAGTTCCTGATTCCACTACAGGGTGTCAGTGATGGGCTACAGGAGACCCCCGCTGGGGACCTTGCTGTTGCTTACCGTTCCTGTACATCCTATTGTTCTGGCCAAGCTAGATGACTGATTTTGGATTCCACAAGACTGTAGGGGGATGAACACAGGTTACAAGACTGTAATCAGCGATCCGCTTTCTGGAACCCTCTCTCCAACTCCACATTACAAATCCTTCCCCATCTTCCATTCTCTGCCCATCCCTGTCACAACCCTGCACCTCCCACCTTCTCCTCCGAGTCTCCTCTCTCCTGCCCTTTCTATCATCTTGCCCACATTCCCTGCCCCTCCCCTATCAGCTCCTCCCACCTTTCCTACCCCTTGTTCTGCACTCCCCTGATGACCCCACACTCCCCAGACTGGTGCAGACACTCACGGGTACAGAATGAAGCACGGCTCTTTGGATCTTCTCGGCACCAGTCGACCCAGCCAGCACGCAGCTCGGCCCACGTTACATGTGTTGCACTCAACATGCAGCCGTAAGCGATGGCAATGACCACAGTAATCACAATCAGAACCCCAATGGCGATCAGCATTATCACCCACCACGGCAATCCTGTAGCTGGTGAGGAGAAAAGACTGTGACTCCAAACCCATCGTCTCTCCCTGTGACACGGGGTGGACAGATCCACTCCCCCCACCCCAGTTTCATGCCCCCACTGCCACTCCCATCTCTCCCCACTAAACCCCAAACCAGTGCCTGCCATCCGGTTTCCTCTTCCTGTACAGCCAGGCCTGTTGGGCACGTCCCAGTGGCCAGAACCACATCAGCAACAGGTTGCACGGCCACAGTAGCTCAACCATCTCCCATCTGCCACACGCCCTCACCCACTTTAGACTCCAACCCACCCCTCCCTCACATTTCACTGCCGCCTATACTAACATTTCTTTGTCTCTCAGGTGTGGTGAAGAGTTCCTCATCTGAAACGTGAACTGTTTCTCTTTCCACGGATGCTTCGTCCTTTTGGGAAACTGCAGTGTTTTTTTTAATTTTCACTCCCCTCCTTTTCCTCCTCCACCCATCCATCTTCCCAATTGCCTCAAATCTCCCCATACATCACTTCCCTCCAATCCCTCTATCCTCTTTCACCCTCTATCCAGAGCAATACCCCTCTATCCTCTCCAAGCACCCCTCACTTTACCCCCTCCATATATTACCCCAGTTTCTGAGTTAGACCAAAGTTGTTTTCTTTTTTAAAGGAAATTCCACAATTACCAGCATCGCACTCGGACAGTATACATTACAATTGTATACATACAGGTATACAGGATTGTATTCATACAGTATACAATCAACAAACCTAAAGTTACAACAATCTTATCTCGACACACTTGAGCCACAGCAGCATCCACTGCTCCCAGGCAGCCTCCAAGGGGCCAGTAGATGCTGAACATTCCCTCTCAATGTCACCCAGATATGGACATAACTTCCGAGAGGATCTGGTAGTCAGGGTGGAACTTTCGACTACCCACAGCTGCACCTGTGAATTGACATCTGGCTGGGCCCAGGAGCAGACCAATGAGGAGGTCTCCTAACAGACCCACCAACTCCCCAAGGCCCACACTGGGTGCCCAAAGATCAGGAGCACGGTCTGAAGTGTAACCAGAACTTGAGGAGCAAACCTTCCAATATACAAACAGAGACTGTAAACTCTCACATGCCATGGTAATGTTAAACTGGTTAAACTGTACATGTACATGTTAATCTGATTTTTTCAGGCCTTGGAAGCGACAGATGCTGGAGAAACCATGAATCGCCTCATTCTACATCCTGCCTGAGGCAGACTTCAATCACACTATGGAAGAATTGAGCGCCACGATCATAAGCGCAACATAGCGTATACAATGTCTTTCATTATTAATGTGACGTGTTGCATTTTGGGAACATAATTGTCATGCATTTCCGGAGTCTAACCAGGATAGGACCTACACAGGGCTCTGGGGAGAGTTTGTAGAGTCAGTGGCATCTAGAAGTGCAGGTACATACGTAGTTGCTTCACATCACAGGTAGACAGGGTGGTCAAGAAGGCTTTCGGCACATGGCTTCATTAGTCAAGTATCAAATATAGAAGTTATAGGTGTAGAAAAGAACTGCAGATGCTAGTTTAAATCAAAGATAGACAAAAAATGCAGGAGTAACTCAGCGAGAGAGGCATGATGCTCTCTGGAGGGAAGGAATAAGTGATGTTTCGGTTCGAGACCCTTCAGACTGTTGTCAGTGGAGTAGGCGGTCCAGAGATAATATGTAGTCGGAGACAGTAAGACGGGTAGGAGCACTGGGAAGGGGAGGGGATGGAGAGAGAGGGAAAGCAATGGCTACTTGAAGTTAGAGTAGTCAATGTTCATACCGCTGGGGTGTAAGCTACCCAAGTGAATATGAAGTGCTATTCCTCCAATTTGTGCTGGGCTTCACTCTGACATGGAGGAGGCCCAGGACAGAAAAGTTAGTGTGGGAATGGTAGGGGGAGTTAAAGTATTGAGAAACTGGGAGATCAGGTAGGTTTAGGCAGACTGAGCGGAGGTGTTCAGCGAAACAATAGCCGAGCCTGTGCTTGGTATCACCGATATACAGGAGTCCACAGCAGGAACAGCGGATACAGTAGATGAGATTGGAGACGATGCAAGTGAACCTCTGAATGCTCAGGATGCAAGTCCCTCAGCACTTCCTCTCTTGGAATATCAGCCACAGCAGCAGGTCCTCAGTGGCTCATCCTAGTCGAGATTCCAAGTTGAGCACTTTCCTGTCAAGCTCCTTATCTCTGACTCCTGCCCTTGCTTGATCCATTCTCATACTCCTGACACAAGAGACGAATGTGAGGCTTGCCCACAAGAATGAGTCGCAGAGCCAGTGATAATCCAGCTGCCAGTTTGTAAAAGTGCGACCGTGCACAATGGGTTGAACTCTGCCCACACCAGATGGTGGACCGACCATATCACTGGCCACATGGAGGCCACCGAGATGCAGGAGATACATGCCTGTGAAATGTGCAGGCAATCAATCCGGGACCACCAGGTGGAGTCAGGATGGAGATTTTACCAGATGTCCACCAAGTCAAAGGAATCAACCAGTGTACTCCTGCCCTCAAGATCACCACATAGCCAGTCTGAACATCTGCAATGACCGGAGACCTCTTTGCTAGTTTCATTACATCTTGGTCCTCAGAGATGGGAGTATACCGTGACTTCCCATAGGAAATACAAACCTGGCACCTGAAGTCTCATGGGGGGGGGGGGGGGGGGTTGTCTACATAATCCACCTTTGCGCGTCTTCGAGTGGGGTAGCTATCTTATTGGCCTCACCTTTCCAGCTGGAGACCCTGGAAGTCTAGTCTTCTGCCAGGTAGTTGCATCGTGTGCTTGTGCATGCTGTAGATTGGTTATTGCATGTGAACCAATCATAGTAGAAATAGCATCACTAACCCCACCTTACTGTATGATTCATACTAACACCCACTTCCTATACTGGTCAGTCTTGGAAGCGGTAACGATGAACTAACAACTAACAACCTGCTGTACCGCTATACTATGGGTGCCAATTAAAGATGATCTTGAACTCCAGATTGTACAGTTTGCTTATTTACATGGTGTCATTAAGCTTGGAGTAACCCACTGCGTCGTTTATAGGTTTTTATTTCTGTTTATCAGTTTTTTTTTACTTCACTATGGCTCAATCATGCAGTAAGCCTGCACAGCTTATCTTCGATTCTGACATAGGGGAACGATGGAGACTCTTTGAAATTGACTACGAACACTACATCAATATCGTCCACCGAAATGAACCAGACGCGGTCAAGGCTTCCTTCCTACTTAACCTGGCGGGACCCGAAGCCATGATGAGAGCTCGGAACTTTGAATACGCACTAGCCGTCCATGACGACAACGATCAGGTAGTTGTGCCTGCCGAGTCTATGCGTGACCCTAATGTTTTACTGCGTAAATTCCGTGAACTATGCGACCTACCCTCGAGCCGCATTTTAGAAAGAGCCAAATTCTTTGCGAGCACCAGCTTCCTGTTGAGCCGGTAGAAAGATTTATTTGTGACTTGAAATATATGGCCCAAAGATGTAGTTTTCAAATCATGACGAATGAGTTGATTCGGGATAAACTTGTCAGTGGTATGGCTGATCAAAAGCTAAGGACTGAGTTACTGCGGAATGCTGATTTAACCCTTGAGCAAGCAATGCATGCCTGTCGTATGTCTGAGATTGTTGCTCCATTAAGCGAACAGCTTGACTCTGAGAAGAAGACCATAAACCTGCCGGGTTTCAACAGACTACAAACACCAACCGATAACAAAAAATGTATGACTGAGCCATCTCGACCGGCTAACCGGGGATTTGTCAATGAGCCCCCTCGGAGATGACCTAACTGTAATTACTTCCACAACAAGGGGCGAACTACCTGTCCGGCTTACGGAAAACCTTGCAATTACTGCAAAAATGAATCATTTCGCCGTCGTTTGCAGAGCCCATGGGAAAAGACCCTCCACCTCAGCGTCTAATCTGCACCTGTGGCAACAAACCAAACAATACCTGAATCTCAAGACCAGCTCGGCTCTGCCCATGAAGACGATCCAATTAACACATATGAGGAGTCGACTGTGCATTCACTCCTTCACACAGCTGGTAAGATTCTGGATCCTTCTGATCTAATGACAATTAATAACAAGCCAGTGAAGGCCAAGCTAGATACGGGGGCCCGCGTGAATGTAATGTCTGTGCACATCTACAAGAAGATAAGGAATAATGAGGCCTTGACTGGAGACAAGTTCACCTAACATGCTTATGGGGGGGGGAGGTCTTGTATCCTCTGGGAAGAACCACTTTCAAATGCATGCTGAAGAACACCACAAGAAATCTAACTTTCTATGTTTTGAATTCTGACTGTGACTCTACTGGGCATCCATGCATGCCAAGACTTAGGGCTAGTCTCCTTTGACCGGTCCATTCATAAGCTGCTAATATCTGAGGACCGGATAAAAGGATACCCTGATCTATTCGGTGGCAAACTAGGCAAGCTGCCTGTTACCTACAAGATATCCATTGACCCCAACGTTGACCCAGTCGTCCATGCACCTCACCGTGTGCCACACGCTATGAAAGACAGAATCGAGTCTGAACTAAAAAACATGGTCTCCTTGGACGTACTAGCCGAAATCAGCAAACTCACTGACTGGGTTTTCACCATGGTTGCCAACCTTAAGAAGGACAAAAACGAGCTCCGTGTTTGCATCAATCCAAAAGATTTAAACGCTGCCATCAGGCGTCCACATTATCCTATGAGGACTGTTGAGGACGTCGCTGTGCTGATCGGGCGAGCAACAGTATTTTCCGTCCTCGACGCAAAAAGCTAGTTTTGGCAGATACCGCTAGATGACGAGTCATCAAACCTGACCACATTCGCCACTCCGTTTGGCAAATTCAAATTTCTCAGAATGCCATTTGGCATTAACTCGGCCAGCGAAGTTTTCCAGAGAAACATGGAACTGCTGTTCCAGGGACTCCCGTGCGCCATCATCGTAGACGATATTCTGGTATATGGCAAAGACACAGCGGAGCATGACAACAACCTAAAGCTCATCATGGACCGGGCACGTCAAATCAACCTGAAATTCAACCCTAATAAGTGCAAGTTCAGGGTTCCAGAGGTCACATATGTTGGACATGTTTTCACTCCTGACGGTCTTAAACCCGATCCAAAGAAAACTGCTGCCATCACAGAGATGCCAGCCCCCACCGACGTGTTTAGCCTACAACGATTCCTGGGTATGGTGAACTATCTGGGAAAGTTCATACCGAACCTCAGTGAACTGAGCTCGCCTCTGAGACAACTCACTCGGAAGGATACTGCCTGGTCCTGGTTCCAGCAACATCAACAAGCATTTGACTCTTTAAAGTCGAGGCTGACCAGCGCTCGAACCTTGACATTCTTCAACCTGAAGCGTCCTGCCACTGTTACCTGCGATGCCTCATGATACGGGCTGGGCGCTGTCTGCCTACAAACATCTGCCAATGGGACTTTACGACCTGTCTCTTATGCCTCCCGCACCATGACGGACACCGAACAGCGCTACGCGTAGATCAAGAAAGAGCTGCTGGCTGTGGTCTTTGCTTGTTATAAATTCAAGGACTTTATCTTTGGGAAAGTTTTCACGGTCGAGACAGACCACCAACCTCTTGTGACCATCCTCAATGAACCTATACACGCAGCACCTGCACGTCTGCATCGTATGATGATGCAGCTCCAGCGATTCGACTTCAAAATCATTTACAAGAAGGGTAAAGACATGCTCGTTGCTGACACCCTCTCTCGTGCACCACGGGCATCCAGCGAACGACACCCCTATGAACGGGACGAGTTTACGGTTCTCAACATTGACTTCGTTCCCACGGAACGATTGCGTCGCCTAGCCGAACACACAGCCGCCGACGACACTCTCCAGCTACTCTCATCCATAATCAAAAGAGGCTGGCCAGACAGACAATCCAGCACACCACTGGAGGTGCAGCCGTTCTTCTTAGTCCGTGACGAACTGGTAATACAAGACGGTGTCATAGTTAAGGGCCACAAAGTCGTGATCCCTTCATCCTTACGTGACGAATACTACAAAGAGGCACACAGCGACCATCCAGGCACTGATGCCACGCTGGCCCACGCACAGAATATGTTTTACTGGCCTTGTTTGGCGAAGTACATACGGGACAGGGCAGCCTCCTGCCCCATCTGCAACAGCCTGGCACCGCATCAACAGAGACAGCCCCTGCTCCAACAACCTCCACCAGCACTGACCTGGATGTCGCTGGCGGCAGACATTTTCGAATGGCACGGTAAACATTATCTAGTCCTGGTCGACTCCTACTCTAACTGGTTCGAACTTGATTTACGGCCCTCTACCACATCAGAAATGGTCATTCAAAAGCTAGAGACACTTCTCCACATTTGGCGCACCTGTCCGCTTGCAAACCGACAACGGAAGACAATTTACCAGCCACGCGTTCAAACACTTTGCCAACCGATGGAATTTCCACCATGTCACGAGCTGCCCCGAATACCCAAAGTAATGGGCTCGCTGAACGGGCCGTCAGAAGCGCAAAACAGCTAATGGAACGCGCCCACCCAGCCAAGTCGGATGTGTACCTCGACCTTTTAAACCCCAGAAACATCGCTCAAGACGGGGTCCTGGGCTCATCAGCCCAACACCTGATGTCCAGAACAATGAGACCACCGATACCAATGGCCCAGCAGAAGCTGGTGCCACAGGTGCTGAAGCCAGCCACGATCCAGGAGCGCATCCAGGAGAAACACAACATCCAGAAACGATCACATGGCAAATCCAGCAAACCACTTAAACCGCTACTGCTGGGCCAAGTCGCCCGTTTGCAAACTGCTATGGGACATTCCCGTCTAGGTTGCATTGTTGGCCCGTCCAAAGAACCCCGATCCTACCTTGTTGACATCGATGGCGCCTTGTAACACTTGCTGGCTGTGGAGGAACCACGTCCCCCACCAGCCGATCCTTTCGCTCCACCTCTACTGTTCCAGCCTTCTGCTGCTGTGGCCACTAGTAGGTATGTTACAAAACTTATCTTCAGTCACGCTGTAATTCTGCCACTGGCCGTGTGCGCGATTTTGACGCCTTTAAGGGGGGGCGGGGTTAAAACGCAGTTTCTCCTCCCTTGTCCTGAATTATATTTAGTTGGAGTACAAGCGTTGGCTGACAAATCGTTCCTAGCGGCGTTTTGTGAATTTTTAATTTTTATTAAATCGTCAATGTCAGCGCTGGAGTAATTTTAAAAGCAGCACCTAAAGCGTCAACACCGATAACGGGGACGGATTTCACACACGGGACAGGTAAACGAAAGTGGTTTCTTTAAATGTATAAAAGTGCTTCTTAAGAAGCCTTTAATTCACATTTTTTCATGCGACACGGTGATTTTATTCCCCGAACTAACGGCAGTATTTTTCATGCCGATACGGGGTTAAATTCACCGCAAATGAACGTTCCAAAAGATCGCGTTCCAGAAATCCTCACTCACAAGATGATTTAAATGCCCATTAATTTACAGGTATTAAACATTCAATTCCTTCCATTTGGCCTGTAAATTCATGAAAATGAGATTTAAAAATTATGTTATATTGTGAATTATTGTGTGAATGTTATTTGGACAGGCTATTTAAAAATGTTAATCTATTCTTAAGAAATTGATAGATGTTTAGATCTAGTAATTGAATTTTGTAATTAGCTACAATTAGGTAACTAACTAATTATATGCTTTACTTTCATGTCTTCTAAGTAAGATTGTTTCATATTTGTTTCAGAATGCTTCAATCTATAATAACTGAAAATTTCTTTCAGTTCTCTTAATTTTTAAGAAAGTTATGGGCTTTTGACTGTCCTCGATCACAGCTTTTGTGTTAAGTCAATGGAAAAGCAATAGGGAACAAGATGCTAATTTCCGAGTATGAAAATGGCCATAACTTCTTTAATACTGAAGATATGAAAGTGAATTAGGTGTCAAATTAAACTTCTTTTTATGCTTTATCTGATGGGATAAATTGCAGACTTTATTTTTTAAATCTCAAAATTTTGTAACATTGCTACCACTAGTTCCAGCATGTCCCTTACTCCACACGTCCGGTGGCTATGACTAACAACAACACTACCTCTCCCGCATGCTCTTCTTGTCGGTCACCACGGATGTCCCCTGCTGCTTTCTCACTTCTGGGTTCACCGCCTCCCTCTAACTTTTCTGGCAAAGAGGGAGAGGGGTTGGTCCGTACGCGTTCGGGCTGTATTAGTAGACCGCCTGACAGATATGGCGAGTATGTTTGAATTCTAGCTGCATGTGTGTTTAACTATATTCGCTCTTTACGGGGAAGGATGTAGATTGGTAGAAATAGCATCAATAACCCCACCTTACTGTATGATTCATACTAACACCCACTTCCTATACTGGTCAGTCTTGGAAGCGGTAACGATGAACTAACAACTAACAACCTGCTGTACCACTATACTATGGGTACCAATTAAAGATGATCTTGAACTCCAGATTGCACAGTTTGCTTATTTACACATGCTATTGGACTTTGTGAACATGTTTGCTCCCATCGTCTGCATTTTGATGGTCGCCATAGAACAATACAGCACAAGAACGTGCCCTGAGGCCCATCAGTGAAGAAGTTGAAGGTACTGGTTGGCTGCTTTGACTTAGTAGTCATTTGGTGAAATCTTCATTCCCATTCCAGCTTTCTCACCAGGAAGTCTGGACAAGGGGTTCTCAGATCAGTTACCCCTGTAAAGTTCACTGGCATATGTGGTCTGCATTTTGATGGTCGCCATAGAACATAGAACAGTACAGGACAAGAACATGTCCTTTGGCCCACAATGTCTGGCCTGAATGTGGTGCCAAGACCAAATCTTTTTTGCATGCACTTAATCCATATATCTACATTCCCTGCATATCCAGATGCCTATCCGAAAGTCTCTTACAGTATATATTTCTATCAGGTCTCTTCACAACCTCCAGTGTTCCAGAGAAAACAATCCAAATCTGTCCAAACTCTCCTTGTAGTTTACACCCCTTAATATAGGCATTATTCTGGTAAACCTCCTATGCAAACTTTCCAAAGCCATCACGTCCTTCCTGTAATGCGGCATCCAAAACTACATGCAAAACTCCAAGTGGCTGAATCAAAAGCCTATAAAGCTGCATAATGACGTGTTGACTCTCATACTCAATGCCCAGAATTATGAAACAAGGCACACAGTACGCATTCTTAACCACTCCATTTACTTGTGTTGCCAGTTTCAGGAAGTTATTGACATGGACTTCAAGATCTCTCTGTACATTAATTGAGGGTCATGCCATTAATTATATATTTACCCGTTACATTTGACCTTCCAAAATGCAACACCTCACATTTGCTTGGATTAAACACCTTCTGCCATTTCTCCACCCATTTCTCTTGTGGACCTCTATGTCCCTGTATACATTGACTGCCTTTTTCACAGTCCATGTCCCTAGTAATCCTGGTGTAATCTCCAAACTTACAAACCAACCCGTCTACATTTAGATCCAAGTCATTTATATGTATAACAAACAACAGATGTTCGAGCATAGATCCCTGTGGAACTCCACTGGACACAAACCTTCAGCCTGAATATTGTCCTTCCACCACAAACCATTGTCTTCCATCAGTAAACCAGTTCTAAATCCATAGAAACAAGTCACTGTTAATCCTGAGCAGGAGCACCAATCTTGCTCTCAATTACAGCAAGGCCAAGGAGCTGAAACCTGACCTGCAAAGTTTCCTATCCATTTTCTCCAGAAATGCTGCCTGACCCATAGAAACATAGAAAATAGGTGCAGGAGTAGGCCATTTGGCCCTTCGAGCCTGCACCGCCATTCAATATGATCATGGCTGATCATCCAACTCAGTATCCTGTACCTGCTTTCTCTCCATACCCCCTGATCCCTTTAGCCACAAGGGCCACATCTAACTCCCTCTTAAATATAGCCAATTAACTGGCCTCAACTACATTCAGTGGCAGAGAATTCCAGAGATTCACCACTCTCTGTATAAAAAATGTTTTTCTCATCTCAGTCCTAAAAGATTTCCCCTTTATCCTTCAACTGTGACCCCTTGTTCTGGACTTCCCCAACATCGGGAACAATCTTCCTGCATCTAGCCTGTCCAACCTCTTAAGAATTTTGTAAGTTTCTATAAGATCCCCCCTCAATCTTCTAAATTCTAGCGAGTACAAGCCGAGTCTATGAAATATGAAAGTCCTGACATCCCAGGAATCAGTCTGGTGAACCTTCTCTGTACTCCCACAATGGCAAGAATGTCCTTCCTCAGATTAGGAGACCAAAACTGTACACAATACTCCAGGTGTGGTCTCACCAAGACCCTGTACAACTGCAGTAGAACCTCCCTGCTCCTATACTCAAATCCTTTTGCTGTGAATGCTAACATACCATTCACTTTCTTCACTGCCTGCTGCACCTGCATGCCTACTTTCAATGATTGGTGTACCATGACACCCAGGTCTCATTGCATCTCCCCTTTTCCTAATCGGCCACCATTTAGGTAATAGTCTACTTTCCTGTTTTTGCCACCAAAGTGGATAACCTCACATTTATCCACATTATCCGCAAACTTGGAGATGTTGCATTCAATTCCCTTGTCCAAATCATTAATATATATTGTAAATAGCTGGGGTCCCAGCACTGAGCCTTGCGGTACCCCACTAGTCACTGCCTGCCATTGTGAAAAGGACCCGTTTACTCCCACCCTTTGCTTCCTGTATGCCAGCCAGTTCTCTATCCACATCAATACTGAACCCCCAATACCGTGTGCTTTAAGTTTGTATATTAATCTCTTATGTGGGACCTTGTCGAAAGCCTTCTGAAAGTCAAGATATAACACATCCACTGGTTCTCCCTTATCCACTCTACTAGTTACATCCTCGAAAAATTCTATAAGATTCGTCAGACATGATTTACCTTTCATAAATCCATGCTGACTTTGTCCAATGATTTCACCATTTTCCAAATGTGCTGCAATCCCATCTTTAATAACTGACTCTAGCAGTTTCCCCACTACCGATGTTAGACTAACTGGTCTGTAATTCCCCGTTTTCTCTCTCCCTCCCTTTTTAAAAAGTGGGATTACATTAGCTACCCTCCAATCCTCAGGAACTACTCCAGAATCTAAAGAGTTTTGAAAAATTATCACTAATGCATCCACTATTTCTGGGGCTACTTCCTTAAGTACTCTGGGATGTAGCCTATCTGGCCCTGGGGATTTATTGGCCTTTAGTCCATTCAATTTACCTAACACCACTTCCCGGCTAACCTGGATTTCACTCAGTTCCTCCATCTCATTTGACCCCCGGTCAACTGCTATTTCCGGCAGATTATTTATGTCTTCCTTAGTGAAGACAGAACCAAAGTAGTTATTCAATTGGTCTGCCATGTCCTTGTTCCCCATGATCAACTCACCTGTTTCTAACTGCAAGGGACCTACATTTGTTTTAACTAATCTTTTTCTCTTCACATATCTATAAAAACCTTTGCAGTCAGTTTTTATGTTCCCTGCCAGTTTTCTTTCATAATCTATTTTCCCTTTCCTAATTAAACCCTTTGTCCTCCTCTGCTGGACTCTGAATTTCTCCCAGTCCTCTGGTAGGCTGCTTTTTCTGGCTAATTTGTATGCTTCATCTTTTGTTTTGATAATATCCCTGATTTCCTTTGTTATCCACGGATGCACTACCTTCCCTGATTTATTCTTTTGCCAAACTGAGATGAACAATTGTTGTAGTTCATCCATGCAGCCTTTAAATGCCTTCCATTGCATATCCACCGTCAACCCTTTAAGAATCAATTGCCAGTCTATCTTCGCCAATTCACGTTTCATACCCTCAAAGTTACCTTTCTTTAAGTTCAGAACCCTTGTTTCAGAATTAATTATGTCACTCTCCATCCTAATGAAGAACTCAACCATATTATGGTCACTCTTGCCCAAGGGGCCACGCACAACAAGACTGCTAACTAACCCTTCCTCATTACTCAATACCCAGTCTAGAATAGCCTGCTCTCTCGTTGGTTCCTCTACATGTTGATTTAGAAAACTATCCCGCATACATTCCAAGAAATCCTCTTCCTCAGCACCCCTGCCAATTTGATTCACCCAATCTATATGTAGATTGAAGTCACCCATTATAACTGTTTTACCTTTGTTGCACGCATTTCTAATTTCCTGTTTGATGCCATCCCCAACTCCACTACTACTGTTAGGTGGCCTGTACGCAACTCCCACTAGCGTTTTCTGCCCCTTAGTGTTTCGCAGCTCTACCCATATCGATTCCACATCCTCCAAGCTAATGTCCTTCCTTTCTATTGCGTTAATCTTCTCTCTAACCAGCAACGCTACCCCACCTCCTTTTCCTTTCTGTCTATCCCTCCTGAATATTGAATGTCCCTGGATGTTCAGCTCCCAGCCTTGGTCATCCTGGAGCCATGTCTCCGTGATCCCAACTATATCATAGTCATTAATAGCTATCTGCACATTCAACTCATCCACCTTATTACGAATGCTCCTTTGCATTGAGACACAAAGCCTTCAGCCTTGTTTTTACAACACTCTTACCCCTTATACAATTATGTTGAAAAATGGCCCTTTTTGATTTTTGCCCTGGATTTGTCTACCTATCACTTTTACTTTTCACCTTGCTACCTATTGCTTCTACCCTCATTTTACACCCCTCTGTCTCTCTGCTCACACATTTAAGAAACCCACCACCTCTTATTCTCTGTTTATTATCTTTTTCTTCTTTCCCCCCTACATGTTGGGTCTGAGTGCTTCCCTTCTCTGCCTCACACACTGTCTACTAGCTTTCTCTATTTGACCCATTGAGATCCTTCAGCACTTTGTGCTATTTTTTGGAAACCAGCATCTGCAGTTCTTTGTTTCTATAAGAGATGGTTGTTGACTTTATGAGGGAAAAGCCAAGGATCAACAAACCTGTTTTCATCAATGGGATGGCAATGGAAAGTGTCACAGCTTGATGTTCCTGGTCCCAACAAATCGATGAAATCATAAAAATAAACTCCCTGGGTACGAAGGAATCTCTGCTCCTTTCTAAAAACCAATTCCCCCTTTGACACTCACCAGATGTGGTCTGTTTACAGACGTCTTTCAGCCGGATCTGTGCCGTGCCTGTACTGCCCGGGTTCCTGGCCTTACACTTGTACACAACGTCCCTGACCTCTGCTGTAGGATGAACCTCTATCGTCTCTCCGTGTCCCCGGAGGTGATGGGTGCTGTCGTTTCCCAGAGCTTCTCCTCCCTTCCACCACCTGAAGCTGGTGGGGTCGCCAGAGGTCACGGAGCAGGTCAGGGTGAAGTTGCAGGTGCCGTTTTGCAGAACCGAGATCTGTATTCCTGACACAGGCTCTGGGGTTGGGACAAAGAAATTAAAGATGAGTAAAAGACCTTGTTGTGGACATCGCAACAACCAACAACCCGCCTCCAACAGATGCAGGTGAACTTTAAGCCGATCCCAATTATTTCCACCCACCAGTTTAACTCTCCCCATCTCCTTCAGTTCAGACAATTGTCGCTGGAGGAAGTCCACACGTGTGCTGCGCCCCCTTCCCAACCACTGTCTGCACTCATCCACAAACTCTCCACTGTGTCCTGTTTATGCCTCTGCATCTTGTATTTCCTGCCACATAAGATCACGGCTGGTCTTTTCCATCAGCACAAGTTTCCTGCACTATTCCTCGGTTTCCTTCACACACACAAACCCAAGGATCCATCTTGAATGTGCTCAGAAACAGAGCCCCCTCAAGGTTCAGTCCCTCTGGATGAGATATTCTCCATCTCTGTCCTGAATGGCCGTGTGGGTTTTCTCCGGGTGCTCCGGTTTCCTCCCACGCCCCAAAGAACGATACAAAAAGATGGAATTACACAGCGGGTCAGACAGCATCTCTGGAGAAATGGAATAGGTGACGTTTCGGATCGAGCCCCTTCTGATTAACATGGGTCTGAAGAAGAGTATTGACTCGAACCGTCACCTTTTCTTTTCTTCAGAGATGCTGCTTCACCCGCTGAGTTACTCCAGCTTTTTGTATCGCCTACTTTATTATGGGAATCTTTTAAAGCATTTATTAGAGGTGTTATAATCTCATATCAATCTTTTCAAAGTAAAAAGAATAAGAATGAACAAAGACAGTTAGAAGAACTTATTAGACAAATGGATATAGATAATGCTAAAGATCCATCAATAGATAAACATAATAAAATAATAATTTTGAAATTTAAATTAAATAAACTATTATCAGCCAAACTTATAAGACTTTTCCAAATTACAAAACAGGAGCACTTTGAATTTGGGGATAAACCGCATAAACTTTTGGCTCGCCAGCTAAAAAAACGAGAAAAAGAACATACGATCCCAAAGATTAAATCAGATAGAGGGGAATTATTAACCATACCGAAGGATATTAATAAAAGATTTGCGCAATTTTATGAGAATTTGTATACATCTAAAACGACAAATGACTCCAATAAAATTACAGAGTTCTTGGATAATTGTAATCTTCCAAAGTTAGAGTTGAAGGAACAAGAGGAATTGGGTGCACAAATCTCAATTAAGGAATTAGAAGATACAATAAACTCATTAAAGAATGGAAATACACCAGGTCCTGATGGATTTACAAATGAATTTTATAAAAGCTTCTATGACAAAATTATACCACGATTACAAAACGTGTATCAATATGCTTTTAAAAAACAAATATTACCTGATACATTAGCTGAATCAACGATCACACTAATACTCAAAAAAGACAAAGATATAGAAGAACCGGGTTCATATAGAGCTGTAGCATTGTTAAATACAGATCAAAAAATATTAGCGAAAACATTAGCTAGAAGATTAAGTAAATATATTAGTAAACTAATAAACCCAGATCAGACGGGGTTTATCCCTAAGAGATATTCATCTAATAATATGAGACGTCTACTCAATATAATGCACTCACATAAAATTGAAGAACAAGAATTATCAATTATTTCGTTGGACGCTGAAAAAGCATTTGACCAAGTAGAATGGAATTATATGGATAAAGTATTACAAAAATTCCAACTGGGAGAGAATTTTATTTTATGGATTAAACTATTATATAATAAACCTACAGCTAGAATATTAACTAATAACATATTATCCTCAAAATTTCAACTATCAAGGGGAAATAGACAAGGATGCTCATTATCACCACAGTTGTTTGCTCTCATAATTGAACCGTTAGCAGAAAAAATTAGAACATATCCAGATATCCATGGGTATAATACTAAATATTCAAATAATAAAATATCTTTATACACGGATGATATATTATTGTACATTACAAAACCTCAAATTACTATACCAAATATATTAAATTTAATTGAGGACTTTGGATCTTTTTCTGGATACAGAATAAATTGGAATAAAAGTGAAATTATGTCAATAAAACCAAAAGACTCAACATCTTTTAAAATTCCCTTTTAAAATAGCTACAGAAAAATTTAAATACTTGGGTATTGAAATCACTAGAACATACCAAGGCATGTTTAAAGCAAATTTTGATCCTTTACTTAATAAATTAAATACACGAATTAAATTTTGGAAAACGCTCCCGATGTCTTTAATAGGCCGAATAAATGCAATAAAAATGATCTTCTTACCACAAATTTTATACCTATTTCAATCGATTCCTATATACCTACCAAAGAAGTTAAAAAAAAAAACTGGATTCAGACATTACTAATTTTATATGGGATTATAAATCACATAGAATACAAAGAACACACTTGAACAAAGCTAAAGTATTAGGGGGCTTAGCACTCCCTAACTTCATGTATTATTATTGGTCAGTAAATATTAAAAATATGATTCAACTGATGGACAACTCTGCCCAGCAAGTGGACTGGATTGTAATGGAGTGAGAGGACTGCTCCTCCAGAAACATTGGAGCGATTCTCCTCTCACCAATGAAACTGAATAACATAAATTATAACAAAAACCCAATTATACATAGTACAATCAGAACTTGGAAACAAATAAAACAAAATGTAAAATTATGAAATCTATCGCTGTTATCTCCAATAGTTAATAACCCCTCGTTTAATCCCTCTATTACAGACAAATCTTTTATACAATGGGATAGACTAGGAATTAAAACGTTCAGTGACTTGTATGAAACTGGAAAATTATTATCATTCCAACAATTACAAATAAAATATAAACTGGGAAATAATCAATATTTTAAATATTTTCAAATATGTGACTATTTGAAAAAATATACAAAAGATCATTATAATATCCCAGCAGATGTACTGGATGAAGCAATGCAGATAAAAGCTAAATCAGCAAACAATATCATATTTGTATAATATTACCTTAAATGTAGAAATACCATCTACGGAAGGTATTAGAAGAGACTGGGAACAAGAATTAGCTATTAAAATCTCAAAGGAAAGGTGGAATGAACATTTACTAAACGTGCATAAATGTTCGATTAATGTAAGACATATTTCAATACAATTTAAAATTTTACATAGATTATATTATTCCAAAACTAAAATTAATAAAATTTTCCCAAATGTATCATCCATTTGTGATAAATGTCAATCTCAAGAAGCTACTATAGCGCACTCATTTGTTTTCTGTACAAAAATTTAAAAATTTTGGATTGAAATTTTTGAAATCTTTACAAAATTATTTAAAATAAAACTGACACCCAAAGCAAAATGGATTATGTTCAGAACAACGGAAGATAGTCCAGAACTAAATGTGTTCCAAAAGAAATTAATAGACTATGGGTTAATAACTGGAAAAAAGTTAATCCTAAAATTCTGGAAAAACGCTCCAATACCAACTATAAACATGTGGATTTCAAATATGTTCGAAACATTACACCTAGAAGAGATAAGACTCCTCCTGGCAGGTAAACCAGATCACTTCCACCTGACGTGGTCTGCATTTATAGAATTATTACAAGTATAGGGTGCAAAAGTACTTTAAAAAAATAAAACTGAGGTCAGGTAAGGGGGGATGAAAGCTGGAGAGTTGGTATATCCCATTTGCGTGATGCTTTCAATAAAGTACTTGTTTTTCTCTTTTCCCCCTTTCTCTTTTTTCTTCTTTTTTAGGGTCTATTTCTTAATTCTTTTTTTTAATTTTTTTTTTATTTCTTTCTTATATGGTCTTTGTTCTTTTTTGTTGTCACATTTTTAACACTTTCACTATTTTCCTTCACTTTCTCCTTTCTCTCAATCTTATCCTTTCCCTTTATTAGTGTAAAAAATGACGGAGTACATTAATTGTAATGAAATATACGTGACGAGTACTAATGCAATTGGTTGTAATGTAATGTACTTCTAATAAATATATATATTTTTTTTAAAAGAAAGAAAAAAAAAAAAAGCATTTAATAATGATTCTGCCTTTTTATTATTCCTACACTGTGGATGGCCACACTTTTCCATGTTATAATCCTGCCGTGTCCCTGCCCATGCATTTATCCTGACCCTATCTTCCAAATATTTTCTACATCCACCTCACAGCCCCCACTGCACAGAGTTTTAGAGCTTGGGTAGGTTACACTCAATTCCCCCGTCCATTACAGGGATACAGATCCCTGCAGCACCTCATTGGTCATGACCTCCCAACATGAAAATAGCCCTTACATTCCTGCATTGTTTTTGTCTGTTAACCAAACCAAACTCCACTCCAAGCTGGAAAGGGTTCAGTGAAGATTTACGAGGATGTTGCCAAGAGTTGAGGGAGAGGTTGAACAGGCCGACTCTATGCCTTGGAGCGTAGAATGAGTGGTGATCTTACAGAGGTGTACAAAATCATGAGAGGAATAGATCGGGTAAATGCAGAGTCTCTTGCCCCGAGTAGGTTTAAGGTGAGAGGTAAAAGATTTAATAGGAACCTGAGGGGTATCTTAACATTTAGACCAGTACATGGATAGGATATGTTTAGAGGGATATGGAGAGTTTAGAGGGATTGTGATGGGCACAGACCCAGACTGGGATAGCGTGCCGTGTTCCAGAGTGAATCTGGCCCCGTGCAGATCCCGGGTCACACACCCTCTCCCCCACAGAGACCCAATCAGCTCACAGATCAGGGGGTGTAATCACCAAGTTATTCCAATCTGGCGTGGGGCACATTTTTGGAGGGAAAACTAAGAATCAGAATGGAGAATAAATCACAATGAGCAGGGGTCTGAAGCTACATACACACAGAATAACAAGGAAAGCAAAATAGTTCCGTTCATCAAAGCTTCTGGGGATCTCAGGGGTCATCTTCCGTGGGTTGTACAGTAACGTGGTAGAGTTGCTGCATCCCAACAGCAAGGACCTGGGATTAATTCTGACTATGGGTGCTGTCTGTATGGAGTTTGTATGTTCTCCCATTGACCACATGGCTGGGTGCTTCGGTTTCCTCCCCATTCCACAGACATTCAGGTTTGTAGATTAATTGGCTTCCATAAATTGTCCTTAGTGTGTGATTGTTGGTTGGCGTGGACTAGATGGGCCGAGGGGCCTGTTTCCACGCTGTATCGCTAAACCAAACTAAACTAAATTAAACTAATCCGTGGAGGGACATGGATTTGTTTGTTGTTGTCGAGATTGTGATTCAGGACTGAGAGTGTAGAGGAGAGATGGCCAGGCATAGAAGTGAGAGTGAGGGGTGAGTTAGGAGTTGGCAGACCACAAAGAGAGCATTGCACAGTTCTGGTTCCCGTATCCTTGGGTTGCACTGGTGAGACGTGCAACTGGTTCTGGAGCACAGGTCTTCCATACACTAGCTGTGATATTGTCAGGAAACACTGATGTTTCCGGGGTTCTCAGACATTTCCTGGGATCACATGGACTGAACTGAATAGTCAGGGGACAGTTCTGTTTTGGAGGGATATCAGGAGGAAGCCGAGGGAGATCATCCACTCAGCACCTCCGGCTGTGGAGGGACATGTTTGTGGAGGAAGGAAGGAAGGGAGTGAGTGAGTGAGTGAGTGAGTGAGTGAGGGAGTGAGTAAGTTTGTAAGTATATTGGCCAAGTATTCACATACAAGGAATTTGCCTTGGTGCTCTAGCACTCACATGCAGGGTCCCCGCATCACTGAGAATGGGGATGTTCTTAGACTCCTTACCACATGATCTGTTGAATTGTCCACCACTAGTCAAGACCAGATACGAGATGACTGTAGAGCTGTGACCTGAGCCCTTAGCTCTGTTTCATGTGGCTATTTTTGCTGATGAGCTTGCACGTTGCCCTGTGTGGCAGCTTCATCAGCCTGGCACCTCGTCGTGTTTAGCTACACCTGGTGCTGCTTCCAGCATGTCCTCTGCGCTCTTCAGTGAACCAGGGATGACCCCCTCGGGTGACAGTAATGGTGGTGTGAGGGATGTGCCGGACCATGAGATTACAGGCTGTGTGGAGGACATTTCTGCTGCTGATGGTCCACAGTACCCCATGAACCTCAGTTTTCAGCTGTTGGACCTGTTTTGACGGTGCTCAGCTCCTCCAGCCTCGGAGCCATGAGGTTCCCCGTTGACGGTTCGATCCTTCGTGGCCCCTTGCCCAGTCTCCGGGGATGTCCCCCAGCTTGGCACTGCCCCAGTCCCATTACACTAGGACCGTCACCCCCCACTCTGGACACTAGCAGCAGTGGGATTCAGTAAACAATGTACAGTATCAGCCCTCACCCATTTATGTGGGATGGGGGGTTTCATGAAATGGTTAAACCCAGGCCCCTCGGCGGCAGTCTCACTCACCGTATACCTCCAGTCGGACTGTGGACATACTCTGTGCTCCCGTATCCTGTGTTACAGTTACCTCGTAATCTCCGGTGTCCTGTGTCTGTAGATTTAATATTTCCAGACTGAAGTCATTGAGATGAAGATTTACCCGTCCCTTGTACTTGGTGTCATAGGATTTAATTATCCCGTTCAAATATTCCAGTATCCTGGTGCGGGATGATAGGTGTTTCCATATAATCTCAATATTGCTCATTTTGACTCGAAGCTCAGAAGGTAACAAGGCATTTTGTCCCACAGTTCCGATCACAAGGCGAGAGTCAGCCCCAGTCCCAGTCCCAGCTGAGGAGACAAGAGAGGCAGTCAGCAGGGGAGCACAGTAACTGGAAAGGGAATCGGAGCTGGGAGCATCACAGAGCACAGGAGCAGGCCATGGGACCCATCGTATTTGCATCCTTCCAACTTGTGGGAACTGTTAGAGACCCGGCCCACAGTTCCTACATCACACAGGGGGAACAGAGTGAAGACTCTCTGCACCCGGGACTGAGGAAGGAAGTTACAACTTGCAGCCAGATATCGACGGACGGGTCAGGAGGGCACAGACATGGCAAATGGGACCCAGTCCGGAGATGAGGGAGAGGGATTGGGCAGAGTGAACATGGCGAGGGAACACGAGGTAAATGAGAGAGTGGCTGGTGTGGGGGGGTCAGAGGGAGCTTGAGGCAGATCCTTGGAATGCACGTTCACAGGTCGCTGATGGAGGAGGGACAGGGGGTGAAGAGGAGGGAAATCCTGCCTTTGTTGCTTGAGATCCAGGAATGTGGACAGGTTTGGAGTGCGGTTGGTCACATCAGAGAAGGGGGGAGTAGATTTAATCGATGGGGCAGGGTGATGAGAGGTACAACGATAAATATTTTCAGAGGCAGAAGCTAGGAGGA
>CM075981.1:19441977-19564487 GCA_038087875.1 Malacoraja senta | reverse complement strand
GGTTGGGTTGAAGTGAAAAGGCACTGCCTGCATCTGGTTGTTTGGGGGGTTTGGGTTGAAGTGAAAAGGCACTGCCTGCTAATGGTTGTTTGGGGGGTTTGGGTTGAAGTGAAAATGCACTGCTTGCAAATGGTTGTTTGGGGGGTTTGGGTTGAAGTGAATAGGCACTGCCTGCAAATGGTTGTTAGGGGTGTTTGGGTTGAAGTGAAAAGGCATTGCCTGCAAATGGTTATTTGTCTAAACTTGACAACTTCCTGTTTGCACTATATAGCTTTTAGATAAAATGCTACCACTTACGGCTGTGATTTTTGGCCATCTTACTCGGTTCCCCTCTGCTCATCATGTGCAGAGGATTCTTCCCATCAATGAAAAACAAAAGTGTTATTAGTGTTTAAAAAATGTTGAGAATCTCTCTCCTGTCAATCACGCCATGAAGGCCACACCTTTTCCGGTGGGAGGGGGAGGGATTATAAAACCCGGAAGTGTGGGTGTGGCTCAGTCTCTGCATGATGGGGGAGGGAGAGGTCACGACTCTGTCTGTGAATCAACTGAACACACTGAATGTCTACTGAACTGTGAGTGTGGTGTTTTGTGTGGTTTTATGGTGGTTTCACCCTGCTTGAAATAGTATGAAACTGCATTTGAATGTGGTGGCCTTGCACCCTGCATGAAATAGTATGAAACTGCATTTAAATGTGGTGTTCGTTGCACCCTGCATGAAATGGTATGAAACTTCATTTGAATTTGGTGGCCGTGCACCCTCCTTGAAATGGTATGAAACTGCACTTGAATTTGGTGGCCTTGCACCCTGCTTGAAGTGGTTGGAAACTGCAATTGAATTCGGTGGCCTTGCACCCTGCTTGAAGTGGTAGGAAACTGAACCTGAATTTGGTGGCCTTGCACCCTGCTTGAAGTGGTATGAAACTGCACTTGAATTTGGTGACCTTGCACCGTGCTTGAAATGGTAGGAAAAAGGATTTGAATTTGGTGGCCTAGCACTCTGCTTGAAATGGAATTTCAAGGAATAGCCATGAGTCAACTGCCAGCCCACCAGCTGTGAGTGAGCTGCCAGCACATCAGGCGTGAGGGACTGAGCTGCCACCCCAAGAATCCATTTGGCCCACTATGTCCATACTAGCCCTCTGAAGACCAGTACTCCCTGCAGCCAACAACACCCATACCAGCGCTCCAGAAAGCCCCCTCCCCCCCCCCCACTGGCCACCATTATTGGAATTGGTGGAGAGGTGGAATATTGCGTCGGGGGACCAGCCCTCCCATGTGAACATGGGACCCAACGGATCCCACTTCGTCTAGTTAGTAATAAAACTGCATACCAGTAACAAATGTTTTACTCAGAAGAACCCATTTTAAATCTTGGAGCAGTAACTATCTTCTAGCAAATTATACACAGACGCAGGCAATCATCTTTTTGTAATTATTCACTTTACGTTTGACAAAATGATTCCTGTCCTCTTTTTGTGATGAATATTTATGAGAGTGTGTAAAGTATACATTCTTCCTTCAGGCAAGACCATTTGGAGTTCATCAATTTGCATTACCAAGGACTTATGCAAAATGGACATCAAGGGGAAAGTCACAGGATATTCTTTTATCTGTGCTCTGTTAACCTGATACCTTCCTTGAGATGTACCAATCAAATTATGTTTTGATGACAGCAAAATTGCAATCACACTTGGGCCATATTTCATCTTTCGTGTGCCACAATTGTGATTTTAACAAGGCCTTAGATCAGTCATGAATTTGTGCTTCTGGATGATATAATTGCCCACAGAAATAAAGTGGTGGGTTTATACAAAGGAATTTTTTAAATCTCCACTTTTGAATATGCTGTTTCTTTGATGCAATTTTTTTCCATTATCACAATGCAGCACAAAAGTAGACAATGAATATGATCTTTGGTCAACTTTTCCTCATCCATCAATTTGTTGGATGATCCCAGTAGTTTTGCTTACCCCTGACCTTCATATTACCTCAAAGCTAAGAACATGACAGTTCAAAGCTCTGTCAATACAATCTATCCAGTGGCATCATTTTGGGAAAGTCAGCCAAGAGATGGACTGAATGAAAATGAGAATCTAGCATTGATTGACAGTGTACAGATAGGAAATTTTTCATAATTTTTTACAAGCAGCAAAAAATAATCTCTTCTAGGTTCAGGTCTGGTCAGTTGCATTGCTGTCAGTTCTGTCAAGTCTCACTGATTTAAAGTGACACTTGCTATTTATTTTTAATGCACAGCATCTCTTGTTAAAAATAGGTGGTATTCAGTAAGTTTTATGGAGATCCTAATCCATTTTATGCCTTTCCATATTCAATCTCCTCACTGCTACAGGTAAGCCCTCACGTTTGTAGAGCTGTATCTATAATACTGTCTCCATAAATGACAAGAAAGGCAGCTCTGCACGGTATGCTACAGTGCTGTGACATTTTCATTTTCTTTCCACTCCTATCTGACATGCATTAAAACGAAACTGCCAAACCAATGACAATCCATTCATGCCAAACTTAAAGCACATTGGCATTCAGTGCTTCGACCAATTGGATCTTAGTCCCAGAGATGTGAAAATAGCTTACAAACAAATGCTCCATTTCAATTCTGCACAACATTTAATATTTATACATTTCTCTTGTTTGAGGTTTTGCATCAAGGAGTCACTCGATGCAATATAGATGAGTATAACTGCATTACATTTTCCCAAAGTTGGTCCTGAGGCAGACCTAATATTGCACTCTGAAAGTAGATATGAAACATAGTTGACAGGTGGATTCAAAAACCATTCCAAATAATCAAACTGCACCTTAAGACACGCTGACCTGGAAATTCAATCATGTAACATTATTTTCTTTCCAGCAGTATTCCATGAAAAATCAAATTTTCCCAAAGCAAAATGTAATAAATAATATTTCTTTTCATACTGGAAATCTCAACGGGCACCTTTGGTTTCTTTTCACTCTGGTCATCCCAGACGTTCCTTGCCAGCCATGCACAGTTCAGCAATAACCTCTGTGCAACTATACTTTTGGAGCATAAATATAATACTTTTGGTGCAAGAAAACAGATCAAGTTGTTCTGGGACTGCTCAATGATGGAAACTACTAGGACAAGTACATTTTCACAGTGCAGGTTACTTCCTTCATCAGCATCAATTCTTGAACCCCATTCCACATGACACTGTGAATGCCCTCAGCTCCACCACTGATCTTGATCTCAATCTTCCATGTTCAGACATTGACCCAAGATCTTGCTCCTATTCCACAAACTCATGAGACCCATGCCTCAACTTTTAGAGACCCAGACCTTAATTCACTTTACTTTCACCTCTGAATTTGTCATTCCAGTTGAAATGATCTCCTAACCCATGACCGTCTTGGACATTGGAAGCAACTGAAGTATATTGCAGCAGAAGCTTAACCTGATGGCTGCTGGTGCATTGCCACTACAGTTTATCATACACAGACATTTGGGTGCGATGAAATGTCCAAGATTAAGTTGAGTTTCGTTTATTGACATGTGTGCTGAGGGACAGTGAAAAGCTTTTGTTGTAGTCAAGGGAAAGTCCCAGTCAGGGGAAAGACAATACATGATTACATTGAGCCATCCACCCACCATGCACAGGTACATGATAAAGGGAATAATGTGATCAACGCTGAGTGCAAGATAAAGCCAGTAAAGTCCGATCAAAGACAGAGATAGTCCGATGGTTTCCAATGTGGTAGATAGTAGTTCAGGACTGCTCTCTAGTTGTCAGTCGGATGGATTTCACTTATATTTTGTCTCCTCTCTTGCAACTTAATGGCACACTCTTCCTCACATTACACAGCACAATATTTGAATCAACCAAAGAGCAGAGATGAACTATAACTGGATTGCCTTTGTGTGCTTTTCAACGTCTCACAGAGCTATTTTCTCTGAAGTTTTGGATCTAGATGCTATCAACTTTTTTTTTCCAACCTATGAATTCAATTCTGTATAATTAATCTGCAGTGAGCGGTTGAGGTATATAAATAAGAAGGCTCTGGTTTCAATACCCTGATCAGCTAATTTCAGGCAGCACAAGAATGATAATTGTAAACTTTCAACTTGATAGCTGATGAATTCCCATGCATCAGTGGAAAATTGATATGATACAATACGATGCGATACGATAGAACTTTATTTATCCCAGGAGAGAAATTGGGCTGCCAACAGTCATAAAACACACAAGATACATGAAGCATAAAATTAAAGTGACGAGTGGAAAGTCCAGGATTGGGGATGTGCAAAGATGGGGAGGGGTGGGGGTGGAAGGAGGGAAGTCAGTCTACCCCATGACAGAAGGGGGAGGAGTTGTACAGTTTGATAGCCACAGGGAAAATGGATCTCCTGTGGCGTTCTGTGCTGCATCTTGGTGGAACCAGTCTGTTGATGAAGGTGCTCCTCAGGTTAACAAGTGTGTCATGGAGTGGGGTGATCTGTATTGTCCAAGATGCTGCACAGTTTGAGGAGCATCCTCCCCTCCAAAACCACCTCCCATGAATTCAACTCCGCCCCCATGAAAGAGCCAGCCTTCCTGGTGAGCTTGTTAATTCTGTTGGCGTCCGCTGCCTTCGCCCTGCTACCCCAGCACACAAAAGCATAGGAGATGGCACTGACCACCACCGATTGATAGAACATCTGCAGCATCTTACTGCAGACATTGAAAGAGAGACATTGAAACAATGTTGGTTTATGTAACATTAAAAATAAAGTGCTACCTCAATTAATTTTTTCAGAAGCAAAGGTTCTGAAATAGAATTTGGTAGATGGGAATGTGCGAGAATTAAAATGTGAAGGATGTTGGATTAGTGTAAATGGGTGTTTAATGGTTGGGGTGGCTCAGTGGACATGTGCCTGTTTCTCTCCTGCATCAATCTTTGACTCTATGTGTTGCCACATTCACTAGTCTTTGGTGAAGACATTTCTTGTCAGCTTTATCCTGAATGGCTGACCCTTTATTTTAAGGTTAAGGGTTCTGTGAGTTGAGGGTTCAGTGAGTTAAGGGTTCAGTGAGTTGAGGGTTCAGTGAGTTGAGGGTTCAGTGAGTTAAGGGTTCTGTGAGTTAAGGGTTCAGTGAGTTGAGGGTTCAGTGAGTTGAGGGTTCAGTGAGTTGAGGGTTCAGTGAGTTGAGGGTTCAGTGAGTTGAGGGTTCAGTGAGTTGAGGGTTCAGTGAGTTGAGGGTTCAGTGAGTTGAGGGTTCAGTGAGTTAAGGGTTCAGTGAGTTAAGGGTTCAGTGAGTTGAGGGTTCAGTGAGTTGAGGGTTCAGTAAGTTAAGGGTCCAGTGAGTTAAGGGTTCAGTGAGTTGAGGGTTCTGTGAGTTAAGGGTACAGTATTTATTAGTAAAGGTACAGTTTAAAGGATAAAGATTTTTATAGTGTGAGGGAGTTGATTTAATTTGGGAGTAAGCTATGTCAGTGGAGATTGGCCCCGTGGTTTGCTCAGCCTGCAACATGTGGGAGATAAGGGATATGGTCGGTGTCCCTGGTGACTATGTTTGCAGGAAGTGTGCCCAGCTGCAGCTCCTGGCAGACCGCATTGAACGATTGGAGCTGCGGTTGGATTCATACTGGAGCATCCACGATGCTGAGAAAGTCGTGAATAGCACGTACAGTGAGTTGGTCACACCGCAGGTAAAAGGTAAGAGGACAGAAAGGGAATGGGTGGCCAATAGCCAGCATAGCAGTAGGCAGGTAGTGCAGGTGTCCCCTTCGGTCATCTCCCTCCTAAACAGGTATACCATTTGGGATATTGTTGGGGGAGATGGCTCATCAGGGGAAGGCAGCAGCAGCCAAGTTCATGGCACCATGGGTGGCTCTGCGGCACAGGAGGGGAGAAAAAAGAGTGGAAGGGCAATAGTAATAGGGGATTCCATTGTAAGGGGAATAGATAGGCGTTTCTGCGGCCGCAAACGAGACTCCAGGATGGTATGTTGCCTCCCTGGTGCAAGGGTCAGGGATGTCACTGAACGGCTGCAGAACATTCTGGAGGGGGAGGGTGAACAGCCAGTTGTCGTGGTGCACATTGGCACAAACGATATAGGTAAAAAAAGGGATGAGGTCCTACAAGGTGAATTTAGGGAGCTAGGAGATAAACTTAAAAGTAGGACCTCAAAGGTAATAATCTCTGGATTACTACCAGTGCCAGGGGCTAGTCAGAGTAGAAATAGGAGGATATTGCAGATGAATACGTGGCTTGAAAAATGGTGCAAGGGGGAGGGATTCAAATTTCTAGGGCATTGGAAGCAGTTTTGGGGGAGATGGGACCAGTACAAACTGGACGGTCTGCACCTGGTCTGGAATGGAACCAATGTCCTTGGGGGAGTGTTTGCTAGTGCTGTCGGAGAGGATTTACCCTAATGTGGCAGGGGGATGGGTGCAAGAGCAGAGAGGCAGAGGGGTGTAAAATGAGGGTAGAAGCAATAGGTAGCAAGGTGAAAAGTAAAAGTGGCAGGCAGACAAATCCAGGGCAAAAATCAAAAAGGGCCACTTTTCAACATAATTGTATAAGGGGTAAGAGTGTTGTAAAAACAAGCCTGAAGGCTTTGTATCTTAATGCAAGGAGCATTCGTAATAAGGTGGATGAGTTGAATGTGCAGATAGTTATTAATGAATATGATATAGTTGGGATCACGGAGACATGGCTCCAGGGTGACCAAGGCTGGGAGCTGAACATCCAGGGATATTCAATATTCAGGAGGGATAGACAGAAATCAAAAGGCGGCGGGGTAGCGTTGCTGGTTAGAGAGGAGATTAACGCAATAGAAAGGAAGGACATTAGCTTGGAGGATTGGAATCGATATGGGTAGAGCTGCGAAACACTAAGCGGCAGAAAACGCTAGTGGGTGTTGTGTACAGGCCACCTAACAATAGTAGTGGAGTTGGGGATGGCATCAAACAGGAAATTAGAAATGCGTGCAACAAAGGTAAAACAATTATAATGGGTGACTTCAATCTACATATAGATTGGGTGAATCAAATGGGCAGGGGTGCTGAGGAAGAGGATTTCTTGGAATGTATGCGGGATAGTATTCTAAACCAACATGTAGAGGAACCAATGAGAGAGCAGGCTATTCTAGACTTGGTATTGAGTATTTAGGAAGGGTTAGTTAGCAGTCTTGTTGTGCTTGGCCCCTTGGGCAAGAGTGACCATAATTAGGATGGAGAGTGACATTGTTAATTCATAAACAAGGGTCCTGAACTTAAAGAAAGGTAACTTTGAGGGTATGAGACGTGAATTGGCCAAGATAGACTGGCAAATGATTCTTAAAGGGTTGACGGTGGATATGCAATGGAAGGCATTTAAAAACTGCATGGATGAACTACGACAATTGTTCATCCCAGTTTGGCAAAAGAATAAATTGGGGAAGGTAGTGCATCCGTGGTTAACAAGGGAAATCAGGGATAGTATCAAAACAAAAGATGAAGCGTACAAATTAGCCAGAAAAAGCAGCCTACCAGAGGACTGGGAGAAATTCAGAGTCCAGCAGAGGAGGACAAAAGGCTTAATCAGGAAAGGGAAAATAGATTATGAAAGAAAACTGGCAAGGAACATAAAAACTGACTGCAAAAGTTTTTATAGATATGTGAAGAGGAAAAGATTAGTTAAAACAAATGTAGGTCCCTTGCAGTCAGAAACAGGCGAATTGATCATGGGAAACAAGGACATGGCAGACCAATTGAATAACTACTTTGGTTCTGTCTTCACTAAGGAAGACATAAATAATCTGCCGGAAATAGCAAGGGACCGGGGGTTAAATGAGATGGAGGAACTGAGTGAAATCCAGGTTAGCTGGGAAGTGGTGTTAGGTAAATTGAATGGATTAAAGGCCGATAAATCCCCAAGGCCAGATAAGTTGCATCCCAGAGTACTTAAGGAAGTAGCCGCAGAAATAGTGGATGCATTAGTGATAATTTTTCAAAACTCTTTAGATTCTGGAGTAGTTCCTGAGGACTGGAGGGTAGCTAATGTAACCCCACTTTTTAAGAAGGGGGGAGGGAGAGAGAAAACGGGGAATTACAGACCAGTTAGTCTAACATCGGTGGTGGGGAAAATTCTGGAGTCAGTTATTAAAGATGGGATAGCAGCACATTTGGAAAGTGGTGAATTCATTGGACAAAGTCAGCATGGATTTATGAAAGGTAAATCTTGTCTGACGAATCTTATAGAATTTTTCGAGGATGTAACTGGTATAGTGGATAAAGGAGAACCAGTGGATGTGTTATATCTGGACTTTCAGAAGGCTTTCGACAAGGTCCCACATAAGAGATTAGTATGCCAACTTAAAACACACGCTATTGGGGGTTCAGTATTGATGTGGATAGAGAACTGGCTGGCAGACAGGAAGCAAAGAGTAGGAGTAAACGGGTCCTTTTCAGAATGGCAGGCAGTGACTACTGGGGTACCGCAAGGCTCAGTGCTGGGACCCCAGCTATTTACAATATATATTAATGAACTGGATGAGGGCATTGAATGCAACATCTCCAAGTTTGCGGATGACACGAAGCTGGGGGGCAGTGTTAGCTGTGAGGAGGATGCTAGGAGGCTGCAAGGTGACTTGGATAGGTTGGGTGAGTGGGCAAATGCATGGCAGATGCAGTATAATGTGGATAAATGTCAGGTTATCCACTTTGGTGGCAAAAACAGGAAAGTAGACTATTATCTGAATGGTGGCCGATTAGGAAACGGGTGCAGCAGGCAGTGAAGAAAGCAAATGGTATGTTAGCATTCATAGCAAAAGGATTTGAGTATAAGAGCAGGGAGGTTCTACTGCAGGTACACAAAAATGCTGGAGAAACTCAGCGGGTGCAGCAGCATCTATGGAGCGAAGGAAATAGGTAACGTTTCGGGCCGAAACCCTTCTTCTACTGCAGTTGTACAGGGTCTTGGTGAGACCACACCTGGAGTATTGCGTACAGTTTTGGTCTCCTAATCTGAGGAAATACATTCTTGCCATAGAGGGAGTACAGAGAAGGTTCACCAGACTGATTCCTGGGATGGCAGGACTTTCATATGAAGAAAGGCTGGATAGACTCGGCTTGTACACGCTAGAATTTAGAAGATTGAGGGGGGATCTTATAGAAACTTACAAAATTCTTAAGGGGTTGGACAGGCTGGATGCAGGAAGATTATTCCCGATGTTGCGGAAGTCTAGAACTAGGGGTCTCAGTTTAAGGATAAGAGGGAAGTCTTTTAGGACCGAGATGAGAAAATCATTTTTTACACAGAGAGTGGTGAATCTGTGGAATTCTCTGCCACAGAAGGTAGTTTAGGCCAGTTCATTGGCTATATTTAAGAGGGAGTTAGATGTGGCCCTTGTGGCTAAAGGGATCAGGGGGTATGGAGAGAAGGCAGGGATGGGATACTGAGTTGGATGATCAGCCTTGATCATATCGAATGGCGGTGCAGGCTCGAAGGGCCGAATGGCCACCTCCTGCACCTATTTTCTATGTTTCTATGTATCTATGTGTTCAATAGCCTGAAGGTTGTTAGGAGGAAGTTGCTCCTGAACCTGGACATTGCAGTTTTCAGGCTCCTATACCTTCTTCCTGATGGCAGGAGTGAAATGAGAGTGTGGCCAGGGTGGTGTCTTAGAGTAGGATTGCAGTAGTCACGACCTTCTTCAATGCATTAGGAAAGGACAATAAATGCGGCCTGGTAAGCAATACTCAAATCATATAAATACATTTAGCCTGACATTGCTTGTGATTAGAGTTAAGCAGTAACAAGATTTTCAACAATTATATCATTAATATTAAGGAATAATAAAAGGGTCGCGTGTATTGTGGTTGGCTACTATATCTACAGAAAAGCAAGGCCATAGAAGAAAACATCCCACACACGTGAGATCTAGAAGGGTGCACTACTAACTATACAAAGTGTTAAGGGCTGGTCCCACGAGCATGCGACTGCATGCGGCAAGCGCGACCAAACCGGAAGCGGGGGCCGCGCGGAGGTCGAGTGAGTGACATGAAGTTTGAGCGAAGTCCGGGGGAAGTTTGCTCGTGACGTACGGCGTCAAGACGCTGCGTACGGCGTCAAGATGCTGCGTGCGGCGTCAAGACGCTGCGCACGCCCGTCGAGGCGGTGCGTATGGCGTTGAGGCGGCTGCGGGCCGACAGGCCATTGCCGCGCGGAATTTTTTAACACTGTCAGTTTGTCGGGACAGCTCCGCACAACTCCATACGGCTCCGGCGATCGAAGTGGGACCGGCCCCATGAGGCCGTATGGCTCAAGCGACCACGTTAGGTCGCGCTTGCCGCATGCAGTCGCATGCTGGTGGGACGCCCTTTGAGTAGCTCAGCGGGTTACGCAGCATCTGTGGAAGGAATGGATAGGCAACATTACAGATCAGCGACTCTGCTATGTTCTGATTGCAGTAGGAAGGAAAAGCTCGAAAAGAGGTGGGAGCAAGGCAAAGACCTGCAATTGCTAGGTGTATCCATATCAATCAGCCATCTATCAAATGCCAGACGTTGTCTTGCATTTCCCACCTGTTTTTCTGCTGACTTCCCCCCTACAGCCATCAGTGTGAAGAAGGGTTCTGACCCGAAATTTCACCAATCCATTCCTTTCATAGATACTACGTGGCCCACTGAGGTGCTCCATCATTTTGTGTCTTACTCTAAATTTCAACATCTGCAGTTCATTGTGTCGCCACTATTAATTATACTTTTGTTGTTGAATTCAATATAACTGATGCTTATGGAGTCAGGAGAGCTGCAATGACAAAACAAATTTGAGACTTGCAAAATTCCCAGGAGACTTGCCAGAGTAGATGTTAATCTGATATATCATATGGTTAGGGTGACCAGAAACAAGGGCTGCAGTCTTAAAATATGGGGTCAGCCCTTCTTGGTAAAGCTGCCAAGAAAAGTCTTCACCAGAAAGGAGTGAATCTTTGGAATTTTCCATTAAGTGGTCTGTGATCATGGGTTACTCACAGTATACAGGACAATGGATTTTAAGAGTACATTAGCACCTTTCACATCAATTCACCTTTCACATCATTCATCCACTGGTTTTCCCCAGCAGTTGCTGATGAGCACTGCCACTTTAAGAGGTCCCACTATGGCTTCACACAGGTCAGGTGTGTTTAATTTAGTTTAGTTTAGAGATACCGAGATACAGCGCAGAAACAGGCCCTTCAGCCCACCGAATCCGCGTTGACCAGTGATCCCCGCACATTAACACACACTAAGGACAATTTACACATACACCAAGCCAATTAACTTACATACCTGTACGTCTTTGGAGTGTGTGAGGAACCCGAAGATCTCGAAGGGAACCCACGTAGTCACGGGGAGAATGTACAAACTCCGTACAGGCAGCACCCATAGTCAGGATCGAACCTGGGTCTCTGGCGCTGCAAGCGCAGTAAGGTAGCAACTATACCGCTGCCGCCCATGAGTTGTGTGGCTAAAATCCCATAGTTACTTTGCACACATAAGACCATTCATCATTTAGCTTATATTTCCAAAGCGTCGCTCAATATTACCAATGAAAAGCTTTCTCTAGTGACAATGAAAGACATTATCATGGGTCCCACACGTACACTCATGTTAGACATCAATGGATTTTCAGGCAATTATCTTCCAAACATCCTGGCAGGCCGGAGACAATGAATGAGTGTTTACTCACATCAACACTATATTTGTAGCATTATATTTCTGGGAGTGACCTTTCCCACTAAAGATATGTTTATACTTTGCTGTGATATCTTCAGCTGGAACCCCGTGGAGTTTGTTTCAAGGAATTGCTTTGTGATGTTGTTATTTGGCCGTTGATGACTGCAATATCACATCGAGGAGCTGGAATCAGCACTTTAAAAAAAAAAATGCCTGTTCAATGCCTCATTAGAGGCAACTGAAATATAAGGGTTGCAGGTTCCTCATGATGAATTAATACCCTTGCCTCGAACAAAATCTACAAAATATTCCATACTGCTGTTCTAAACTTACTTAAGTGGAGACCAAGCATCGTTTTTGTTGAGGAAAGTTAATCCTGATAATTTTTTATCTAGTCACTTAAAAATAATCTGCAGAATCACCTGAATTTAACTCACGTACTGTGTTTGCTGTTTGGAAAGTGGACAATGAAGACACATGTATGTTCTTTATAAAAGCAGTTGGAAGCCTTGTGCTCATTGAACAACCAACTGAATCATTTGGTATACTCTACAAATTTCTCCTGGATCTTTTCCATAGAGAGACTGTAATGAGGGCAGCAGCTTATTTTATCCTGTTGCGAATGTTGTCTTTTTCTACTACTCTCTCTACCACTATGGTCAACACTGTTTTCAATTTAACTTTAATACTGGATAGCTTCTTCAAAGCATTATGGAGACAAAGTCCCGTCTTCACATTGAGGACCTCCTCCATCAGTTTAAGCGACACTATATTTGTCACTCAGAACAGATGTGCTAGCTCAAAACTAGGCATTCATGAAGTGCTATGGACTGTTCGCAGCTACAGAAGTGTACAACACCACAATCTATTAGCTGAAGTCCTCATAGCAAATAGTGAAAGCCCTGGAGAGAGTGGATGTGGAGAGGATGTTTCCACAAGTGGGAGAGTCTAGGACCAGAGTGTACCTTTAGAAAGATGAGGAGGATTTTCCTCAGTCAGAGGGTGGTGAATTTGTGGAATTCATTGCCACAGAAGGCTGTGGAGGCCACGTCAGTGGATATTTTTAAGGTGGAGACTGATAGATTCTTGATTAGTATGTGTATCAGGGGTTAAGGGGAGAAGGCAGGAGATTGGGATTGAGTGAGAAAGATAGATCAGCCATGATTGAATGGCAGAGTGGACTTGATGGGCCGAATGGCCTAATTCTGTTCCTATAACTTATGAACTCATTCAAGTATTGCCATCATGTGAGTATTTTCAATTATGTTGAAATGAACAATCCATACGGGAGTACGGGAGGACAATCCATCTCAGCTTCCTCCTGAGATCTTCAACATTATACACACCAGTCCTCAGCTAATTGAATTAACTCCAGCTTAGAACTCCAAGAAATGACTGGTAGCTCTGAATATAACATAGGCTATGGAACTGGACAACATCGCAGTCACAGTACTAAAGATCTACACTCCAGAATTGGATGCTCCCCTGGCCAAGCTATTTCAGTAGAATGATAATCCAGTCAGTCATGTGGAAAGTTGCCTAGGTTTGCATTTCTTTAAAAAAGCAGGACACATCCAGTCTGGCTAATCTCAATCATTAGCAAAGTGATGGAAGGTGTCATTGACAGTGCCTTTTAATCACCAATAATCAGCCCAATAATGCCCATCTTGGTCTTCACCAAGATCACTTGGCACCAGACCATCACATCCTCGATCCAAACAAGGACTAAAGGGCTGAATTCAAAGCACATTTCGCCAAGAACGACATCAAGGTTTCTGCCAAGGTGATCTCAACAGTATCAAAGGGTAAATGTTCCAATGCTTAGAGTCATACCGTGCGCACAGGAAGGTACGTGGTTCTGGTTGCTGAAGGTCATTAACCCCAGCCCCAGAATAATACCACAGATATGTCTCAGGGCAGTGTCCAGGCCCAGTCCTGTTGCAGAATCTCGACCAAAAAATTAAAGCCAAATCATTAAATACATTCAAAAAGTTGTTGTTGTTCTTAGAGATCGATTCTCGATCAAATACTTTAATATACCTTTTGCCTCTGCCGATGCTGCTTGAGTACTTTCAGCTTTCTGTTTCTTTTTGTTCTGACCATCAGTTGCTTTATCAATGGCTCCCCTACAATTATGAGGTCACAAGTGGGGACGATTTTTGATGATTGACAATACCTAATTCCATTTGCAACTCTCCAGTAAATGAAACATCCCATGCAAATTGGCCTTTTTTTCTCATTTAAAAAAACCATGCACAATGAGTACCTTTTCTTATCTGCATGCTAATTACACATACCTCTAATGATACAATATTATACAAAGTTATACCAACTGTTGTTTACTATTTTAACTGACAATTTTTGAAAAATGTTTATTGATTAATTAGATCACGCTGATGAATTTAGAACAGATGATTGAGTCTGTTGGTTTGTAAGTAATAGATATATGGACTGAAAATCTCAAGGTCATTTTAAGCAACTAAGCATAGATTAAAGTTATGGATAAACATTGCAGATCACTTAGGAGAGGAAGTGAGTGCAGATAGGAATATTTTTAATCGCAGTTTCAAGTGCTTTGTGAAACAGTTGTGACAGGAATCACTGGTTAGAGGACTCAATATCTTTAACTTAGAGAAGGAATGTTGAAATTAAAGTTCAGTTTTGGAGACTATTATTGATCAATTAGCATAACCAATAGTAGAGAATGATTCAATGAAACAACAGTAATATTGTGATAGACGCAAAATGCTGGAGTAACTCAGCGGGTCAGGCAGCATTCTGGAGAGAAAGAATGGGTGATGTTTCGCGTCGAGACCCTTCTTCAGATGGGTGCTTTGTGATGCTTTACACATCTTCTGAACATTCCAATGCAATTAACTCCTTCGAGACGCAACAGACTAGAGACGTTGGAATCTAGAAAATGAAAAATAAGTGCTGGAGGAATTCAAAGGGTTGGCAGCACCGGTGGAGGCTAATAGATGGGTGACTGAGGAAGGGTCTCGACCTATAACATAATCTGTCCATGTACCTCCACAGATGCTGCCTGACCTGTTGAGTTCCTCCAACATTTTCTTGCTCAAATAAATGATGATACAGTGGCATAGTGGTAGAGCTACTGGCTCACAGTGCCAGAGACCCGGATTCAATCCTGACTATAGGTGCTGTCTGTGCGGAGTCTGTACTTTCTCCCTGTGACCATGTGGGCTTTCTCTGGGTGATCCGGGTTTCTCTGATATTCTAAAGACATGCAGGTTTGTCAGTTAATTGGCTTCTGTAAAATTGCTCCTAGTGAGCAGGATGTGAAACTGGGATAATATAGAACTAGCATACGGGTGATCGATGGTCAGCATGGACTCAGTGAGCCAAAGGGCCTGTTTCCACACTGTATCTCCAAACTAAACTCCTTGGTTCAAAGGGAAACATAGAAAAAAATAGTAGCAGCAGGACGCCATTTGGCCTTGTCTGCTCTTCCATTCAATATAATCATGGCAGATTATCCAAATTCAGTACCCTATTTGAACTTTCTCCACATATCCCTTAATCTCGCTAGCTCTAAGAACAACATCAAATTTCTTGAATATATTTAATGATTTGGCTTTAATTGCTTTCTATGGTCATTCCTCCGGCTTGTCTTTTTAATATTCTAATCATCTTGGAATTATTTCACATGATGGTCTTGTTTAGTTTCTCATGATTGATTTCCATGCTTTGCATTTATGTCATTTTGTTTCCTATCTTTGTCTCTATTCCTGTTTCTTTCTCCTCAGCCTCCCGGTTCAGGTTCTTATACCTATGCCACTTGAGTCTAATGGATTACCTGCCACAGGCACCTCAAGGCATTTCAAAGATAACATTAATACTTCTAACACAGAATCCTCCAAATCTACTGGCAGGAAAGGTGAGTTAAGCTCAGCTACCTCCCCCAGGCCAATGTCCCAAGCATTGAATTTCACTCAGCCATGTCAGTGGGCAGACTACATTGTTTGTATGCCTGGGATCAGTCTCAGGAGATGGTGCAATCTTCCACATGCTCCCTCACTCTGTAGAGTTTATGAGCTCTACTTATGATGATGTGGGCTTCATCAAACACGCCAAAGATGTACAGTTTGTAGGTTAATTGGCTTCAGGAAAGATTGTAAATTATCCCTAGTGTGAAGGATCTGCGGGGTGATCGCTGGTCGTCACAGACACGTTGGGACAAAGGGATTGTTTCTGCACTGTATTTTTAAACTAAAACTAAACTAAAGTGGTCCAAGTACTGCACACTTACAAATGCAATTTCTTAATTGCTCTTAAGAAAAATGATCCCAATTAATTTGAAGCAGCTTGAATACATAGATAGGGTATATGCCATCCCACTGCCAATTCTTCTTAATTATTTGACTCCATAGTCAAAAAGGACCTATAGAGGATGTACTTCCTGCAGCAGCTGAGAAAACACAATCTGCCACAGGCAATGATGGTCCAGTTTTATACTGCCATCATAGAGTCTGTCCTCACCTTCTCCATCATGGTCTGGTTTGGCTCAGCCACCAAGCATGACATCCGGAGGGTGCAGCGCATCGTTCGATCAACCGAGAAGGTTGTTGGCTGCAACCTTCGCCCCATCAACGATTTGTACACTGCAAGGGCCAGGAAGCGAGCGGGTAAGATCATCTCTGACCCCTCTCTCCCTGGCCACAAACTCTTTGAACCACTTCCCTCTGGAAGGCAACTCCAGACTGTCAAAGCCTCCACAGCCAGGCATAAATACAGTGTTTTTTCCACGATCAGTAGCTCTACTCAACAACCAAAAGCATGTAGCCTCCTTTTGCTCTGGTATTTTATTTAATTCTTCACATGTTTAAATTATAATGTTTTATTCTTAATTGTTTACTGTATATCATTTTGTTAAACATTTCATTGGATGATTAAAACATTTAATGGAGCTAAGCACCAAGGCAAATTCCTTGCATGTATACATACTTGGCTAATAAAATGTATTAGCCAATGTCCAGTGGAATTGTTAACTAATGTAGCACAGGAGGAAGCTATTCATTCCATTTTGCCAGTGCTAGTCCCTCGATGGGATGATCCAATGGATCCCACTTCCCTGTTTACATTTTTAATTATAGCAAATTAAAATCTGATTGTCAAAAGCCCAAGCAAAAATTAAACCATAGATAAGATTTGACACGTAGAAAGATAGCACATTAAAATTCTGAAGAAGATCATAAGGTCATAAATGATCGGAGCAAAAGTAGGCCATTTGGCCCATCAAGTCTACGCCATTCAATCGTAGCTGATCTATCTCTCCCTCCTAACCCATTTTTCTGCCTTCTCCCCATAACCCCTGACACGCGTACTAATCAAGAAATTGACTTGGACCCCACAACCTTCTTTGGCAAAGAATTCCACAGATTCTCCACCCTCTGATGGTGGGTCCCGACCCACAATGTCACCTATGCCTTTTCTCCAGGGATCCTGCATGCCCCGCTGAGTTGCTCCAGCACTTTATGTCTATCTTTGGTATAAACCAGCATCTGCTGTTCTTTATTTCTACATTAAAATTCTTGTTTCCTGAATTTTGCTCTAATTTCTTTCAAAAACATAGGCGTGAATCATAAGGCACAAGATACAAGTACCAATGCCTCGTATAATTTATCAATTACCATTTATTTTAAAGAAAAGCTTACACTATATCATATAAATTGTTTCTCTTGATTTATTTTTAGGATTCTTTGTTGATATTTTGTTCACTTTCCCCACTGAAAACTTGCATACCAAGGGCATTCATCTAACGACTTCTTAATGTCAACTGCAGGCACATTTCCATCTGCATTTAATTGGCTATAATTCCCCTTTACCAGTCATTTTCACTTAATATATTTCTGAAAGCTTTTGCAATTAGTATTGTAAGTTTTCTTTTGTACTCTCTTTTGTTTTGTTTAATTGGAGCCCTCCCATTTCCCTTGAGTTCTACTTCTCCATTTAATCAGCTCGATGTGGTCAAGTATTCATTTGTTCATCATGATTTTTTTACTTTACAAGTGGAGTTTTTCCCTTCAGTATCTTATGTTGATGACATACCATTTTTTAAAGTTTTGAAATACAGCGCGGAAACAGGCCCTTCGGCCTACCGAGTCCACACCGACCAGTGGTCTCTGCACATTAACCCTATCCTACACACACTAGGGGCAATTTACACTTGTACCGAGCCAATTAACCTACAAACCTGTATGTCTTTAAAGTGTGGGATGAAACCGAAGATCTCGGAGAAAACCCTTGCAGTCATGGGGAGAACATACAAACTCCGTGCAGACGTGCAGTTCTGGGCACCATATTTTAGGAAAGATGTTGTGAAGTTGGAAAAGGTCCAGAGATGATATATGAGGATGTTGCCAGGACTCGAGGATCTGTGCTTTAGGGAAAGTTTGAGTAGGGACTGTATTCCTGGAGCACAGGAGGATGACAAGTGATCTTATAGAAGTGTATAAAATCATGAGAGGTATAGATTGAATAGATGCACAGAGTCTCTTGCCCAGAGTAAGTGAATCAAGGACCAGAGGACATAATTTAAGGTGAAGGGGAAAAGATTTAATAGGAATCTGAGGGGTAGCTTTTTCACACAAAGGGTGGTGGGTTTGTGGAACAAGCTGCCAGAGGAGATAGTTGAGGCAGGGACTATCCTAACGTTTAAGAAACAGTTAGACAGGTACATGGATATGACGGGTTTGGAGGGATATGGACCAAACGCAGGCAGGTGGGACTAGTTTAGCTGGGACATGTTAGCTGGTGTGGGGAAGTTGGGCTAAAGGGCCTGTTTCCACACTGTATCACTCTATTGCTCTAAATGATGAAATAACTGGACACCATAAAAATATCACTTTTTCACCCACTTCCTACACACGAGGGAATAATTTACAGTGACCAATTAACTTAGAAACGCGCACATTATTGGGATGTGGGAGGAAACCGGAGCACCCTGAGGAAACCCACACAGTCAAAGGAAGAACATGCAACTGTGCTAATATATACCTCACTGGATATCCTCGGACTATCTTTAATCAGGCTTTACTGGACTTTATCTTGCTCTAAACATTGGATGGCTCGATTATAATCATGTATAGTCTTTCCGCAGACTGGTTAGCACACAACAAATGCTTTTCACTGTACCTCAGTTCATGACAATAAACTAAACTAAACTAAACTAAACTCCACGCAAACAGCACCCAAGGTCAGGATAGAACCCGAGTCTCCTGCAAAGTGAGGCAGCAGCTCCACCACTGTGCCATCCGGAATGTGGAAAGCCTCAAAGATTGAGGTGAATGTGGCGGTGGCGCAGCGACAGAGTTGCTGCCATACAGCGCTTGCAGCACCGGAGACCCAGGTTCGATCCTCCACGGAGTTTGTATTATTTCAAGGTTCACAGAATTCTAGAAAATAATACCAAATGTATCCATTATTTCTATGCTATCCCCTTTAGTATTCTGGGCCAAATTATAAACCATTGGAGATTTATTGGTTGATCATCAAAAGCCCGTTCACACTAGATCTAGTATATCAAAACTAAAAACTTTGTCATAACTAGTTTTTACTCTACCATGAACATAACACCATAAGAGGAATCAAGCCTGTTGTTGCAAGAAGCCTGTGTTCAAAGAACAAATTGTAGCAGATATGGAAATAGAAATTTGACATTATGTTTGTTTTAATGACATTCACAAAGCTACCGTAACCTAGAGAGATTATTCAAAATCTTTGCAAACTAATAATCTCCACAGCCATTGATCTGGTATAATATTATTTGCCTGTTTCTGTGTCAATTTCACTTTATAAAACCCCTTGTGAACTGTCTAATTGCCTTTTAATGGATCACAAGATGTGCAGGCAGTCATGCCCATTTATAATTGCCTGAATGATAAGGTTTCTTGAACAGTATTTCAGCCTACTTCATCACCAGGCTAGAGCCACCTCGACTGAGAAGCTTTGATAAGACCAAATACAACAGGAAATTAACTAATAATATGGGAATGTTTAATGAAGCAGGACTCAACAATAGCCTTCCATATATGAGTGTCAATGCCAAGTGCAATTAGTTGCAGTTGTCATTAGATGTTCTTTCATGTTAGAATGTATGATATTTATTTATCAAAAGAAAATCATCCAAGGACTTGTATTTAAAAGTTTGTATTTAAAACTGCATAACAAATGTGAGAGAGTAAGTTACAGAGTACTAGGAATTAGGAAAGGGAGAATGGGACTGATGGGATATGTTAGGGAATATGAAGTTAATCACATCAGTTGGAAAGACAGAGGTGTCATATTATTATAGTGCATAGATAGGAAAGTATCGATGCTCAAAGAGACATGGGTCACTGAAAGCAAGTTTGGAAGCAGTTAAGAAGACAAATAGTATGTTGATCTTCATAGCAAGAGGATTTGAATGCAGGAGCAAGGATATCGTGCTACATTGTGGGCTGGATATCAAATAATGATGAGACGGAGCACAGGAAGGAGATTGAGAATCTCATGTCTCGGTGTTGAGACAACAACCTGTCTCTCAATGTCGGCAAGACAAAGGAGATAGAGATTGTCTTCAGGAAGCGAAGTGGGAACATACACCCCAGTTTGCATTGGTGGTAGAGATGGTTAAAAACTTCAAATTCCTAGGAGTAGACTTCTGGTGGCGCCATGGAAGCATAAAGCCCAGCGTCAACTAGCTCCGTGCTGTATTTCCTAAATCGTGGAGAAAAATCGGGACTTACTTGTGGCGACTGCAACGGCTGCCTGCAACGAGCGAGTGACGTCATCAGGCGTGCGACTTTAGCGGTATGTCGATGCAACATACCACCCCCAAGGCAAAAAAGTCCGGTAGGACCAGACAACTGGCGGAAGAGGTAGGCCCAACTGAAGCCTCGGCCTCAGTTACAACGATGTCAGCAACCGGATTGGTTAAAAATGGAAAAGGAAGATTGTTTACCCTTTGAAATTGGTTCGATACTGTTTGCTACCTCAAAATTGAATTAAAACATTTACAGGGAAAATCCTATAATATACAGTGGTATGCGAATTTGGAAACAATTAAAAAAGACCTTAAAATTGAATAATTTATCACTCTTTCTTCCCATTGCGAATAACCCTTTATTTAAACCTTCTAGATTAGATATAGGTTTCATACAATGGAAAAATTATGGAATTAAAATGATGGGACAACTTTATAAGAAAGGCACCTTTCTTTCATTTCAGGAGCTACAACAGACTTATGGACTCCACTTAAATGATTTTTTCAGATATCTACAACTTAGAGATTATGTTAAAGCAAACACTCAAAACTTTAGAACTAGAGATCCAGAAATCCTTGATGACTGTTTGAATAAACACCCTAATACAGAAAAATTAATATCTCATATATATATATATAACACTTTATTAGATAGCGAGATACCATCGACGGATTTATATAGGCAAACATGGGAAAATGAACTAAACCAAACAATAACGAAAGATACTTGGGATGAAAGTTTACAACATATACATCAATGTTCATTAAATGCCAGACAATCTCTAATACAATTCAAAGTACTACATAGATTACATTATTCTAAAACAAAACTAAACAGAATCTTCCCACATATCTCCCCTATTTGTGATAAATTTCAACATTTAGATGCTAACCTAACTCATACATTCGCGAATTGTATAAAAATCAAAAAAAATTGGGCAGACATTTTTAGAATAATATCTATAGTTGTCAATACTCAATTGGATCCTGATTCAAAATTAATAATACTAGGAATATTAGAACAAAGTCAAACACTTACAACAACTCAAACTTTATCGATTATAGTATAATAACTGGAAAAAAATTAATATTAAAATTTTGGAAAGGTCCTATGACCCCCACAATTAAAATGTGGATTATGGAAATGTCGGAGACCTTACATTTGGAAAGAATTAGATTTGTCCTAATGGACAAACAAGAACTATTTATCAGAACATGGTCTCCATTTATTGACTACTTGAAGGGACAGACTGGTTCGACACGAGAACCTGACTGAAACTCGAATCAAGGATTAGATGAAAAGTTATATTTTAAAATGTACGAATATATCTCCAATGTTGTACTTTTAGTAAGTTATTCCATTCTTCTTTATTATCCCTTTTTTTCTTTTTCTGCTATTCTCTTATTTTCTATCTATATTAAAAAAAAACTACTAGAGGCAGCGCGAATATCGATCGATAATATTAGTAATGTAGGAATGAAATACATGAAATGTTTTCAATATGTTTTCAATATGATATGTACCTGCCTCTAATAAAAATATTATTTTTTAAAAAATTCCTAGGAGTAAATATTACTAACATTATCTCCTGGACTACCCACATTGAAACAATGGCCAAGAAAGCAAACCAACACCTCTACTTCCTTCAGGGTTTCAAGGTTTCAAGGTCAGTTTACTGTGACATTTACCAGTTAAGGTACAGTGAAATTTGAGTTACCATACAGCCATACTAAGTGAAAATCAACAAGACACACAACCACATAAAAGTTAACATAAACATCCATGGCAGTGGATTCCACATTTCTCACTGTGATGGAAGGCAATAAACTTAAATCTACTTCCATTTTGTTCCCTCGCGGTCAGGGCGATCAAAGCCTCCACAGCCGACGATCAAAGCCCCTGTCGGGGTGATCAAAACTCCTGCGTCGGGACATTTGAAACTCTCTCCGTGGCATGGAGCTCCTGAATCAGCCTATTCTTACCAGAGACCACGGGCTTCACGATGTTAAAGTCCACAGGCTCTGCGGTTGGAGCTTCGATTCCCAGCAAAGGGATCGCAATCTCCGCGATGTTAAAGTCCCGCAGTCTCCCGTAGCTTGGAGCAGCCGTCGGTCTCCAGGAAAGCCGCCAACTCTACGATGTTAGGCCGCAGTGGGGACGGAAATACAATACGGAAAAAAAACACATCTCCGTCGAGGTAAGAGATTGGATTGGAAAAAAAAGTTTCTCCCAACCCCCCCCCCCCCCCCCCACCCACCCCCCACATAAAACAATCCAAGGAACACTAAAACATTTTTAACACATACTAAAAATAACAAAAAGAAGAGACAGAGACTGTTGGCGAGGCAGCCACTGCAGGTGGCGCCACCCGGTGTTTCCTCAGAAGGCTTAGGAAGTTTGGCATGTCACCAACAACTATCACTAACTTCTACAGATGCACCGCAGAAAGCATGTTATCAGGATTCATCACAGCATGGTTTGGGAACAGCTCCATCCAAGACGGCGAGAAATTGCAGAGAATTGTATCTTTGCCTGTTCCAGTATTTTTATGCAGTATCTCCCAGTGTCTTCAGCCTTACTGAAAGTTGAAAGTTGCCAACTGTCAAGAGTATACTGTAGATGGCCTTGCAGGTCACCTCATACAGCTTTAGATTCAGATGATAGACACAAAGTGCTGGAGAAACTCAGTGGGTCAGGCAGCATCTCTGGTGAAAAAGGATGGGTGACGTTTCAAGTTGGGATCTTTCTTCCGACCTAAATTTAGATGGTCCAGCTTCTTAATTACAGCAACAATATACTAAACTAGTTGACTGATACTTATCACCAAGTCAGTACTTGAAAAGGATTGAGAAAAAGAGAAAATTAGAGGTGTATACTTGTACCACAAGTAGGTTGTATGTTAGTATCGTTTTAGTTTTAGAAATAGTGTTTAAACAGGCCCACTGAGTCTGTGCCGACCAACAATCACCCTATACACTAACACTATCCTATACACTAGGGACAATTTTCAATCTTTACCGAAGCCAATTAACCTACAAACCGACAGTTATATGTCTGTTGAGATTGTGGGATGAGGGTGAAGTGGGACGTGTGAGGGAGATTAGATATGATGAGTTACGTCATCTTCCTGCTGTTCATCACAGAATAAGTAATACATCTTTTATAATTACACCAATCCCTCTTTTAGCAACAAGAGATGGGTGCCTTGGTTTATTTCCTTATCCGTTAGATGTTTCAATGCAAATAATTTTACACATTTCAGAGCATCATAATCACCAATATGCAATTATATACACCTTATCAAATATCTTGGTCAGTGAGCATGTTAACAATGTAAAGCACTTTTATTTTCATCCACATGAACATTTCACAATAACGTGAATGAGTGAACAGTACAATTGTAAAGTTCCTCTTTAGTTCAAAAGAAGGGGACACAGCAATGACATAGAAAAATGAATCTAATTTTACAGCCTACAACTCAAAGGTGAAGCAGTAATTTATGGTGAGATTGCCTATCAAGTCCTCAGACAGTGAGGTGGTAATGAAACGAATTAGGAGGGATTGACACTGTTGTATGCCTATAAAAAAAGATCATGTGATGGTGAGTGGAACTAATCAGGGTGAATTGGGATGGGAACTGAGTTGGAGATGTTGCGGCATGAAACTGAGGCCGCTGCAGCTGAATGACTGTTTGCCAGCAGAGAGGCAAGTGTGAGAAGCGATTATGAAAACTGAACTGGGAAGTGAAGGGATGAAGTTTAAAAATCTTCAATGAATTGGCTGTACTGATTTGGCAAATGGTGTAGGGAAACATCAAGTTCTCCTCTAAAAAGGTCTCCTCTCAAAGGAGGACCTGGCAAGGGGGCGCCGCCGTGTGGGAGGGAGAAGGGGAGAGAACAAAGGAGGACCCGGCGTGGGGAACCACCACGAGGGAGGGGAAGGGGGGGAGAACAAGGGTGGACCTGGTGCGGGATACTTTATAACTTTGTCAGCTCCCTTTATGTGGCGACTGTTGCAAAGAATTTCACTGTGACTTGGCACATGTGACAATAAACTATTCAACTCAATTCAATTCAAAATCACACAACACTCTGAATTAGAAATATAACACCATGCTTTCATTGTTGCTGAGTCAAATCTAACCATATAATCTGATACATTTCCTGTTTAGCAGTACTCTGGAAGTATCTCAGTGGTTCATGTACTGACCATCATCTTAAGAATAGTTGATGATAATGAAGAAATGCAAAGATCTTCAAATTAAACACACATTAGAATAAATGTTCAATTTTAATAAAATATGTATTACTTGATGAAAACCATTTCATTCAGTACGCCAATGGAAGCCTCATTTTAGTGAATGTGGTTTCTAGGGCAGTACAACCATGATATTTGTTTGAATAACAAAGATTTTGACATCAGCATCAATGTTTCAGGAAACAATGCATAGAATATTATTCATTTTAGTCCTTGATTGACCGGCACTTCTGTAAAGAGGGCCTAACCCAGCATTTCTTGCCCGGTGAGCTGAAATACTCTGTTTTACAATACTTTCTCTCCTGCAGATAGAGAGGCAGAAGCTGGCCATTAAGAGAAATAATTTCACAATGAAAGTCAGAAGATGAAGTAAAATACAAACCCACCAAAAACATTTTTATCGGTCTAAAACTGCAGACTAAGCATTACTGCTATAGAACTGTCTCAATGAACTCATTTTCATAAAGTGAATCCAGTTATTAAAGCATACATTTTGCTGGCATATATGCATCCTAATGTTGAGCTGGGGTATAGAAAAAAGTTGTGAAGACTTTTCTCACTAATGGAACTACTTGGAGTTTAAACCAGCTGTCACTGAATATACAAACAGTAGAGACACTAAAATACATTGAAATGAAGTTGTTATCTGAAAAAGGCGTCTCTGTTGCTTTTGCTTTTTAAACATTATGTAACACATGATATTAATAATCTGCCAAGATAGTATAAATTCTTAAAAGCAGTCTAAATATTTTACTCAAGCTCCTAGGGTAGGGAAGATTTTGAGATATTTCCCAGTTCTGTCATGCAGTACAAAGCTCTTTCAGCTAATAAAGAATAAATGATTTAGTGGAAGTTAAAGCTTTGTAGTCTAAATTTTTATATTGTCCAGTTCTTCAACATCCATCTTCTGATTGTGAACTAGCTCTCAGAGTAATGCATCAAAGACATCTGAGATAGCAGGAGCTGAAATGTGTTTATCAGAAGGATAACAAAGATTCCCAATGTGGGTTCAGATGTCACCCCTAACTGGAGATAGATAATCAAACATAATGCTACAACAAATACATCATATCAACAGAAAGGTCACCGTCATGGTATTTTAAGTAGGATGGTCTCGTAGTAATTTAAATAAAAGAATATAACGAATTCCTTCCTTAAAATGTAAAATGATTTTTTTTGAAAATTTTGTTTTTGGCAATGAACATAATTTACTAGTAGCCGAACAAATGTAAACAAATGTCAACAACAATTATACCCATCTTATACTGAGAGTTGGCACTGGGCAATAACACGTAACAGCAGACAAGATTGCGCCAGCCACCCAATATACAGCTTCCAGCTCTTATTCCATTTACTTCAACATGTTCAAATCCTTTGGCACTATATGAGGAAGACCAGGAATGCATTTCTTAGCCTATACTAAGATGTTCAAGATGTTGGTCCAGTCTTGTATCTGGAAGGTGACTGCTGGAGTTATCTCCAGAAAATTAGTTTGTGCATTCCATGAAGTCATTAATAATGTAGAGAGTTCGTTGAGAGGTTTCTCTGAAGCATGATAAGAAAGCATGTGAAATCAGTTCTTTATTTTAATACCTTGATTGTGTTATTATAACCTTGTAAAGTAAAATAAATATTTAAGGTTGAAGCAGCCAATGGTGCTCATTTATAATGTGTTTTAGATTAGGAGACCATTTTGGCTCAGAATTGAGCCTGGGAAAGGAAGAGTGTCTATATATTCATAATAGTCTGACAGCTTAACCCCTTTAAAGCTGAATTCCAGCAAGGATTCAGCTGCTGTTCCACCACAACTTCAATAGAACATGGAACACAGAACATAGAACAGTGCAGCACAACAACAGCCCTCCCAGCCCACAGACGCCCACAGTCTGAAGCAGAGTCTCGACCCAAAACGTCACGTATTCATTTTCTCCAGAGATGCTGTCTGACCCACTGAGTTACTCCATTTTTTTGTGTCTATCTTCGGTTTAAACCAGCATCTGCAATTACCTTCCTACACATTCCAGCCCACAGTATTTGTGCCAAACATGATGCCAACACCATGATGCCAATAATACAATTTCTGCACTATTTCTCCAAGATTTCTGCAGTTCTTTCATCAGTTACAGAAAATGTCATAGATTTGTAAAGGGGAGTCCTTGCCATTCAAAATCATTATAACATTCTTTTGGACATGGAAAAATATATGAACTTCCAGATAGAATTCAAAATGTGCCCTTCTGCAGGAGTATTGACTAAAGTTGAATCTCAAATTATCTAACGTGACTTTCAGAGATGTAACCATATGCTGTAATTTTAAATGACTTAGACAATAGGATAGAAACCTACATTCAGATTTCTCAATGATGCAAAGATAAGTAACTTTACAAACAATGAAAAAAGACATGTTAAAATATGGTGATGATGATAAAATGGTGCGATGATGTTTCTTTATTGTTACGTATGCACTGCACTGTGAAATTCTTGCACCGTCACCATATTTTGGTGCCATTTACAAAAGAAAAAGTCCAAAGTCCGGTCCACATGCTTGATGTGTGTATATTTGCGTGTGTGTTTGTGTATGTGTGTGTGTGTTTGTGTATGAGCCCATGCGCGTGTATTTATGCATGTGCATGCACGCATGTGTTTGAGAGTGAGAGAGGAAAAGAGACAGTGTGTCCATGTGTGCCTATATCCCTAAAAGCAAACAAATGCCTGATGAAATATCTCCCATAAATGGAAAAGAACTTATATGCAGGATGTTCTGATAAGACTGGCTAAAATGACTCTGCGGAGCTATAAGATTCTGGCATTAGCTTATGATGAGCCGACAGCCACATTGTTGTTCATCTTGTTTTACCAATAAGCTGAGAACATCAATTGAAAATTTACCCTGGAAGAATAACTTCAAAGGAGTTGAAATTGTTTTTACCAGAACTGGGTGGCATGTGTCGCATCAGTAGAGTTTCTTCCTTACAATTCCAGAGACCCGGGTTCGATCCTGACTACGGGTACAAAGTTTTTATGTTCTCCCCGTGACCTGCGTGGGTTTTCTCCGGGATCTGCGGTTTTCTCCCACACTCCAAAGATGTACAGGTATGTCGGCTAACTGGCTTGGTATAATTGTAAATTGTCCCGTGTGTGTGTAGGATAGTGTAAGTGTGCGGGGATTGCTGTTCAGCGCGGTTTCCACGCTGTATCTGTAAACTAAAACTAAATTATAAATGTGGACATGAACAATACATTAATTATACCCATTGCATAAACGACAACATTCCCAGAATCTTCCAGCAGCAGCTGAGCCTTACATACAATGGAGAGATGAAATTCCATGAGTGCACTGCTCAACATTTGGCCCTGGACCACTTCACCCCAAGTGTAAGTGAAATTTCCAGTGCGATTTTCGGCAATCTTGTCCAGCATCCATTTTGACTGAGACAAGGCAAGAAGAAGCTGCTGCAGAGAGTGTTGTCAAAGTTTACCCCATGCAGGGGCCATTGTCTGATATCATATGGACTGCTTGCCGGATATGAAGAATCCATTGTGTGCCTTTTTGTTAAAATTCATCCATAGGATGAGACAGGGCCAACATTGAATGACCATTCCTATTTACCCTAGAACTGTGGGCCTTGTTATTCCGTTTTGGAAGGACGGTTAAGAGTGAAACCAGAAACAGAAAGAACTGCAAATGTTAGAATCTTGAGCAAAACACAAAATGTTGGAGTAACTCAGTGGGTCAGGCAGCATCTGTGGAGGAAATGGATAGGCAATGTTTCAGTTTGGGAAGGCTCAACAGATACTGCCTGGCCCATTCAGTTACTCCAGCAATTTGTGCTTTGTTTAAGAGTCAAACCACATTTGAGTCACGAGAGGTTCGATTATAAAAGTAGGCTAATATTGTTCACTGAATCACATTATTAAACCAAATAGATTTTTACAACCACCTTATGATATTGTGGTCACCATTACTAATGCTGTAAGTTTATTCTAGATTTAATTAATTACTTAAAGCTGCTTTGGTGAGAATCAAACTCACATCTTTAAATTACTAAGTACAGTAATACAGTATATCTTCAAACGTATGAAACATTTGGAGTGACCTGTGATCCTCTGGGGCAGGAGAGTCATGTGGTTTACCTGCTTTCCAATAATGTAACTAATAATGAGTCTGGGTAGGTACAAAGAGTTTTGAGAATAAACATGTACATAATTAATAGTTTGTCCTTGCAAATAAAGTTTTATTTATTTTTATATCCATAATTTTTACTTTTATGTGTTAGCACAAGAGTCACAGTCATAGAGTCATACAGCTTGGAAATAAGCCCTTCGGCCCAACTTGCCCTTGACAAACAAGATGCCTCATCAGAGGCCCGGGGAGCCGTTGGTGAGAGGAGGAGTTACCTGGGTGGTGAGTTATAAATCGAGCGCGGGACTTGCTTTCACAGTGGCCCGGGGAGCCGTTGGTGAGAGGAGGAGTTACCTGGGTGGTGAGTTATAAATCGAGCGTGGGGCTTGCTTTCACAGAGGCCCGGGGAGCCGTTGGTGAGAGGAGGAGTTACCTGGGCCCGGGGAGCCATTGGTGAGAGGAGGCGTTACCTGGGCCCGGGGAGCCGTTGGTGAGAGGAGGAGTTACCTGGGCCCGAGGAGCCGTTGGTGAGAGGAGGAGTTACCTGGGCCCGGGGAGCCGTTGGTGAGAGGAGGAGGAGTTACCTGGGCCCGGGGAGCCGTTGGTGAGAGGAGGAGTTACCTGGGCCCGGGGAGCCGTTGGAGCCGTTGGAGCCGTTGGAGCCGTTGGAACCCAAATCTGCAACGTTCCATCTCACTTCCAGAGAAGGGGTCTGGTGGAAGCCTCTGATTGGTGGAAGAGGACCAGAGGAAGCAGTTTGATTGGGTGCAACCCCAGGTTTGCATTTCTGCTTTCAGGTTAAGGGTTCAGTGAGTTGAGGGTTCTGTGAGTTGAGGGTTCTGTGAGTTGAGGGTTCAGTGAGTTGAGGGTTCAGTGAGTTGAGGGTTCAGTGAGTTGAGGGTTCAGTGAGTTGAGGGTTCTGTGAGTTGAGGGTTCTGTGAGTTGAGGGTTCTGTGAGTTGAGGGTTCTGTGAGTTGAGGGTTCTGTGAGTTGAGGGTTCTGTGAGTTGAGGGTTCTGTGAGTTAAGGATTCTGTGAGTTAAGGGTTCAGTGAGTTAAGGGTTCAGTGAGTTAAGGGTTCAGTGAGTTGAGGGTTTAGTGAGTTAAGCGTTCTGTGAGTTAAGGGTACAGTATTTATTAGTAAAGGTACAGTTTAAAGGATAAAGATTTCTATAGTGTGAGGGAGTTGATTTAATTTGGGAGTAAGCTATGTCAGTGGAGATTGGCCCCGTGGTTTGCTCAGCCTGCAACATGTGGGAGATCAGGGATATGGTCGGTGTCCCTGGTGACTACGTTTGCAGGAAGTGTGTCCAGCTGCAGTTCCTGGCAGACCGCATTGAACGATTGGAGCTGCGGTTGGATTCATACTGGAGCATCCACGATGTTGAGAAAGTCGTGAATAGCACGTACAGTGAGTTGGTCACACCGCAGGTAAAAGGTAAGAGGACAGAAAGGGAACGGGTGGCCAATAGCCAGCATAGCAGTAGGCAGGTAGTGCAGGAGTCCCCTGCGGTCATCTCCCTCCTAAACAGATATACCATTTTGGATACTGTTGGGGGAGATGGCTCATCAGGGGAAGGCAGCAGCAGCCAAGTTCATGGCACCATGGGTGGCTCTGCGGCACAGGAGGGGAGAAAAAAGAGTGGAATGGCAATAGTAATAGGGGATTCCATTGTAAGGGGAATAGATAGGCGTTTCTGCGGCCGCAAACGAGACTCCAGGATGGTATGTTGCCTCCCTGGTGCAAGGGTCAGGGATGTCAATGAACGGCTGCAGAACATTCTGGAGGGGGAGGGTGAACAGCCAGTTGTCGTGGTGCACATTGGCACCAATGATATAGGTAAAAAAAGGGATGAGGTCCTACAAGGTGAATTTGGGGAGCTAGGAGATAAACTTAAAAGTAGGACCTCAAAGGTAATAATCTCTGGATTACTACCAGTGCCACGGGCTAGTCAGAGTAGAAATAGGAGGATATTGCAGATTTATACGTGGCTTGAAAAAGGTGCAAGGGGGAGGGATTCAAATTTCTAGGGCATTGGAACCAGTTCTGGGGGAGGTGGGACCAGTACAAACAGGACGGTCTGCACCTGGGCTGGAATGGAACCAATGTCCTTGGGGGAGTGTTTGCTAGTGCTGTCGGGGAGGATTTAAACTAATGTGGCAGGGGGATGGGTGCAAGAGCAGAGAGGCAGAGGGGTGTAAAATGAGGGTAGAAGCAATAGGTAGCAAGGTGAAAAGTAAAAGTGGCAGGCAGACAAATCCAGGGCAAAAATCAAAAAGGGCCACTTTTCAACATAATTGTATAAGGGGTAAGAGTGTTGTAAAAACAAGCCTGAAGGCTTTGTATCTTAATGCAAGGAGCATTCGTAATAAGGTGGATGAGTTGAATGTACAGATAGTTATTAATGAATATGACATAGTTGGGATCACGGAGACATGGCTCCAGGGTGACCAAGGCTGGGAGCTGAACATCCAGGGATATTCAATATTCAGGAGGGATAGACAGAAAGGAAAAGGAGGCGGGGTAGCGTTGCTGGTTAGAGAGGAGAGTAACGCAATAGAAAGGAAGGACATTAGCTTGGAGGATGTGGAATCGATATGGGTAGAGCTGCGAAACACTAAGGGGCAGAAAACGCTAGTGGGAGTTGTGTACAGGCCACCTAACAGTAGTAGTGGAGTTGGGGATGGCATCAAACAGGAAATTAGAAATGCGTGCAACAAAGGTAAAACAATTATAATGGGTGACTTCAATCTACATGTAGATTGGGTGAATCAAATTGGCAGGGGTGCTGAGGAAGAGTATTTCTTGGAATGTATGCGGGATAGTTTTCTAAACCAACATGTAGAGGAACCAACGAGAGAGCAGGCTATTCTAGACTGGGTATTGAGTAATGAGGAAGGGTTAGTTAGCAGTCTTGTTGTGCGTGGCCCCTTGGGCAAGAGTGACCTAATATGGTTGAGTTCTTCATTAGGATGGAGAGTGACATTGTTAATTCAGAAACAAGGGTCCTGAACTTAAAGAAAGGTGACTTTGAGGGTGTGAGACGTGAATTGGCCAAGGTAGACTGGCAAATGATTCTTAAAGGGTTGACGGTGGATATGCAATGGAAGGCATTTAAAAACTGCATGGATGAACTACAACAATTGTTCATCCCATTTTGGGAAAAGAATAAATCAGGGAAGGTAGTGCATTCGTGGATAACAAGGGAAATCAGGGATAGTATCAAAACAAAAGATGAAGCGTACAAATTAGCCAGAAAAAGCAGCCTACCAGAGGACTGGAAGAAATTCAAAGTCCAGCAGAGGAGGACAAAAGACTTAATTAGGAAAGGGAAAATAGATTATGAAAGAAAACTGGCAGGGAACATAAAAACTGACTGCAAAAGTTTTTATAGATATGGGAAGAGGAAAAGATTAGTTAAAACAAATGTAGGTCCCTTGCAGTCAGAAACAGGCGAATTGATCATGGGGATCAAGGACATGGCAGACCAATTGAATAACTACTTTGGTTCTGTCTTCACTAAGGAAAAAATAAATAATCTGCCGGAAATAGCAAGGGACCGGGGGTTAAATGAGATGGAGGAACTGAGTGAAATCCAGGTTACCCGGGAAGTGGTGTTAGGTAAATTGAATGGATTAAAGGCCGATAAATCCCCAGGGCCAGATAAGTTGCATCCCAGAGTACTTAAGGAAGTAGCCACAGAAATAGTGGATGCATTAGTGATAATTTTTCAAAACTCTTTAGATTCTGGAGTAGTTCCTGAGGACTGGCGGGTAGCTAATGTAACCCCACTTTTTAAAAAGGGAGGGAGAGAGAAAATGGGGAATTACAGACCAGTTAGTCTAACATCGGTGGTGGGGAAAATTCTGGAGTCAGTTATTAAAGATGGGATAGCAGCACATTTGGAAAGTGGTGAATTCATTGGACAAAGTCAGCATGGATTTATGAAAGGTAAATCATGTCTGACGAATCTTATAGATTTTTTCGAGGATGTAAAAGGGCTGTCTCACTGTGCGAGTTGACCCACGAGTGACCCCGAATGAAAGACTCGTGGTTGCGTACGATACTACAAGTTTATGATCCCGAGTTTAACCGAGTTCCCACGGGTATGTCTAAGTTTCCCGTTTTCTTCTCATTTCTGCGATGTTCCAAGTTCGTCTCCCGAGTGTACCAAGTTCCTCTCCCGTTAATCTTGAGGCAACAATGTATATCGAAGTGTTTAAAAATCATCACATGTTAAAAAAATGATGTCATGCTTTTTTTTTACATACTATAAAAAGCCTGCCTTGTTTAAATTGGCTCATTTGGAGAAAATGTTTGCAAGAAGGCTATTGGAGTCCAGGTTGGAGCTTCGACTCTGACTCCGCGTTTTTTTCGAACCAGCGCCGCCCGCCCGCAGCGGGATGCCCTCAGACCGCAGACCGCAGACCGCAGACCGCAGACCGCAGACCGCGGACCACAAACCGCAGACCGCAGACCGCGGCTGCTTGATGTTGGTGGTCGGCGGTCACAGCACTCCGGAGCGGCAACCTGGCAAGGCATCGCCCGCTCCGTGCATCAGAGGGATAACGGAACTAATCTCCCAGGTCTGTCCCTTCATCAAATGGTGAATCTGCTCCACTAAGACGGCCGTCTCCATATTCAGATTGCAAAGCAGCTAACGCAGCAGGCTGCAGCTCTGTATAACTGAGTGGTGATGGGTGGTGTAAAAGATTGTGATTATGGTCATGTTAAGAATTAAAAGTCATAAAATCAATGTGTGAAATGTGATTCTTATTTTTCAAAGTCTCTCATAGGAAACAATGAGCGTATAGAGCCCAGGGAGAGGGGGAGAAAGGGACGTACACTCACAGAGGCAGAGTCTCTCAGCCTGTGTGAAAGGGAGGGAGGGAGAGAGAGACACACACACAAGATGGATGTGAAATCTCACCTACCTGTTTCAGTGACAGGCACCCGCAGCCAGTGAATGAAGCCACCCCCATCTGTCTCCCCTCCTCTCCCTCCACTCTCCACCCTCTCTCCTCCACCCCACTCCCCTCACACCCCTCCCCCAATTTGGAAATGTCATCCCATCACCCATTCCTTCTCTCCAGAGATGCTGCCTGCCCTCTGAGTTAAAGAGTTCCCACTTGCAGCAGCAAAACAGGCCAGTAAACACAATACTCATAGATAATATACTAAACAAAGAAAATATATATTAAAAAATCCAGTATTATTGCAAAAATCCCAAAGTCCTTAGTGCAAACAAGGCAGTTTGTAGTTCATAGTTTAGTTAGCATTTGTTGCGTTCAAAAGCCCGATGGTTGTTGGGAAGAAGCTGTTCTTGAACCTGGAGGTCATGGTTTTCAGATTCTTATACCTTCTGCTCAGCAGGAATGAAATGAGAGCATGGCCAGGGTAGTGTGGGTCCATGACAATGCTGGATGCCTTTATGAGGCAGCACCTCCTATAGAACCCTTTGATTCAGTAAAGTTCAGTAAAGAGCTCGGGAATCTGGCATCATGGCTTGAGAGTAAAACCCAGCCTTTAACATCCGCATAATGAAAGAGTTGGTGTTGTCCTACAGAACAGGGGTGCAGGAGAGGTGAACACAACCCTGTCTTCTTCAACAGCACTGGTAGAGATGGCTTCTGGACGTGACTGGCAAACCTCAGATTAGGCTGCCATGAAGTGTCATAAAATGTTCTCACGCTGTTCCTCAATACTGGTTTGTTTTAAGGTTGTGAGCTCAGTCCCAAATACACAAAATTTATATATAAACTTCAAGCAATTTTTTTCTTTTCTACCCACTCTGTCACCTTATCAATAACTTGCGTAACTTTGTTAAGCAGAATTTGTCTTTAAAAAGTCTAAGTAACTGATATTTCTGTCCCTGATTATTGTTTCTAAAAAGAGTTCCCACGGTAGACTCACGAGTCACAAAGTTAAACGCACGGGCCACTACGTTCTTACAACAAGTTTAAAATGTTTCAAATTTTAACCTCAAGAGTACATTTTACTCGTGGAAAAGTTCAAACATGTTTGAACTTTTGCAAGAGTTAACAAGTTTCACGTGTACCTCCCGTTAGCGCCAAGAGTCGCTAAGTTGCGTCCACGAGTTCCGACGTTCCCGCTACGTTAATTGTACGTGATTACCACGAGTTAAATTTGTTTTAAACTCGGGGTCACTCGTAGGTCAACTCGCACAGTGAGACAGACCTTTTACTAGCAGAGTGGATAAGGGAGAACCAGTGGATGTGTTATATCTGGACTTTCAGAAGGCTTTCGACAAGGTCCCACATAAGAGATTAGTATGCAAACTTAAAGCACATGGTATTGGGGGTTCAGTATTGATGTGGATAGAGAACTGGCTGGCAGACAGGAAGCAAAGTGTAGGAGTAAACGGGTCCTTTTCAGAATGGCAGGCAGTGGCTAGTGGAGTACTGCAAGGCTCAGTGCTGGGACCCCAGCTATTTACAATATATATTAATGATCTGGATGAGGGAATTGAATGCAACATCTCCAAGTTTGCGGATGACACGAAGGTGGAGGGCAGTGTTAGCTGTGAGGAGGATGCTAGGAGGCTGCAAGGTGACTTGGATAGGTTGGGTGAGTGGGCAAATGCATGGCAGATGCAGTATAATGTGGATAAATGTGAGGTTATCCACTTTGGTGGCAAAAACAGGAAAGTAGACTATTATCTGAATGGTGGCCGATTAGGAAAAGGGGAGATGCAACGAGACCTGGGTGTCATGGTACACCAGTCATTGAAAGTAGGCATGCAGGTGCAGCAGGCAGTGAAGAAAGCAAATGGTATGTTAGCATTCATAGCAAAAGGATTTGAGTATAAGAGCAGGGAGGTTCTACTGCAGTTGTACAGGGTCTTGGTGAGATCACACCTGGAGTATTGCGTACAGTTTTGGTCTCCTAATCTGAGGAAAGACATTCTTGCCATAGAGGGAGTACAGAGAAGGTTCACCAGACTGATTCCTGGGATGGCAGGACTTTCATATGAAGAAAGACTGGATAGATTTGGCTTGTACACGCTAGAATTTAGAAGATTGAGGGGGGATCTTATAGAAACTTACAACATTCTTAAGGGGTTGGACAGGCTAGATGCAGGAAGATTATTCCCGATGTTGGGGAAGTCCAGAACTAGGGGTCACAGTTTAAGGATAAGAGGGAAGTCTTTTAGGACCGAGATGAGAAAATCATTTTTTACACAGAGAGTGGTGAATCTGTGGAATTCTCTGCCACATAAGGTAGTTGAGGCCAGTTCATTGGCTATATTTAAGAGGGAGTTAGATGTGGCCCTTGTGGCTAAAGGGATCAGGGGGTATGGAGAGAAGGCAGGGATGGGATACTGAGTTGGATGAACAGCCATGATCATATCGAATGGTGGTGCAGGATCGAAGGGCTGAATGGCCTACTCCTGCACCTATTTTCTATGTTTCTATCTACACTAGTCCCACCTGCCTGTGTTTGGACCATATCCCTCTAAATCTTTCCTATTCTTGTAACTGTCCAAAAAAGAGGTTTGGAATTGTGAAAACGAATACTTTCAGATTCAGGGACAGTTTCTTCCCAGCCGTTATCAGACAAGTGAACCATCCTATCACCAACTAGAGTGCTGTCCCGACCTATCATTTACCTCATTAGAGACTCCCAGCCTATCTTGGACATTTAGTTTAGTTTAGTTTTGTTTAGTGATAAGTGCGGAAACAGGCCCTTCGGTCCTCTGAGTCCGCACTTACCAGCGATCCCTGCACATTAACACTATTCTACACACACTAGGGACAATTTACATTTACAGCAAGCCAATTAACCAACAAACCTATACGTCTTTGGAGTGTGGGAGGAAACCAGAGCACCCGGAGAAAACCCTCGCAGGTCACAGAGCGAATGTACATATTTCGTACAGACAGCACCTGTGGTCAGGATCAAACCCGGGACCAGGGCTCTGGCACCGTAAGGCAGCAACTCTACCGCTGCGCCACCATGCCGCTCTTATGTTATGCCCTTATGCCCACGTTATGGACGTTATCTAGACTAAACATTATTCCTTTCATCCATTATCTGTACACTGTGGACAGATTGATTGTAATCATGTATAGTCTTTCCGCTGACACACACAGCATGCAACAAAACAGCTTTTCACTGTACCTTGGTACACCTAGCAATAAACTAAACTAAACTAGTACCTGCCTCAACTATGTCCTTTGGAAGCTCATTCCATATACCCACCACCATCTGAGTGAAAGTATAAAGGACTGCAAATTGGGATTGAACCACAGGAGAGAAGATCCCTTTTGAAGGTGGAGGCAAAGTGACTGTAATATCTTCTTATAAAGACAGCATTAAGATTTTATTGCAATCAAACCTTTTTATCATGGTGGAACATAAACAAGATTATTAAAACTCACATACAATTCTGTCAGTTTCCAATAAAATAGGGGGTTCAAAGTACAGTGGCATCTGGATTATGATGAAGATTATTTTCTTGGCACACAATAATCATCAAAGCATTCAATAGCAGCAATAATAACAACAGCAGTCATGAGTGAGATCAACATCTGCAGCAACATCTCGTAAAGCAGCAGTAATCAGTACTCCAGAAGATGTGTTCTGTTGATCACAATGGTCCACGTATGTTCAGAAGAGAGACTGCTCCTTCTGAAGGTAGAGGAGGAGGGTGATTCATACCCTGAGATGACCTACAATCATTTGTAAATCTGTAGTGAGACTAAATTAATCCTTTACTTGTTAATTGGAAAATAAAACATATGTTTGTTTTAAAAAGAGAAGGGTTGTGTATCTTAAATTTGCGAAACATTCTCTGTTAGTGTAATCTGTGGCCCTTTTGAACAGGAGGTGAGTTGGTGTTGGTCCTTTTCAGAAATTGAATGCCGACAGTGAATGTTTACTGATGGATTATGTACCAGGAGCTTTGGGAATAAACATATAGTATGTTAATAGTTCAATGTTGTAAATAAATCATTACTTCTTTAAAGGGCCTGTCCCACGATGCAAGTTCACCCAAGAGCTCTCCCGAGATTTAAAAAAATCAAACTCGTGGTAAGTACATAGAATGTACGTAGCGGGTATGTTGGAGCTCGTGGATGTCTCGTAGCGGTTCGTAATGCTAACGGCAAGTACTCGGGAAACGCGGAAACTCGTGAAGATTTTTCAACAGTGTGAAAAATTTCCAAGAGTAAAAAAATACTCGTGATGAGGTACCACGAGTTTGATTTTTTTTAAAACTCGGGAGAGCTCTTGGGTGAATTCGCATCCTGGGACAGGCCCTTTAATGGCTCTTAAATCCACCTGTATGTTTCAGCACCATGTTTCTGAAGGTTTCACTGATACTAGTCTGTGGATACTGATCTAATGATTTAACCTCGATATTACCATACCCATAACTAATAGATCCATATGTTAACAATATATTGACAAAAAGGAGGTTGTGCAGGAAATTGAGAGGACCTGGGCTGAAGAGCCAGAGCATAAAAGTCCTGTCTCACGGTGCGAGCTGACCCACGAGGTACCCCGAGTGAAAGACTCGTGGTTGTGTACGAGATTCCAAGTGTATGATCAAAAGTTTAACCGAGTTCCCACGGGTATGACTAATAGCCCTGTCTCACTGTGCGAGTTGACCCACGAGTGACCCCGAGTGGAAGATTCGTGGTTGCGTACGAGACTCCAAGTTTATGATCAAGAGTTTAACCGAGTTCCCACGGGTATGTCTAAATTTGCCGTTTACTTCTCATTTCTGCGATGTTCCAAGTTCGTCTCCCGAGTGTACCAAGTTCCTCTCCTGTTAATCTTGAGGCAACAATGTATACCGACGTGTTGAAAAATCATCACATGTTAAAAAAATGATGTCATGCTTTTTTTTTACATACTATAAAAAGCCTACATTGTTTAAATTGGCTCATTGGGAAATGTGTGAAATGGCAATGTGTGAAATGTGATTCTTATTTTTCAAAGTCTCTCATAGGAAACAATGAACGTATAGAGCCCAGGGAGAGGGGGAGAAAGGGACGTACACTCACAGAGGCAGAGTGTGAGAGGGAGGGAGGGAGAGAGAGACACACACACAAGGTGGATGTGAAATCTCACCTACCTGTTTCAGTGACAGGCACCCGCAGCCAGTGAATGAAGACACCCCAATCTCTCCCCCTCCTCTCCCTCCACTCTCCACCCTCTCTCCTCCAACCCCCCCCTCCACTCACCCCCCCCCCCAATTTGGAAATGTCATCCCATCACCCATTCCTTCTCTCCAGAGATGCTGCCTGCCCGCTGAGTTAAAGAGTTCCCACTTGCAGCAGCATAACAGGCCAGTAAACACAATACTCATAGATAATATACTAAACAAAGAAAATATATATTAAAAAATCCAGTATTATTGAAAAAATCCCAAAGTCCTTAGTGCAACCAAGGCAGTTTGTAGTTCATAGTTTAGTTAGCATGTGTAGCGATGGTTGTTGGGAAGAAGCTGTTCTTGAACCTGGAGGTCATGGTTTTCAGATTCTTACCTTCTGCACAGCAGGAATGAAATGAGAGCATGGCCAGGGTAGTGTGGGTCCATGACAATGCTGGCTGCCTTTTTGAGGCAGCACCTCCTATAGAGCCCTTTGATTCAGTAAAGTTCAGTAAAGAGATCGGGAATCTGGCATCATGGCTTGAGAATAAAACCCTGCCTTTAACATCCGCAAAATGAAAGAGTTGGTGTTGTCCTACGGAACAGGGGTGCAGGAGAGGTGAACACAACCCTGTCTTCTTCAACAGCACTGGTAGAGATGGCTTCTGGACGTGACTGGCAAACCTCAGATTAGGCTGCCATGAAGTGTCATAAAATGTTCTCACGCTGTTCCTCAATACTAGTTTGTCTTAAGGTTGTGAGCTCAGTCCCAAATACACAAAATCAATATATAAACTTCAAGCAATTTTTCTTTTCAACCCACTTTGTCACCTTATCAATAACTTGCTTAACTTTGTTAAGCAGAATTTGTCTTTAAAAAGTCTATGTTGGTGTTCCTTAACTGATCCATACTTATCCAAGTAACTGATATTTCTGTCCCTGATTATTGTTTCTAAAAAGAGTTCCCACGGTAGAATCACGAGTCACAAAGGTAAACGCACGGGCCACTACGTTCTTACAACGAGTTTAAATGTTTCAAATTTTAACCTCAAGAGTACATTTTACTCGTGGAAAAGTTTAAACATGTTTGAACTTTTTCAAGAGTTAACAAGTTTCACGGGTACCTGCCGTTAGCGCCAAGAGTCGCTAAGTTGCGTCCACGAGTTCCGACGTTCCGCTACGTTAATTGTACGTGATTACCACGAGTTAAATTTGTTTTAAACTCGGGGTACCTCGTGGGTCAGCTCGCACAGTGAGACAGGGGTTTAAGTTTGCCGTTTACTTGTCATTTCTGCGATGTTCCAAGTACCTCTCCCGAGTTATTCTTGAGCCAACCGTGAATGAAGGTCTGTTTTAATAAGCAACAGTGTTAAAGAAGACATCTCCATCCTGCGGCTTTGAGTTAAAGTTAGAATTCAGCGCGGCTGCATCTATTGATGTGACCTACAAAGGGAAATGCGCACCGTCCAGTGCCAGAGCAGTTATACTTATGATTTGTTTGAAACACACGTCACGTAGTTAGAAGACCAGCGGGCGGAGGTTTGCTATATTTTAATTGAATTTACTGCCAGGTCTACACACTGCGGAGAGACGGGAGATGAAATCTTTGAATGTGGACGGATGTCTCCGCGCCTGCTCGTTCTAAGCGGAATATATTTTTAGTTGCCTTTCAAGCCGGGCTTTGGTTTTATTCCTTGTTTTTGTTTATTCGCACACACTTTTCGTGTGGGAGGGTGTGAGAAGTCCATGCCGGCCGGCTGCAGCCGCTGTTCTTTCACATCAGTTGCGCATCAGGTTGTTGGGAGACGGAGCTCAGGGTTTGCCTCCTCACCTGCTTTGGTGCCCAGGCGTGAGTTGAGGTGGAGGGAGGTTGGGGGGGGGGGGATGCGCGGACGTCATTAATCTGTCTGGGGTGACGAGGCTCTTGGGTTTGACTGGGATCATTCTCTGCGGGATGATCTTAGTGCGGGAGACAAGTGTAGCAGAGGTGTACTGACTGTGTGGGCAGACATTTTGGTAGTGATTGCCCACCAGTCTCAAAAGCCGCTGTGTCTCCCTGTCCCTGGGATAGCAGGGGGCGATCAAACAGCACAATATCCCCCTCCCCCTCCACACCAACACGAAGGGCAACGATCCCAAGGCTTTAGCGTCAGAAACAACGGGCAGGCGACAATCACCCACCATAACGCGAGAGAGATCATGCACTATTGTAGGTCTCCTTTACACATCGGTGTTTCTGTCTTTCTCCATCTCATTGTTGGCCCTGTCTGTCACCACCCCCACCCACCCCTCTGCTTCCCGGCCATGTGTGTGACCCCTTCCCTCCCCTCTCCAGCTCCCCGCCCATTGCACCGGGCGTGGGGGCTTTGCACTGTCTTCACATCGGCGATGCCAGCAGGTCAGTGCCCGTCGCCCGGGGCAGATGATCGGGGGCTCTCTCCCAGCGTGGCCCTGGACCAGGGGGGGGGATGCGAGTCTGCGGGCACGCCGGCTCTGCCACACCATGGGCACGCCGGCTCTGCCACACCATGGGCCGTCGCCAACCAAGCCACCCGTCCACGTCCACACGCTCGGTAGAACAGGAGCTGAGACTGGGAACTGTACCGCCCTTGCCCCCTCCCTCTGCAACTGCAAACAACCCCACTCTCCTGCTCACCTAACCCGCCCATCACTTCTCTCTGGGTATTGAAGGCGCTTCTGGTCTGCAGTGTGCAATAGTCACCAAAAATACACTGCATCTTCAGAAAGGAAAAATACAAAATATGTCAAGCCCACTGGATAGGCCTTAGTCATGGTGCTGTACAACACGGAAACAGGTCCTTCGGCCCAGCTTGGCCGTGCCGTCCAAGTTGGCGTCTTGGGGTCGTCCTATTTGCCTGCATGTGGTCCATAGCCCTCTAAACCCTTCCCATCCATTTATCTGTCGTTAATAACCTCAAGAAAATTCCTGCTTCAGTTTCCTGGGTCCAACTCAGAGAGAAGTCTCCCCCCTGCCAGGGTTAATCGCTCCACTGTTTATAATGCTCCCTGCATTATGAAGTCATCGACAGTGAACCCCATGGGCAATCACTACCAAAGTGTCTGCCCACACAGTCAGTACACTTGTCTCCTGTACTAAGTCACCCCAACCCCCCCCCCCTCCCCTCCCCTCCCTCCACCTTTCCCTCCCAACTCCAGTCCCGTCCCGACTCCCTGGGAACATGAAGGGAGTGATATTCAACTGCCACGGATACAAATAATGCCATACACAAGAAAGGGCAGATGCTAGTGGACAAAAAGTGAACACTCGATGCTGGAGTTACACAAAGACACAGCAGAAATTTGGAAACGCCATCCCGTCACCCATTCCTTCGCTCCAGAGATGCTGCCTGCCCACTGAGTTAAAGAGTGCCCACGGTAGACGCACGAGTCACTAAGGTAAACTAACGGGCCACCACGTTCTTACAACGAGTTTAAATGTTTCAATTTTAACTTCAGCAGTACATTTTAATCGTGGAAAACTTTAAACATGTTTGAATATTTTCAAGAGTTAACAAGTTTCACGGGTACCTGCCGTTAGTGCCACGAGTCGCTAAGTTGCGTCCACGAGTTCCGACGTTCCCGCTACGTTAATTGTATGTGATTACCACGAGTTAAATTTGTTTTAAACTCGGGGTATCTCGTGGGTCAACTCGCACCGTGAGACAGGGGTTTAACTCCACCTGTTAGTTTGCTACAAGATTATAATAAAGCTTACCTTTAAATTGGTAGTTCCAGGGATTTCCGAATAAATCTGATAAAGCCAGGCTTCAACACATGCTCTGCTCTTTGGCAACTAATTTTTGACAGGAGTTTTAAAATAACTTACATAATTATTAGAAGTTATTCAAGAGATATAAAGGGCTTTTCAGGAATCTTCAGACAGTTTAATGAATCTGATCATGGAACTAATGCCCACACAAATGGGAAACAACCTTTCTATGACTAAATTCTGTTCCTACAGTATTTTGTATGCTAACTACAACCGGCTTCTTCTCCAAAAATTATATTTACATCTCAGGAGCTAGTAGGATTTATTATCTTTCAGCTGTATTGTATGGTATATGCCTGGAAATCCTCACATTTTTTCCCTCTCATAATTTAAGAGCAAAAACTGCAATTGCATCAATTTTCCAAGGCTTTCCACCAATCTTTCACCACAGACAGGGTGAATAATCTTGGGACTATTTGCTCCCTGCAGATCGTCAATCACACATATTACCTCCTAAAGGCTCCACATAAAGGCTCCTTTCCCAGCTGAACTGATAACTGAGTTCCATCAGTGAAATGGAGACACAAGGATCTGCAGATGCTGGAATCTTGAGCAAAACCCAAAGAGCTGGAGTAACTCAGCAGGTCAGAGGGAGTGGATAGGCATTGTTTTGGATCACCACCCTTCTGCAGACTCAACCAGAAACATTGTCTCTCCATTCCCTCCACGGTGACTGCCTGAGCCTCCGTCACTTTGTGTGTTGCTCAATTGTTCCATTAGCATTAGTCCAATTTGGTGGCCACATGATTATAACCATAACTTCGTAATATATAGAAAAATCTACTGTTAAAAATAATTGCAGAACCCCAACCTTGAAAAGCTACTGATGAATATCTAATTTGTTTGTGATACACTGAGAATGTTTAAAACATGTCTTGGGCTAGAAAATTACATACATGTTGGTGGTAAAATAGGAAAAAAGTATTTCTGACCTTTCAATGCTAATAAATATAGAAATCATATATTGTATGGATACTGTATATATGTGAATAGGTGGTGGGGGAGAGGTCTGTGCATATATGCATGATAATATGTGTGCACACATGTGTTCATGTAGTGTAATGTGTGTGCCTGGTCTTTTTAGTGCCTGGTTTAGAGTCTGTATGTATGTTTACATCTGTCCATTTGCATATATAGCGCAATACGTCTGAAGAAGGGTCTCGACCCGATACGTCACCCATTCCTTCAATCCAGAGATGCTGCCTGTCCAGCTGAGTCCGCGCCGCCCATCGATCACCGCATATTAACACTATCCTACACACACTAGTTTATAGAAAGCCAATTAACCTACAAACCTATATGTCTTTAGAGTGTGGGAGGAAACCTAAGATCTCGGGAATAAAACCCAGTGTGGTCACGGGGAGATCGTACAAACACCATACAGACAGCACCCGTAGTCGAAGTCGAAGCCAGGTCTCTGGCAATGCAAGCACTGTAAAGCAGTAACTCTACCGCAGTGCCACCATGCCACCGTGGAGGTACTCCAGCATTTTGTGTCTATCTGCAATATTTGCATGCTTGTGTGGTTGTAGCTCAATGACCCCCATAGATGTTTGTGCAATGTAGTCTGTGTGTGTCATATTAAATCTGCAGCCTTCATGGAATGCATGCACTTTAACTGAAAATCTGCAATGGGGTTTCAAAGCTGATTTGTCTGTCAACATCCCAGTAAACTTTGATCTAAAGATTCTCTTTGTAGGACTAATTATGGGATATTTTAAATGATGGATTGAATTGAATTGAATTGAATACATTTTATTCTCCAAATATATATACATACAAGGAATTTTCCTTGGTGCTTTGCTCACAAGTAACAACACGATATACAGTAGACAATTAAAAATAAAACATTATAATTTAAACATGTGAAGAATGAAATAATATACCAGAGCACAAAGAGGCTACAGACATTTGGCTGTTGAGTAGAGCAACTGCTCCTGGAAAAAAATGCTGTTTTTACATTTGGCTGTGGAGGCTTTGACAGTCCGGAGTCGCCTTCCAGAGGGAAGTACTTCAAAGAGTTGACGGCCAGGTTGAGATGGGTCAGAGATGGTCTCACCCACTGTATTCCTGGCCCTTGCAGCGTACAGTTCGTCGAGTGGGGGAAGGTTGCAGCCAACAACCTTCTCTGCTGATCGAACGATGCGCTGCAGCCTCCGGAGCCAAACTAGACCATGATGGAGAAGGTGAGGACAAATTCTGTGATGGCAGTATAAAACTGGACTGTGGCAGATTGTGTTTTCTCAGCTGCCGCAGGAGGTACATCCTCTATAGGGCCTTTGTAGACTGTGGAGTCGATGGTGCCCCCCTCCCCCATTTAAGGTCCCTGGAGATGATGGTTCCAAGGAACTTAAATGACTCCACAGATGTGACTGTGGTGTTGTTGATGGTGAGTGGGAGGAGGGGAGGGGGAGCTCTCCTAAAGTCTAGTCATAATGTTTTAATAAAAAATATTTATTAAATGGCAATTCTGTCATTGTCCCCAGATCAGAAGACACTTTGCTCTTTGTACATTAACATTGATGGCAGCTTCCAGCATCTCTGAATTAATTTCTGAATGTATGGGATCTTTTGTCCTGTAAACTAAGAATTAACATTAAAATAGTTTTGATTTAGGCCACGATCACAAGGTAATAAGCCATTTTGTTTTACAGCCTAATGCATTCTATCTGATGGGGATAAAATCTTCAAAATCTTCAAATCTTTAAACATCAAAAAGCAAAACTTTGATAGCCTCAGGTCTTTCTTATGATCTTCAATATCCTAGTCATCATAGTCTGCTACATTTCAAGTTGACTCCCAACACCACTGTGCTTAAACCCAAAATTTTATTTTCCTCCACAAACAAACATTATGCAGCCACTGCATGAAGTGAATGGGCCCCTCACCAGATCAGTATCATGTAATCGTCTTGCAAATCACAAGTGTTGAGTACATCCTATCAGTCTCCAGATCACCCACAGTCTCCAACAATCTTCTTAGATAGACTGAAAACAATACCAAGCCTGATCAATGTCTTACACTGTAAAAGAAAAGCTAAAATTAAAAACTCACTGTGCGGGAAAGATTTCTACTTTTAAATGGAAACAAATCTGGGAGTTTCAGGGTGGCACGGTGGCGCACCAATAGAGTTGCTGCCTTACAACGCTTGCAGCGCCGGAGACCCGGGTTCAATCCCGACTACAGGTGCTGTATGTACGCAGTTTGTATGTTCTCCCCGTGACCGCATGGGATTTCTCCCAGATCTTTGGTTTCCTCTCACACTCCAAAGACATGCAGGTATGTAGGTAAATTGGCTTTGTAAATGTAAAAATAGTCCCTAGTGTGTGCAGGATAGTGTTAATATATGGGGATCGCTGGTCGGCAAGGGCCTGTTTCTGAGCTGTATCTCTAAACTAAACTAAACTAAAATAAATGTGATGTAAAAAACACAGAATCCCTGCATTTTTATAATATTTGAAGCTTTAAACACCCGATTTTGCTCCAGGAGAGCTTAGTCTTGGGGAGATTGCAGCATTTACATTGGGGCATCACCACTCAGTTCAGTGTGGAGCCCAAAGCTCCACTGACTCCAACCAGGATGATAAGGCTACAGATTAAGAGGCAACTGGGGTAGTAAGATCTTTCATAAGAAAAGTGTCAGGCTGATAATGTTTTTTTTTAATTATTGATGTGTTATAGGTGTTACTAGTTTTCTCTTGACAAATTTGCCAGCAGAGCCAGTTGTACAATGGCACAGTAGTATAGTTTCTGCCTTACGCGCCAGAGACCCGGGTTTGATCCTGACTACAGGTGCTATCAGTACAGAGTTTGTACATTCACCTTGCGACTGTGTCGGTTTTCTCCGGGTGCTCCGGATTCCTCCCACACTGCAAAGATGTACAGGTTTGTAGAATAATTGGCTTCTGTAAATTGTAAATTGTCCCTCGTGTGTAGGATAGTGTTAGTGTACGGGGTGATCACTGGTCAGCACAGACTCCGTGGGCCACAGGGCCTGTTTCCATGCTATATCTCTAAAGCAAAGTCAAGTCAAGTTTAAAGAATAATATAATTTATAACTGTTTTCTTGAAGCTTGATCATTTTTAGTTATCATTGAATGTCACTGCCAAATGATGCTCACAGCTTTCACAGCCGGCTAAAGCTGGGGGTAGTACTTTGGTGGCCGTCAATGTTTTCAGAGCAGTTTTGGCGATGTGGTTTCCACTCTTCACCATGAGAGGCCCCACCATTAGAGCAACTCCAGCAGAACATTGGTGCTTTGAGCCAGCAAGATAGGTAAGTATTAGTATGGTAAACTGCATGCAACTGTTCTGGGTTGGGAGACTAGGCCAGCAAGATCTCACTGAAATAAACGTCCAAACAACTTGGTCAATCTTCTGGAAATTCCAAAGTTATTCCAAATCTCACAGAAGAAAGAGAAGAAGGAGATGGCGATCCAGGCACATGTAATAAGTCTAACGGCAAAGCACGCTAACTGGCCACCCAAAGGATTATAATGTCAGAGAACACTGGGCAATGCAGCACCCACATGCATGCAATTGTTCTGCATGGCATTGAGGCCTTTTATGTTTAGGCTTATCATTGTCACGTACATTGAGGTACAGTGAAAAACAGATTAGATAGATAGCTTTGCAGCTATCCGATCAGATCAGATAATACCATGCATAAATTCAATCGTCAAACTCCAGTACAAAAAGTAGAGCAAAGGGGGAAGATACAGAGGTCAGAAAATAGTCTCAGCATTGAGGTGCACTAGTTCAATAGTAAACAAAGTCCAATGTCTGCAATGGGGTAGAGGCGAATCAGACAATGCTCTTGTTTACTCAAAGACTCTTCAGAAGCGTAATAACAGAGGGGGAGAAGCTGTTGCTGAGTCTGGTAGTTTACTCTTTCAATATTCCTAGTGGTATACTGGGAAACAACATTTCAGGATCGACTGTAGAAATAAATAATCCTTCTTCTTCTGAGGCGAGCGGGCAGCTCTCGGATCACTGCATTAATTAGATGCCACCCACAGTCTTTGGGGTCACCAACAGCTTTGAAGGAAGTCCAGGCTGCTGGCCCCATGGCTCTGGAGTCATGGCATCTTATGATCACTGTAGAATTGATTGCTATCAATTACTCCAGGCCACGAAGAATTGGAGGCATGGTGGCTCAGCGGTAGAACTACTGCCTTACGGTGCCAGGGACCCGGGTTTGATCCCGATTACGGGTGCTGTCTGTACAGAGGTTTTACGATCTCCCTGTGACCTCCTTGGGTTTTCTCTGAGATTTCCGGTTTCCTCCCACACTCCAAAGACGTACAGGTTTGTAGGTAATTGGCGTAAATGTGAAACATTGTCCCTAGTGTACGAAGGTTAGTGTTAATGTGCGGGGATCGTTGGTCAGTGTGTGCTCGGTGGGTCGAAGGGCCTGTTTCCGCGCTGTATCTCTAAACTAAACTAAACTAATCTAAACTAAACTAAACTAAATGCACAGTGAATCACTGTGAATCACGAATGTTAATGTGGTTTTATTGACAATCACTTCAAAGTACTTTCCTAGTATATGCTTGTGGGTCATTCCCATGGAATGGAAGAGTATCTAACACCCATCCAGGGAAATTAAATGACAGTACTCAACTTTAAAATGGTCCTAATAAAACACAGCAAAGATTATATATTTAGCACACTAGAATCCTTTTAAGATATATATGAATTTGATTTATAGATTTATAAGGGTTTATAAAATGGTTTCATTATTTGCTTTCAGGGAAATCTACAAAATAATTGGAAAGGTTCTTGAGCTGTGTGGCACCATCAGAAGTCATTCTGAAGTTTGCTGTAATAGGGTGGGCCAAGGGCTGCATGGTGGCACAGTGTCAGAGATCTAGGTTTGATCCTGACCATGGGTGCTGTATGTACGGAGATTTTGTGTTTTCCCCGTGACCACGTGAGTTTTCACCAGGAACCATGGTTTCCTCACACACTACAAAGACATACAGGTTTGTAGGTTAATTGGCTTTGGTAAAATTGTAAATTGTCCCCAGTGAATGGGATAGCGCTGGACACTGTGAATGGGATAGCGGTGAACACTGGCCAGCATGGACTCTGTCGACCGAAGGGCCTGTTTCCATGCTGTATCTCTAAAGTAAACTAAACTAAAACTAAAGCCTACAGCATTGATCCATCACATGTAGTACAATGCAATGACTTTCATGAGTTAATTTTACATTGAACATCATTTTGTGGAAAGACTTTTGTTATTTTTGATATTCTAATAACAAATGCAATTTTCCATCAATCCATTGAGTGCAATTTTCCATCAATCCATCCATACAATTATCTGCTCAATAAATTTGTCTGAGAGACTTTGATAATGTATGCTTTCTGCCTTTCCAAAGCCAACAGAATCACAGGTGGATCCAAAATATACTATCAAATGTTTATTATTCCAACCCTCGACTTGCTGCACATGTAAAGATTCAGCACTATTTGGCCCTGAGGGAGTTGAGGCTCATATTTTGGAGAGCCTGACAAATATGAAAAGAAAGATTTCTAGTGCAAAAACACAAATCTGAAATGTTATTTCAATAATGAATTCCAGGCACATGAAGAACAAAATTGCATTAAGGAATAAAACAAAAAAAGTTCCACTTTTTCGAATGAACCTTCTGCCTTCAGACGGATGTGGATTCAAATTCTACTCCTGGGATCTGAGCACATAATGTGACTGACATGTCAGAGGAAGTGTGCATGAGGGCCCTTCCTGGACATTTATTCATCAATGTAATGAGTTTAGTTTATTTTAATTTAGTTTAGAGATACAGCAAGGGAACAGGTCCTTCAGCCCACTGAGTTCTCGCCGATCAGAGATCCCCATATACTAACACTATCCTACACATACTAGGGACAATTTACAATTTTACCAAGCCAATCTGCCTATAAACCCAATTAAATTATTACTGATCAAATGATCTCATTTTTTATATCGATGTAATTTATGGAATTCTGCTGTACAAAGAAAATTAGTCATGACTTTTGTAAAATTATAACAAGTAGAAGTTATAATATATGAAGTGCTTTGACATACACTATGCACATAAGAAGTATTCTAAAAATGCAAGTAAATCTTTTAACAAGGCTACAAAACACTGTCCAAAAAAAGCAGTCAAAGCATATAAAGACAGAATGCTTCGCATGGAGTGTCTGATGCTCCAGTTTCAAATAGATGCAATAAAGGGAAAATCAAAAACCTGACACAAGCACAAATAAATTAGGCTGCAAGTTCATTTGGGTATATTTCCATTATATTCGGCATCTTAATCAAGGACATAAAATGGAAGCAAACACTTCAGCTCACTAATAATAGAAGAGCATTCATTACAGAGTCATAGAAAATACTCAGCTCACTGCTCTTTCAATGCTGGTTATTTAACTGATCCACTGATGCACAGGATCACTGAATGAGTCAAAACTTGTAACAAAAGCAGAAAATACAGGAAAGTCAACAAATCAGGCATCATCTGAGGAGAGAATAATTGGACTCCAAATAGAGTTGGTTTGTGCTCTTTTTGACTTCTTTATGCCAATTAAAATAAGTTAATTTGATATGTCCCTTAAGGGTATATTTGGGCTTTTGACATTAATTTTGCTGTCTTTTCTTCTCATAAATACTGATGTTTGACGACAATGCTCTTCTTCAAAGTTTGGAGAGATCTTGGTGTTTTAATTTTTGTTTAGAGATACAGCGTGGAAACAGGCCCTTCGGCCCACCAGGTCCATGCTGACCAGCGATCCCCGCACATTAACACTATCTTACACTCACTAGCGACAATTTACACTTATACCAAGCCATCTAACCTACAAACCTGTACGTCTTTGGAGTGTGGGAGGAAACCGAAGATCTCGGAGAAAACCCACGCAGGTCATGGAGAGAACGTACAAACTCTGTACAGACAGCACCCGTAGTCGGGATCGAACCCAGGTCTCCAGCAGCGCATTCGCTGTAAGGCCGCAACTCTACTGCTGCGCCACCGTATTGCATTAATTGTTACAAAGGCAAATGGCTTGGTGGTCTTTATTGCAAAAGGGGTGTGGGGAGGGGGGGGGGGGTGGGGGGTGTGAGGATAGAGAATAAGAAGGTTTTGTTGCAGTTGCAGTTTTGTTGCAGTTGGTCGCCTAATTATAGGAAGGATGTCAACAAAATAGAGAGAGTACAGAGGAGATTCACTAGAATGTTGCCTGGGTTTCAGCAACTAAGTTACAGAGAAAGGTTGAACAAGTTAGGTCTTTATTCTTTGGACCGCAGAAGGTTAAGAGGGGACTTGATAGAGGTCTTTAAAATTATGAGCGGGTTAGACAAAGTTGACGTGGATAAGCTTTTTCCATTGAGAGTAGGGAAGATTCAAACAAGGGGACATGACTTGAGAATGAAGGGACAGAAGTTTAGGGGTAACATTAGGGGGAACTTCTTTACTCAGAGAGTGGTAGCTGTGTGGAATGAGCTTCCAGTGGAAGTGGTGGAGGCTGGTTCGATTTTATCCTTTAAAAATAGATTGGATGGGTATATGGACGGGAAAGGAATGGAGGGTTATGGTCTGAGTGCAGGTAGATGGGACTAGGGGGGAAGTATTTTTTTTATTTTTTTTTAATTAAAAAAAAAATGTTCGGCACGGACTTGAAGGGCCGAGATGGCCTGTTTCCGTGCTGTAATGGTTATATGGTTACAGGGTGTTGCTGAGGCCACACCCTGGAACACTGCACTCAGTGGATTTGGCCATTCATCTAAAATAAGGACAGTTATATTGGAGTCGGTCTAACGGAGATAGGCCAGACTAACTCCTGGAATAAAAGGGTTGTCCTATCAAGAAAAGATGGACAGTTTGGGTTTGCATTCTTTGAAATTTAGAAGAATGAGGAGTGACCTTATTCAAGCATAAATTATCCTAAATAGGTTTGTCAGGGTAGCCTTTGAGATGTTTACACTGGCGGCAGAGGCCATAGCTACAAAATAAGGGGCTGATTATTTAAAACTGAGGTAGAAAACCCCTTGAATCCTCTGTTCCAGGTGGCAGTGGGGCTGGATCTGGTGGCAATAGATAAATATTTGAAAGACTGAGGAATCAAGGGTTATGTGAAACTGGCACAGAAAAGGATTGAGGCAAGCATTGGATCAGCCATCATCATATTGAATGATGGGCTAGGCTTGAAGGTGTGAGTGGTCTTTTTCTTCTTCTGTTCCCTTGTGTGCTTTCATATTTCTCGTTCAGATGAAATTGTTTTTATATGTGTATTCCTTCCCCTTCCCTTTTCCAAGTTTCACTTGTTTTCTTTCCATTTATGTGCTTACATACCTCTAACTAATGATACATTATTTCCCCAAAGGTTCTTGGTGTTTTAATTGTTGTTTAGAGATACAGCGTTCCACATCCGGTGGCGCTGTTGCTAGCTGCCTCCGCCTTCAGTCCGGTATCTTTTTGTTTTTTTTGTTATGTTTGAAGAACGTTTTTTGTGGGGTTTTTGCCTTTATGTGGGGGGGGGAGAGGGTACGGTAAGGGGGATACCGTCCTTCAGTCGCTTCCTGGAGAGGACGCGACTATTTTTCGAGTCGCGTCCTCGCCCCTCCCCCGCCCCGCGACCTACCTACTGGATTGGCGCGGCCTTTCCTGCCGGGACCGACCAGAGCTCCAGCAGCAGCGGCGCAGCGTTGGAAACATCGCGGGGCGGGCGATGCCTTACCGGGGATCGCCGTTTGGAGCTCCGGAGTGCTGGGCCTGCTGCACTGACATCGCAGAGCTGTGGTTCGCGGAGCTCCCAACGCGGGCGGCGCTGACCAACATCGCGGAGTCCTGCGACTCCGCCCGGCTCGGCCTGTGGACTTCGGGAGCCGTGGACTCCGGTGGGAGGTGGCTGATTTGGAGGTCCGGGCCGCTGAGGATGTTCTCCGTCGGGGTTCCATCGTTCCCGGCGTGAGGGCCTGAACATCAGGCCGCCCGTGGTGGCGACTGCGGGTGCTCGGGAGGCCCCGACTACGGGTGAACATCTGGGAAGATCGGCGGGGAGGTTGGCTGGACTATGGTACCTTCCTTAACTTTGGTGCCGCTGTGGGGTTATGTTGTGTCGTGGACTTCTGTGTTTGTGGTTTTTTATTATTTTTTTTTAAAATTGATTTATTATTTATTTTTATGATACATGACTGTAAGGAAAATCCATTTTGTTGTCTCTTATGAGATAATGACAATAAATTGAATACAATACAATTATTGTTCCTGTCCATCTTGGGGACATACAGTGATGCAGCAGTAGAGTTGCTGCCTTACAGCGCCAGAGACTCGGGTTCGATCCTGACTACGGGTGCTGTCTGGACAGAGTTTGTACGTTCTCCCCGTGATCTGTTTTCTCCGGGTGCTCAGGTTTCCACCGCATTCTAAAGACGTACAGGTTTGTAGGTTAATTGGCTTTGGTAAAATTGTAAATTGTCCCCAGTGTGTGTAGGATAGTGTGGTGTGCGGGGATCGCCGGTTGGCGCAGAGTCAGAGGGCCGAAGGCCTGTTTCCGCACTGTATCTCTAAGCTAAACTAAAAACGAAATCTTACAGCTTTGTTAGATCACAGTGACTGGATAATCAAATGTTAAAAGTAATTTTAGTTTTATATATCCAGTATTTATTTTTCCAGAGTTCCAATTAAGTATCCTTTGAGTTACAAAGCAATGCAGCATGCATATAGGCTCTTCGCCCTGACTTGTCCATGCCGTCCAAGATACCCATCAAAGCTAGTGCCATTTGTCCTTGCCAGGTCCATATCCCTCTAAATCTTTCCTGTTTCCTGTACCTCTCCAAATGCATTTTAAATGTTGTTATTGTACCTGCCTCAACTATTTCCTCTGGCAGCTTGCTCTATATGTGAAAAATCTGTACTCAAGTTCCTATTAAATCTTTCCCCTTTCACCTTAAACTTATCTCCTCTAGTTCTGATTCCCCTAACCTGGGGGAAAAAATATCCTCTACGTATTCACCTTATCAATACCACTCATGATTTTGCACACCTCTAAAAGACCACACTTTATCCTCCTGTGCTCCACGGAATAAAGTCCTTACCTGCCGGACCTCTCCCTATAGCTCAGGCACTCAAGGTCTCGACAATTTCCTTGTGAATTTCTCTGTACTCCTTCCGGAATTGTACCATGTGTTCTGGAGCAAAAATAAATATTTTACAAAGTACAGGCATGGAAATTGAAATTAAGTCTTCTAAATAATGACCATTATTTTGAAAGGCGTATAAAGAAGTAAAATAAGATGGAAACTATACAACTGATGTGCTGTACAGTCACTATATGGATGGAGACGAGTCGAATGTTTAATTAAGTTTTATTCGCAAAACGGTTAAACTGATGATAGGCCTCACACAACCAACAAAACAGATCCAGCCACAACGGTGGTCTAGAGCGACTGAAGGGGCATCGCCCAGAAAGCGTGCGAAAAGCAACCCCTCCCAGTGTCACATGCCCGTGGAACCCGACCGCAGGGTTCGACTATCTGCGAGCACCAGCAGGTGGCGCTACATGCCCCCCCCCCCCCAAGAACCCAAGGTACGGAACTGAGCAGGGACCCGGATGATACGTTGGGAACGCGTGGTTCTCGAAAGCGGGGTGGGCATAACAGTAAGGGCCGGCAAAACAGGGCAGGGGGGACGCGAGAGCCGCAAAAGTGGGACGATCATAACAATGGGGGCCGGCGGAACAAAGCCGGAAACAGATGTGCTCAGCACGGGCGGAATGGCCGGCGAACGACCCCTATGTCGTGGTGGAGCAACGACCACCGGGCAGTCCCCATCGATGTGGCAGGCTTGAGATTGTCAACGGAAACGAACCCCTGCCGGCCACCCACGTCCAACGTGAACGTGGCGACTCCAGCCCGCAGCACCCGAAAAGGCCCTTTATAGACCTGCTGCAGTGGCGAGCGGTGAGCGTCCCTGCGGATGTAAACATAGGCACACTGCTAAAAGGGCACATGCACCGCGGATGACCCGTGCCTGGAAGTGGGAACGGGAGCCAACGTGCGCACCGTTCACGAAGGCCGGCCAGCAACGCCGGGACAGAAACCTCCTGTTCCCGGGCGGCAGACAGGAACTCACCAGGTACCCGCAAGGCCGAGCCATACATGAGCTCAGCCGAGGAAGCAGCTAAATCCTCCTTAGGCATGGTACGGATACCCAGGAGGACCCAGGGCAGCTGGTCCACCCAGTCCGGATGCGTAAGCTGGGCCTTCAGCGCTGACTTAAGGTGCCGATGGAACCTTTCGACCAGCGCATTAGCCTGCGGGTGATAGGCGGTCATCTGGTGCAGCCGGGCGCCGTAGAGCTGTGCCAGGGCTGAGCACAAGGATGAGGTGAACTGGGCCCCTCGGTCCATGGTGATGTCAGATGGCACCCCGAACCGGGCGATCCAGTGGGTCACCATAGACCGGGCGCAAGCCTCGGTGGAGGTATCCGAGAGTGGAATCGCCTCCGGCCACCTCGTGAAACGATCCACGATGGTGAGCAGGTGCGTGGCGCCTCGGGAATGCGGCAAGGGACCGACGAGGTCCACATGCACGTGCAGAAACCTGCCCTCGGGGACAGCGAAATCCTGCACCGGAGGCCGTACCTGTCGCTGGATCTTGGAGGTCTGGCACGGGATGCAGGCGCGGGCCCAAGCAGCCACCTGCTTACGGAGTCCGTGCCAGACGAACTTGGCAGCCACAGGGTGGACGTCGCACATATGGACAGTATATTCAACAGTATATTAAATAGCAGTGTACTTTTCTATTTACATTAAACCTAGAAACATTTAAAGTATTTGAGTTATAACAAAACACAAATCAGTCTTCCGAAAGTTGGAAGCAGTTCTTCTCGCTTTTAGGTCCTCAAAGTTGAAATCATGAGCAAGCTTCATAATTCAAATAGATCTGCTGATTATGTTCAAACAGAAGCCAGGTCTACAATGATAAGTGAATAGGATTTTCCTTTCAGAACACGTTGTGCTGGAATAAAAGAACAAGGCACAGATAATAGATAAAGAGAAATGGAAAAAAAGGCAAGTCTTCATTTTATGTTGTTCCTGTATCATGACCTTATTTTTATCCAACGCAAGAAGTAGATGGTTTGAAATACAGAGATAATGAGAAGCAACCATTGCAGTAACTTATTGTACAAACAGAAAATCCAAAGGGAGATTTAGTCTCCCGTTTCATTGTCCTCATTTTCAGTATTATTATTCTCCACTTTGGATGACACGATTCCTTAAAAAATAGAGCTATTTGTGAAATTGCCTTGTCTTGATATGTGAAGTCGATATTGATTCAGGTTGCCATACTTTAATACTGTTGGCCCCTTGGCAGCAATTCTTGTTTCAAAGAAATTGTATGGAAGTGAAGATGGAGTAGCCCTCTTCACATTAAGTGCTTGTGTAGCCCTGAGTTGATGGCAGCAATTCTTCACATTGCTATTCTGTTGCAAAATAGCATTTTCTATTACTATCTAAACACATTTGTTCAGGAGCTGCGGTGTAACTTTTAACATTTTATAAATATAAAAATGACAAGGAACAATACTGAAGAGCTTAGAATTTCTTAACTTATTTTGCAACAAGTAAAGAAGATTATCAAACAGAAGATAGTCTATAACATAGGTTATTATATTGCTTTATTACAAGTACTTCACCGTCTAGTGAGGCAGACAAGGTACTTATTATGACACCCTGATTATAGATTCAAGTCCAAGAGAGCCCACTGAGATGAAAGGCTTCTCACGACAAACCTTTTTATTTCCATGTAAATTGGATTTAATGTGCCTTAACTCATTGGGTTTGGGCCTATTGTATAAAAGTGTCCATAAATCAGAACTCCCTTGGAGCCTTGAAACAGAAGAGGTGTCAGACACAGATATCTTCATCGTGGCTATTGTGGAATGAGATACATCAAGGGATCTTTACATTCGATTATGTTGCTTATTGTCTGACAGTGCTTCATCCCATATCTGCGTCCCAGTGTAGGAAATTATTAGAGTCCATGATATCAACATTTCTCACTTCAATATTTCTAAAGAGAAAAGATCATGAGAGTAAATAAGAACAATTGAAATTATTCTTGACAGTTATGAAAGTCCACATGCGAGATTCTTCCTATTATTTCACATGTTAACATTGGTTTATTTGATAGAATATATATAGCTAGTAACAGACGGTTAAAAATCATGTCTTTATCCATCTATCGCATAATTCCCTGCTTTGGGAATTCAGCAATATAATTGAGGTTTATGCTGGAGCATTATGGAGTTTATGCTTGTCAATTATAAAAGATGAAATAGCGGCACATTTGGATAGCAGTAACAGGATTGGTCCGAATCAGCATGGATTTACGAAGGGGAAATGATGCTTGACTAATCTTCTGGAATATTTTGTAGATGTAACTAGGAAAATGGACAAGGGAGAGCCAGTGGATGTAGTGTACCTGGACTTTCAGAAAGTATTTTTTTTTTATTTATTTTTATTTATTTTTATTTTTTTTAAAATAATTTTTTTAATAGAAGTACGGTAGATTACAGTAATGTACAACACGTATATATTAATACATTTTTTGTACCGCTTCACTTTTTTAAACTTTAAGAAAGAAAAAGAAAGAAGTAAGAAAAGTGAAGAAAGTGCGCAAAGGTTGTGAAGTGCAAAAGAGTGTTGGGAAAAGAAAGCCCCTTAGAAAAGAAGTTAGAGAAGGAAGTAAAGTTAGAAAATAGACCCTAGAAAAGAAAGAGAAAGAAAGAAGGAACAATCGCTCTATTATAACTCTTATAACATACTTCATAGAGAAGGAACTACCAACCAAGTCTGTTTTTATTTTACCTCCCATTACCAGGTCCAGATACCTTTTATTTATTTATTTGTTTTTCTAAATTACTATTGCACCTCATGCTTGTAATAGGTCCAAAAACGTAGACCACGTCTTTTGAAATTGGTCTACTTTGCCTACTAGGAGGAATCTCATCTCTTCCAGATGTAATGTTTCCAACATATTTGATGTCCACATTTTTATTGTTGGTGTGGGCGCATTTTTCCAGAATTTAAGTATAAGCTTTTTTCCCATTATTAGCCCATAATTGAGTAAATTCTTCTGATACACGTTTAATTCAGGAATACCTTCCGATATTCCAAAAATAATCCATTCTGGTTTTGGTACCAGTTTTATTTTGATTAATTTTGAAAAAATATCAAATATTTCAAACCAGAATTTTTGGATTTTTGTACAAAAAACAAAAGAATGTGCTATGGTAGCTTCTTGACATATACATTTATCACAGATTGGTGAGACGTTAGGAAAGATTTTATTTAGTTTGGTTTTTGAATAATATAATCTATGTAATGTTTTAAATTGGACTTTCAGAAAGTATTTGAAAAGGTCCCACATAGGAGATTAGTGGGCAAAATTAGAGCACATGGGATTGGGGGGTAGGATACTGACATGGATAGAAAATTGGTTGGCAGACAGGAAACAAAGAGTAGGGATTAATGGATCCCTTTCAGAATGGCAGGCAGTGACTAGTGGGGTACTGCAAGGCTCGGTGCTGGGACTGCAGCTATTTACAATATACATTAGTGATTTAGATGAAGGGATTAAAAGTAACATTAGCAAATTTGCAGATGACACAAAGCTGGGTGGCAGTGTGAACTGTGAGGAGGATGCTATGAGGATGCAGGGTGACGGACATATTGGGTGAGTGGGCAGATGCATGGCAGATGCAGTTTAATGTGGATAAATGTAAGGTTATCCACTTTGGTGGCAAAAACAGGAAGGCAGATTATTGCCCTAATGGTGTCAAGTTGGGAAAAGGGGAAGTACAATGAGATCTGGGGGTCCTTGTTCATCAGTCACTGCAAGTAAGCATGCAGGTACAGCAGGCAGTGAAGAAAGCGTATGGCATATTGGCTTTCTTAACAAGACGAGTTGAGTATAGGAGCAAAGAGGTCCTTCTGCAGTTGTACAGGGCCCTAGACCGTTGAAACTTAAAGTATGCAGGATGGCACTGGAAACGTGGTGACACTTGTGTACTGCCTCAGTGTACCCTACTATTCTTACACACTTGTACTGAAGTATGATTGTGATTGTGCTTGTGTATAGTAAGATTTTACTGAATTACTAGACTAAGTGGGACCCGTTGGGTCCCAGCATCACACGGGAAGGCTGGTCACCCAACGCAATATTCCACCTCTCCACCAATTCCAATATTGTTCACCAGTGGGGGGGGGGGGCGCTTTCTGTTGCGCTAGTATGGGTGTTGTGGGCCGAAGGTACTGGTTTCCAGAGGGCAAGTATAGACATTGTGGACTGAATGGATTATTGGGCTGGCAGTTCAGTCACTTACGGCTGGTGGGCTGGCAGTTCACTTACTCACGGCTCGTGGGCTGGCAGTGCAGTCACTCACGTCTGGTACGCTGGCGGTTCACTCAGTCACCCCTCCTCCCTTCATCCCCCCCACTCTGCTCCTTGTCATTCACACACACACAGACTCATTCACACACACACACAGACTCATTCACACACACACACACACACATACACACACACACAGACTCATTCACACACACACACACATACACACAAACACACACACACACACTCATTCGCACACACACATACACACACACAGACTAATTCACTCACACGCACTCACCCAATACTAAAATGCCAAGTAACTTCAGAACATGTTGAATATACAGTGTGTAAAACGAATGTTTAAAGCCTCCTGTAAAGGCTGCTGGTGCTGAAGCAAAAACATGCTTTAAATAACATCCAACAAACACACTCACCATAGACAGAGCAGCACTCCTGAATTATTCAATGGCGCCTGCACTCGGTGCCATCTTGACGTCACCCTCTGAGTGAGCCACGATACTTTCATGTTTTATAGTCCCTCCCCCTGCCGCCAGCGGGGGCAGCAGAGAGAATGGCGAATTTTTAAAAAACGTTAATATATCTCTGATTTTTCATCGATGGGAAAAATCCTCCAGTTCAGTCCGGCGGAGGGGGGCTCTGAGCGAGTGGCCAAATATGACGGCCGTAAGTGGTGGCGTTCTCTCGGAAATCACATCACAGTAAGTCAAAAGCGGTCAAGATCTGACTTTTAGCAATATAGATATGCAAACAAAGAATCTCACTGTACCAAGGAACATGTGACAATACCGTACTATTGAACCACTGAACCATTGTATCTCAGGACAACAACCTTCATGCACGCCCAATTCACACGAAACACCAAAGTAGGTTGCAATCCAAGTAGATTCTGTATCTTTCAGTCGCTAGATTCGGTCACTATCCCTATTATCAAACATTTAAAACAAATAATAGGAAAATGTTGAAACAAAGAAATGCACATTGAATTGAATACATTTTATTAGCCAAGTATGTGTACCTACAAGGAATTTGCCTTGGTGCTTTGCTCGCAAGTAACAACACGATATACAGTAAACAATTAAGAATAAAACATTATAATTTAAACATGTGAAGAATGAAATAGAATACCAGAGCAAAAGGAGGCTACAGACGTTTGGTTGTTGAGTAGAGCTACTGCTCGTGGTAAAAAAGCTGTCTTTATGTCAGGCTGTGGCGGTGTTGACAGTCCGGAGTCGCCTTCCAGAGGGAAGTGCTGCAAAGAGTTTGTGGCCAGGATGAGAGGGGTCAGAGATGATCTTATCCGCTCGCTTCCTGGCCCTTGCAGTGTACAAGAGTCAAGTCAAGAGAGTTTATTGTCATGTGTCCCAGATAGGACAATGAAATTCTTGCTTGCTGCAGCACGACAGAATATTTTAGGCATAAATACAAATCAGATCAGATCAGTGTGACCATATACCATAGAATATATATATACACACACATAAATACACAGATAAAGTGCATAGGCTGTTATAGTTCATAGTTTGTTTGAAGTTGTGTTTAATAGTCTGATGGCTGTGGGGAACTAGCTATTCCTGAACCTGGATGTTGCAGATTTTAGGCTCCTGTACCTTCTACCTGATGGCAGTGGAAAGATGAGTGTGTCGCCAGGATGGTGTGGGTCCTTGATGATGCTGGCAGCCTTTTTGAGGCAGCGCCTGCGATAGATCCTCTCGATGGTAGGGAGATCAGAGCCGATGATGGACTGGGCAGTGTTTACAACTTTTCGCACTCTTTTCTGCTCCTGGATGCTCAGGTTGCCGTACCAAGCCATGATGCAACCGGTCAGCACCCGTAGAAGTTCGAGAGAGTCCTCATTGACATACCGACTATCCGTAATCTTCTCAGGAAGTAGAGGCGCTGATGTGCTTGCTTTATGATTGCATCAGTGTTCTGGGACCAGGAGAGATCTTCGGAAACATGCACGCCCAGGAATTTGAAGTTCTTGACCCTTTCCACCATCGACCTGTTGATATAAGCGGAATTGTGGGTCCCCTTCCCCTTCTGAAGTCCACAATCAGTTCCTTGGTTTTGCTGGTGTTGAGAGCCAGATTATTGTGCTGGCACATATTTGGTCAATCGGTCGATCTCACTTCTATACAGTTCATCAATGGGGGGAAGGTTCCAGCCAACAGCCTTCTCGGCTGATCGAACAATGCGCTGCAGCCTCCGGATGTCATGCTTGGTGGCTAACCCAAACCAGACCATGATGGAGAAGGTGAGGACCGACTCTATGATGGCAGTATAAAACTGGACCATCATTGCCTGTGGCAGATTGTGTTTTCTCAGCTGCTGCAGGAAGTACATCCTCTGTTGTGCCTCCCATTTAAGGTCCCTGGAGATGATGGTTCCAAGGAACTTGAATGATTCCACAGATGTGACTGTTGTGTTGTTGATGGTGAGTGGGGTGAGGGGAGGGGGAGCTCTCCTAAAGTCTACAATCACATGCTGGTTTATACAAAAGAGACACAAAGTGCTGGCATAAATCAGCGAGTCAGGCATCATCTCTGAAGCAAAAGGATGTGACGTTTTGGGTCGGGACCCTTCTCCACGCATTGGGTTGGAATTACATAGGTTGGTCTGGCCAGTCTGAAGAAGGGTCCCGACCCGAAACGTCACTCATCATTTTTCTCCAGAGAGACTGCCTGAATGAATGAATACTTTATTGTCACAGTGACATTCTTTGCTTTCACACCCAAGGTATTCAAATAGTCGCTCATAAAGGGTGCCTGACCCGTTGAATTATGCTTAAGAAAGAACTGCAGATGCTGGAAAAATCGGTAGACACTGTTGAATTATGCTAGTACTTTGTGTCTATAATAGGAAAATGTTACAAGATTATAAGGTATTCAGAAGCAGGCACAAATTATGTCAAGAAATAATCAGCACTGTGTCAATCCTTAATATGCTGTAAATATATCTGAGCCAGATTTATGTCCCTGATGTAATTTGATGAGCATAGGATAAGAATGGGATAATGGTTCTAACAGATTTGCTTTGTAAGAAGCTGGGATTGACTTGATGAGCCAAAAGGTGTCCTTTTGTGCCATGACAATTTCTTGATTCCATTTCTTCACTTTCCTGTGGTGATTTTCTTCAAAAAATACTTGGTTGCATCAATGAAAGTTTAAACTTCTAAATGGTCTCCACAGCCTTCTGTGGCAAAGAATTCCACGGATTCACCACCCTCTCACTAAAGACATTTCTCCTCATCTATGTTGGCTTTCATAGCAAGAGGATTTGAGTATAGGAGCAGGGAGGTTCTACTGCAGTTGTACAGGGTCTTGGTGAGACCACACCTGGAGTATTGCATACAGTTTTGGTCTCCAAATCTGAGGAAGGACATTATAGCCATAGAGGGAGTGCAGAGAAGGTTCACCAGACTGATTCCTGGGATGTCAGGACTTTCATATGAAGAAAGACTGGATAGACTTGGCTTATACTCGCTAGAATTTAGGAGATTGAGAGGGGATCTTATAGAAACGTACAAAATTCTTATGGGGTTGGACAGGCTAGATGCAGGAAGATTGTTCCCGATGTTGGGGAAGTCCAGGACAAGGGGTCACAGCTTAAGGATAAGGGGGAAATCCTTTAAGACCGAGATGAGGAAAAACTTTTTCACACAGAGAGTGGTGAATCTCTGGAACTCTCTGCCACAGAGGGTAGTTGAGGCCAGTTCATTGGCTATATTTAAGAGGGAGTTAGATGTCGCCCTTGTGGCTAAGGGGATCAGGGGGTATGGAGAGAAGGCAGGTACGGGATACTGAGTTGGATGATCAGCCATGATCATATTGAATGGCGGTGCAGGCTCGAAGGGCCGAATGGCCTACTCCTGCACCTATTTTCTATGTATCTATGTATCTATGTATCTCCTTCCTAAAAGAACCTCCTTTAATTCTGAGGCTATGACCTCTAGGCCTAGACTCTCCCAATAGTGAAAACATCCTCTCCACATCCACACTATCCAAGCATTTCACTATTCTGTACGTTTCAATGAGGTCCACCCCCATTCTTCTAAAGACCAGCGAGCACAAGCCCAGTGCCGACAAACGCTCATCATAGGTTAACGGACCCATTCCTGGGATCATTCTAGTCAACTTCCTCTGGACCCTCTCCAGAGCCAGCACATCCTTCCTCAGATATGGTGCCCAATAATGCTCACAATATACCAAATGCAGCCTTACCAGCGCCTTATAGAACCTCAACATTATATCCCTGTTTTTATAGACAAGCCCTCTTGAAATAAATGCTAGCATTGAGTTTGCTTTCTTTACTACCGATTCAACTTGCAGATTAACTTTTTGGAAATCCTGCACCAGCACTCCCAAATCCCTTTGCACCTCCGATTTCTGGATTCTCATCCCAATTAGAAAATAGTCTACGCCTTTATTCCTACTACCAAAATGCATGACTCCACAATTTGCTACACTATATTTCATCTGCCACTTCTCTACCCACTGTCCCAACCTGTCCAATTCCTTTTACAGTGTCCCTGCTTTCTCTACACTACCTGCCCCTCCACCTATTTTAATATCATCCACAAACTTTGCCACAAAGCCTTCAATCCCCTCGTCCAAATCATTAATATACAACGTGAAGAAACATAGAAACATAGAAAAATAGAAAATAGGTGCAGGAGGAGGCCATTCGGCCCTTCGAGCCAGCACCGCCATTCATTGTGATCATGGCTGATCGTCCCCTATCTATAACCCGTGCCTGCCTTCTCCCCATATCCCTTGACTCCACTAGCCCCTACTGCTATATCTAACTCTCTCTTCAGTGATTTGGCCTCCACTGCCCTCTGTGGCAGGGAATTCCATAAATTCGCAACTCACTGGGTGAAAAAGTTTTTTCTCACCTCAGTCTTAAATGACCTCACCTTTATTCTAAGACTGTGGCCCCTGGTTCTGGACTCGCCCAACATTGGGAACATTTTCCTGCATCTAGCTTGTCCAGTCCTTTTATAATTTTATATGTTTCAATAAGATTCCCCCTCATCCTTCTAAACGCCAGTGAATACAAGCCTAGTCTTTTCAATCTTTCCTGATATGACAGTCCCGCCATCCCAGGGATCAATCTCGTGAACCTACGCATCACAAGGATGTCCTTCTTCAAATTGGGGGACCAAAACTGTACACAATACTCCAGATGTGGTCTCACCAGAGCCCTATACAACTGCAGAAGAACCTCTTTACTCCTATACCGAGATCCTCTTGTTATGAAGACCAACATTCCATTAGCTTTCTTCACTGCCTGCTGTACCTGCACGCCAACTTTCAGTGACCGGTGTACAAGGATGCCCAGGTCTTGCTACAGCTCCGCCTTACCTAACCTAACCCCATTGAGATAATAATCTGCCCGCTTGTTTTTGCCGCCAAAGTGGATAACCTCACATTTATCTATATTATACTGCATCTGCCACGCATCTGCCCACTCACTCAACCTGTCCAGGTCACCCTGCAACCTCCTAACATCCTCTTCACAGTTCACACTGCCACCCAGCTTTGAGTCATCCGCAAACCTGCTAGTGTTGCTCCTAATTCCCTCTTCCAAATCGTTAATATATATGGTAAACAGTTGCAGCCCCAACACCGAGCCTTGCGGCACTCCACTCGCCACTGCCTGCCATTCTGAAAAGGACCCGTTCACTCCTACTCTTTACTTCCGGTCTGCCAACCAATTTTCTATCCATGTCAACACCCTACCCCCAATACCATGTGCTCTAATTTTAGTCACCAGTCTCCCGTGCGGGACCTTATCAAAGGCTTTCTGAAAGTCTAGATACACTACATCCACTGGCATCCCTTCATCCATTTTACTTGTCACATCCTCAAAAAATTCCAGAAGATTAGTCAAGCATGATTTCCCTTTCATAAATCCATGTTGACTTGGACTAATCCTTTTACTGCTATCCAAATGCCCCATTATTACCTCTTTAATAATTGACTCCAGCATCTTTCCCACCACCGTAGTCAGGCTAACTGGTCTGTAATTCCCCGTTTTCTCTCTCGCTCATTTCTTGAAAAGTGGGATAACATTAGCTATCCTCCAATCCACAGGAACTGATCCGGAATCTATTGAACATTGGAAAATGATCACCAATGCGTTCACTATATCTAGAGCCACCTCCCTGAGGACCCTGGATGCAGACCATCAGGCCCAGGGGATTTATCATCCTTCAGTCCCATTAGCCTACCCAATACTATTTCTCGCCTAATGAAAATTTATTTCAGTTCCTCTACCCCCTTAGATCCTCTGTCCTCCAGTACATCTGGGAGATTGTTTGTGTCTTCCTTAGTGAAACAGATCCAAAGTACCTATTCAACTCTTCTGCCATTTCCTTGTTGCCATAATAATTTCACCCGTGTCTGCCTTCAAGGGACCCACATTTGACTGCTACTCTTTTACCATTAACATACCTAAAGAAGCTTTTTCTGTCCTTCTTTATATTCCTGGCCAGCTTCCCTTAGTACTTCATCTTTTCAGCCTGTATTGCCCGTTTTGTTTCCTTCTGTTGTCCTATGAAAGTTTCCCAATCCTCTGGCTTCCGGCTACTCTTTGCTGTGTTATGCATCTTTTCTTTTAGTTTTATTCTATCCCTAACTTCTCTTGTCAGCCACGGTTGCCTCCTACTCCCCTTAGAGTCTTTCTTCCTTTTTGGAATGAAAAGAGTTGGAAAGAGTAGCGGCCCCAGCGGAACTCTGCTAGTCACTGGCAGCCAACTAGAAAAATCACCCGATATTGCCACCCTTTGTTTTCTGCCATCCAGTCAACCTGCCATCCATGCTAGTATCTGCCCTTTGTTACCATGGGTTCTCAAAGGAGTAAGGCAAAATAGGCCATTTAGGCAGGTCCACAGCTTGCTGGCATACAGTACAAGCTTGAATCATTAGGGGGTGGGGTTCATTTTAAAAAGGAGAAGCAAGAAAACCTCTAATAGGGTGAAATTAGAAATCAGAAATTAAAACTGATTGTATTGTATTGTAAATAATGTAACCACCTCTTCCTTCCACCATTGATCCGCACCGACCACCCACATCTGCGACGTAGGCCAACTTGTTTTCTCTCTTGTAGAAACAAGGAACTGCAAATGTAGGTTTACAAAGAAGGACACAAAGTGTTGGAGTAACTCAACAGGTCAGACAGCATCCCTGGAGAATATGGATAGGTGACATTTTGGATCGGGAGCATTCTTCAGTTTTCTCTCTTTCCCATTTCTGATGAAGGGTTTCAGATTTAAAGTAGTAACTCTTTCTCTTTCCACAGATGCTACATGACCTGCTGTGTTTTTCGTGCATTTTCTGGCTTTATTTGAGGTTCCTAGCATCTACATTTTTTAAATATAGCTTAATGTAACTTATGGTGCACATTAAGATATCTAATAACAGCAAGATTTGATTCAGCATGTATTGTTTTGATTTCTATTCATGGAAGTTAGGTTTTGTTGTTGACTACATTATATTTAGAACTACCACACACCACTGCAGAGTGGATGAACACCACACACATTCCATTGCAATTAATTAGAAACATTGATTATATTGATAAAGCAATCATGTTCAAAACTAAATTAATGTATACGACGGATTAATTTATCATGGAGCAGAGAAGGAGACATAATTCATGACAGGCGACTTCGAGCCGATTACAAACAGCTGAAACCAGATATTAAATTATAGCACTAAACGCATCCGGTGATAGGTATTAATTAGCATATAGTGTAGGTTATGTTAAAAAAAAAAGATTTTCATTGTAATACTATTTAATTATGTTTAATGAAGAGTTTAATTTTGCTCTGATATTAATTCCAATATATACAAAAAGCAAGGTACACATTATTACAACATATCAACATATGTGCGCATATATGAATGTATAATATAGGAAGAAATTAACATTAAAATGTTGTTCATATGGTGGCATTAGTCATAAGAGAAAATATTTTTTTCAGTCATCTGAATCCCTGGGTTTTGATTAAACTTTGTGATGCAAGCTACTAACTTGCAAGGTCTCTTCAATGTTGTTGATTTATAAACAGCAGTACATTTTTCTAAATGAGAGAAATTCCACACGTTCATTCGTTTTTTTTTATCATGAGAGAGAGAGAGAGAGAGGAGATGTGTGGTGCTCCACACATACCTTTCCATCTCCTCCGGTAGGGAATCCACCTGCCACTGACCCACTAAAAGACCAGAACACTTACTCCAGTTAATCCTGGCAGAATATGCAGCTGAGAAAATCTCCTGGCAGTCACGCATCCTCCGCAGGTCACCAGGATCAGTGAACATAAGGAGGACATCATCTGCATACGCTGAAAGAACCACCTCTAACCCCGGCCCAGGTAGGGCCAGGCCTGTCAACCTCCTCCGAAGAAGACACAGGAACGGCTCCACACAGATCGAGTACAACTGACCCGACATGGGGCACCCCTGATGGACCCCCCTCCCAAAATGAAAGGGAGCCAACAACGCACCATTAACCTTCACCAGGCACTCCGCTGCAGCGTACAGAAGCCGGACCCGGGCCACAAAATGCGGTCCAAATCCAAACGCTTGCAACGTTCCGAATAGGTAATCATGCTCTACCCTATCAAAAGCCTTCTCCTGATCAAGAGACAGAAAAGCAGCTGACTGACCAGTACCCTGAACTAGATGAATCAGGTCCCTAAACAGGTGGATGTTATCCTGAATGGACCTGCCAGGGACTGTATAGGACTGGTCAAAATGAATCATTTGAGACAGCACAGGGCCCAGGCGATTTGCCATTGCCCGTGCAAATACTTTATACTCTGTACATAGGAGAGATACCGGCCTCCAGTTCTTCAACAAGCGGAGTTCACCCTTCTTGAGCAGCAAGACAACAACTGCCCTACGCCACGAGAGGGGCATCGCCCCGGCCGCCAGACTCTCCCCCAGCACCAACATGTAATCACCCCCCAGGATATCCCAGAAAGCTCTAAAAAACTTTACCGTCAACCCATCCACCCCGGGTGACTTACCCTTCCTAAGCTGAAACAATGCACAAGTCAACTCCAAAGATAAGGGGCCATCAAGAAAATCGGCCACCTCCCTATCAACAGTCGGTAGACCCTCCCACAAGTCCTGCTGAGCCTCCCCGTTATATCCCCCTGCGGAGAACAGGGACCCATAAAAGGACCTGACCTCCTCACTGATCCTCTCCGGATCAGTGACAGAGGAGCCATCATCTGCGAGCAGCTCTACGAGCTGCTTGCAGGCTCCCCTCCCTTTCTCCAGAGAGAAAAAGAAAGGCGAAGCTCGGTCCAGATCTTTCATCATCTCACGAAAGCGCCTCGGGACCGCTCAAGCAGCAGGTTCCTCAAGGCTTCCTTCTTCTCCTGAAACTCTCCCCTTTCACAGGAGTCCTCACCATCCCGACCCAGGCGAGACTCTGCTCCCATTAGCTCCCTCTCAAGCCTCGCGAACGCTGAGTCCCGCCGTCCGGTCGACCCCCACGTATACTCCTTACAAAAGAGACGAATGTGAGCCTTCCCCACATCCTACCACTGCCTAAGGGAAGAGAAGCACCTCCGCCCCTCTCTCCACTTCCCCCAAAACCGACTGAATGACTCCCTAAAACACCGATCCTCCAGCAGCCAGTTGTTAAAGTGCCAGTACGCGGACCCAGCTCTAGTGCGCGCTGGATTGAAGTCCACACGTACCAGACAGTCCCCACCAAGGAAGACACACTCTCCCCTATCAATAGTGCTCAACAGAGCAGTCACCTCCTGAATTAGGCCGGCCTGCATCATACCAGAGCTAGGGGCATACACGTTAATGAAATGCAACGGCATACCATCCAGGCTCACTGCCAGATGGAGCAACCGTCCTGGCACAACTTCGTTCACTTTTAAAATAGTCGGCAGGAAATTCTGGGCCAACAAAAAGGCCACCCCACTCGAATTCGAGCTGAGATGGCTCATGTACACCCCCCCTTCCCACTCCAGTCTCCAGGAAGGTTCATCACTAACAACTGTGTGCGTCTCCTGCAGGAAACACACTGCAAATCTCCCCTCTTTAAGGACTGATAAAAGCTGAAATCTACGAAAACTCGCTCTAGTCCCGTTTAAGTTTAATGTTGCGACGGTGAATATGAAGGCACACTATATTAAACCCCCACACTCCCCGTAGACACAACAACTCTCTGTCTGAGGAACACCAAAAATTCCCCAAACTGGCTCTCCTCGAAGTCAGGAAGATCACTCTCCCTGTTGCCAAGAATAGCCTCGAGAGTCTGAATCAAACCTGGCAGATCCCTCCACCGCCTTTTAGCAGCATCCATTCTTGTTCTAATGGAGCGGTTAGTTTTGAGGAATTCTTGAACCGCCCTTACATCACTTACAAGAGACTCGGCCTTGGAGCCTGGGCACTCAGCCAACGCACTCGCACCAGCACCATCAGGCTCCACATCACAACGTTCAAGGTCGCTTACACAATTTGAACGACCAGAGCTCTCCAAAAGCTCACCACCCCCCACTACCCAAACTTTCCTGATCACTCTCCCCCTCCTCCAGCAAGAAACCACCCCCAGGATCAATGCCAGGTAAGGGCCCCGAAACCCCCGACTGCAACAGGCAGCCCCCCGACTGGCTTGGCACCTGCACGCTACCATCACCCTCCACGCCTGGGCCTGGGGAAGCAAAGACACTAGGCACCCCCAGGGCCAGGGATACACTGTCACCCCCGGAAACTAAAGGGAAATCACCACCCGAACTATCCCCGACCTCCACAGCACCTATAGCATCCCCACCACTGGCAACACCCAGAGGCTCTCCTCTTTCTTTTAGCCTCTCCCCTTCCACCTCATCCGGCGATGCAGCACCCCCCCCATTACCACCACTGGCTCTGATGTGCAGCATAGACTGGAACACCACAGCCCCCGAACCACCCCCCTCGGGCTGACTCTGCTCATCCCCCATCTCAGGGGCCCCACTACCAGCGGCACATACCCCATCCTCTGGCGTTCCATCACCCTCAAGAGGCCTCTGAAACGAGGGGACCTCCTCCGACCCAGAGGACACACCCCCAGGGGAGCTCACCTCACCACCCGATGAGATAACTCCATCGGAGGGCCCCTGAAATGAAGGGCCAGCCACCCGCCCAAAGGACGCAACTCCAGCGGAATCTACCCCCTCACCTTCTCCTATAATCCCCGCAGAGGATCCCTGAACTGGATACTCACCCTCCACCCCGGAAGACACCATTTCTTGACCCCCAACCACATCAGTGGTGGAAGGTCTGGAAAAAGTCGTCCCCCTAACTTTCGCCTCACGCCCTTCCTCTTCCTCGCCAGGCCTATTCCTTTTTACCCCACTAGCATGCGGCTGTACGGTGACCTCCATAAAGGAAGGGTCTTCCACCTCCTCACTACCCCCATCCACTGTACCACCCGCACACTTTACCATCCCTTCCCCCGTCTGAGCGACCTCATCGCCTTGCTGGGCCACGGCAAGCACACTCTGGACCTCACTAGAGCTGACACGCACCCCTTGGGTGTTCTCAGATTGCGTTATACTCTCTGGATGGCCCTTTCCCTTCCTCCTCCTCGACTTCTTCACCTCCCACTTCCCCTCCCCATCTTTTTCCTCCCCCTCTCCACCCTCACCCTCCACCTCACCATTAGCCACCACCACCTCCACAGGCTCAGGACGCAGGAGGCGGAGGCCTTCCCCGCCCCGGGTCCCCAAGGCAGAACTTGCAGACCCAGATGGCCTATCACTTCCGCCCCGGATCCCCGAGGTAGAGCTAGCCGCCCCAGCCAGGTCAGCAGTGCCGCCCTGCGCCACCGAGGCATGATGATCCACCCCGGATGGGCCAGCAGTGCAATCCTGGCCCGCTACGCTAGAACTTCTAGCATCGACCTCGCGAGAAAGACACTCTTTACGGAGATGTCCAAATGCTCCACACGTATGACACCTTGCCTTCCCCCAACTCCAATACACGGTTCTACAGAGACCCTTACACTCCACCTCAAATCTCCCCTCCCCGCCTTCGCCCTCACCCACCTTCATAAACACCCTCTTCTTAAAACTAAAGATCCCTCTATCCTCCGGGTCCCCCCCGAGGTGCCTGAGCCTAAAGCACTTAGACCTCACCTCCCCAACCTTAGACAGGCGTGGCATAAGTGCAACATCCGGAATATACGTGGGGCAACTCCACAGGAGAACCGGTCTCACCCTAGATAACCACGGATCCACCTGTAATTGGATCCCCCCCACTGATATCCCCCTCTCCAACGCCATTTCCACACCCTCCCGGGTCTTTAATATCATCTCCACCTTTCCTCTTTCAAGCTCGGAAGAGACAACAGCCCGCCCCCCAATAAGGCCTTGGTAATTACTCCCCTTGACATCTGGGGCCCAGTTTGGACCGAGATACCAAACTTGCCCCAATCCAAGTCCACATAAGGCTCATACTCCAATGTCCTCGCATCTGCCTCTGATGCCGCCACTGCGTAGCTCAGGTTCTTCGGCCGCGCCCCAGCCATCGCCATCCTGACAGAGGCACAACCAGCTCCAATCGACCCAGCAGCTCAGCTCCACGTTAATTCCCGCAAACAGTCACAGTCAAACAAGTAGCAGAACTCAGAAGCCTCCAGCTAAAGCCAGAAAATCCCCAAAGACGTCCACAGCCGAGAGCAGCTTTTGGGAAGCTCTATCCCAGTCTTGCCGGACTCAAAAGTACCATCTTCACATTAAGCCCGGCATCCGCCTGAGCAAAATGACTTTAGGGCAGAGAAATGGTGCTAATAAAAGGACAAAACACCGCAATCATCATTCCCTCGATCTCCAGGCACTCTTGGCAGTCCACCAACGACAACCGCACCCTCGACAATGGAGAAAAATCTCCGGAATTTTCGCACTTGTGGAGGATTCCTATAGCAGAGAAAAGTTTCACCAGTCCAACAATAAGTTAAACTATGAAGCCCCTCTGCCTCTGTTCCTTCCCCATTGACAACGTCCTTGAAAAGCTGTTTGAATCCTTCTCAACTTCAGAGCTGAACAAAACACAGCCTCTCTCTCTCTGTCTCTCTCTCTCTCTCCCCTCCCCCCCCATGGGTGACTTTAATGTACATACAGATTGGGGCAACCAAATTGGTAAGAGTGCTGAGGAGGAGGATTTCCTGGAATGTATACGGGATTGCTTTTACAAACCAATATGTAGAGGGCAGCCCATCCTAGACTGGGTATTGTGTAAGGATTAGTTAGCGATCTTGTTGTGCAAGGCTGCTTGGGCAAGAGTGATCATAATATGATGGAATACTGCATTAGGAAGGCAAGTGACATGGACAATTCAGAGACTAGGGTCCTGAACTTGAATAAGGAGACTTTGAAGGTATGAGACGGGAATTGGCTAGGATAGGCTGGCAAATTATACTTAAAGGGTTGGCAATGGAGATGCAATGGCGAAGATTTAAAGACCGCATGGATGAACTCCAGAAATTGTTCATCCCTTTATGGCGAAAAAATAAAACTGGGAGGGAGGCTCAACCGTGGCTGACGAGGGAAGTCAAGGATAGCGTTATAGCCAAGGAAGAGGCATATAAATTGGCCAGAAGAAGTGGCAACTCAGAAAACTGGGAGAAATTTAGAACAAAACCGAGGAGGACAAAGGGGTTAATTAAGAGGGAGAAAAAAGAGCATGAAAGAAAGCTTGTGGGAAATATAAAAACTGACTAAAATTTCTATAGGTTTGTAAAAAGGAAAAGATTAGTGAAGATGAATGTAGGTCCCTTGCAGTCAGAGACAGGTGAATTTATAATGGGAAACAAGGATATGGCAGAACTGTTAAACAAGTACTTTGGTTCTCTCTCCACTAAGAAGGACACAAACAATCTCCCGGAAATACAAGGGGACTGAGGATCTAGGGGGAGGGAACTGAAGGGAATTCACATTAGTCAGAAAATGGTGTTAGGTAAACTGTTGGGACTGAAGGCAGATAAATTCCCAGGGACTGATGGTCTGGATCCCAGAGTACTCAAGGATGTGACCCAAGAAATCGTGGATGCATTGGTGATCATTTTCCAATGTTCTCTTGAATCTGGATCAGTTCCTGTGGACTGGAGGGTAGCCAATGTAACTCCACTTTTTAAGAATGGAGGGAGCGAGAAAAGGGGGGAATTATAGACCAGTTAGCCTGACATTGGTAGTGGGGAAGAGCTGGAGTTGATTATTAAAGATGTTATAGCAGCACATATGGAAAGCAGTGACGGGATCGGTCAAAGTCAGCAAGGATTTATGAAGGGTATATCATGCTTGACTAATCTTTTGGATTTTTTGAGGATATAACAAGTTGAATGTATAAGGGAGAGCCAGTGGATGTGGTGTATCTGGACTTTCAAAAAGCCTTTGAAAAGGTCCCAAACAAGAGATTAGTGTGCAAACTTAGAGCACATGGTATTGGGGGTAGGGTATTGACATGGATAGAGAAATGGCTGGCATACAGGAAGCAAAGAGTAGGAATTAACGGGTCCTTTTCAGAATGGCAGGCAGTGATAGTGGGATGTCGCAAGGCTCGGTGTTGGGACTCCAATTGTTTACAATATATATTAACGATTTAGACAATGGAATTAAATGTAACATCTCTAAGTTTAGGAATGACTCAAAGCTGGGTGGCAATGTGAGCTGCGAGGAGGATGCTATGAGGCTGGATAGGTTGGGTGAGTGGGCAGAATCATGGCAGATGCAGGATAATGTGGATAAATGTGAGGTTATCCACTTTGGTGGCAAGAACAGGAAGGCAGATTATTATCTGAATGGTGTCAGATTAGGAGGGGGGAGGGGTGCAACGAGAACTGGGTGTGCTTGTACATCAGTCACTGAAAGCTTGCAGCTACAGCAGGCAGTGAAGAAAGCCAATGGCATATTGATTTGAATTGAATTTCCTTTATTGTTATTCAAACAATAGTTTGAATGAAATTGCATACCTTGCAGTCATGACAGAAAAAAAAGCAACAAAACACACAATGAACACAGTTTAAGACAAACATCCATCACAGTGAATCTCCAGGCACCTCCTCACTGTGATGGAAGGCAACAAGTCTTATCTCTTCCCTGCTTGTTCTCCCGCTGCGTTGAGGCGATCGAGGCTCTCGATGTTGAAGCCCCCGCCGGGTGATGGTAAGTCCCGCGGCCGGTTCCAAGCTCCGCGAACGGGCCGATTCAAGCCCCGTGACCCGGGGCGGACGAAGCTGCCACCCTCCAGTCTAGCGGACGAAGCTGTTGTTCCAGGAGCTCCCGAGAATCGGTCACTGTAGATGAGATATGCATGTGCCTTTAACATAGTGACCTCATACCTACTGACCACTCCCCATATCACAAGTATATCTACAACCTCCCCACCCACAGATCGCTCTCTAGTTCCTGTGACAGACCACGTACAGCTAGTGCAATGTGTAATGCTCCAGTATGAATAAAGATAGTAAAGTAACGATGCCTCGTTATAAAGTCTTTACATGGTGTCGAATAACTTACCTTGCGCCTCCTGTTTATCGGTTTATCATTTAATTTTGTCCCAGTTTTTTGTTTCCCCCGCCCTCCTATTTCTTTGTCATGGCCTCTTCTGCCCGTAAGCCCGATGTGCTCGTTTTCGATTTAGACATCGCCCTTCGATGGGACGTCTTCAAACGTGACTTTGAACACTATTTCACGATCGCTCATCCTGCCGCCACCGCCGATCTCAAAGCCTCTCTGCTTCTCAACTTGGCTGGTCCCGAGGCCCTGACTCGCTCTGACTTCTTCGTCTACGCTGATGGCGAATCAGCTCGGGACCCGGTATGTCTGGTGGCTAAGTTTGATGCTATTTGTGATATTCCGACAAATTGCATTTTAGAACGTTTTAAACTGTTCGCGCGGCGTCAGCTCCCTGGGGAATCTGCTGAGAACTATGTCATTGCGCTGCGGCACCTCGGCAGGCGCTGCCGCCTCCACGCGTGGAACCCCGATGAGATTCTCAGGGACCTTCTGGTTTACGGTCTCCGTGATGAGAAGCTCAGGGCCGAACTTCTGCGCAAGCCGGATCTGACTTTAACCGATGCTATGCACGCTACTCGCTTAGCTGAAGCTGTTTCCTCGGCGGCGGCGCCGGCTGAGCAGGCGATCAACTTTGCCAGCACTCCCAGTCATCTCATGAACATACCCCAGTCGCGACCCCCGGGGTCGCTCGCTGCTCGAGGGGGACGTGCCCCGGGGTTCGGTGCTGCTACAGGGGGAGGTACCCGGCAAAGGTGCCCTAATTGCAACTTCACGACTCATCAATACAATGTGTGCCCTGCCTTGGGTAAAACGTGTAATGTCTGCAATAAATTGAACCATTTTGCTGCGGCTTGTCGTTCCCGTGGGAAGCCTGTCGCTGCTCGAAGGGGAAATTTAAACAACCTTCTACAAGCTGACAGTGCGCTCAGCTCCCAGTGTTATTTCGATGAACAGTCTGTTTCTGCATCTGACTCCTCTCAGGGGGAGACCAACTTGTTTACCGTGTTGGACGCACCTGCTATGATAACGGACCCTTCTGTGCTAGTCACTGTGAACAACTCGACCTTCACTGCCAAGATTGACACGGGGGCTGTGACCAACGTAATGTCAACATCTCTTTTCAACCAGATAAGAACTAATGAGCAGATATTTTCCCAGAGCTTAACCTTGCATGCCTACGGTGGGGAGATTCTTACTCCTGTGGGCAAGGCCACGCTACGCTGTAAGATACTAGAGACCTCTCGGCCCCTCACCTTCTATCTCCTCGATCAAAAATGCATTCCCCTGCTGGGGATCCGGGCATGCCAGGAAATGGGACTGGTGTACTTCCACCGTGACATCCACCAGGTGCAGACTCTTATGGACCCGCTGGCCGATTATCCCGACCGCTTTGATGATAAGCTAGGCAAACTACCCTGCAGCTACAAGATTGTAGTGGACCGTAAGATCGTTCCTGTGGTCCATGCTCCTCACCGTGTCTCCTTCGCCATGAGGGACAGAGTGGAGGCGACACTACACAGTATGGTACAAATGGGCATCCTAAAGGCGGTCATCGAGCCCACCAGCTGGGTCTCTTCCATGGTTGTTGCTGCTAAAAAGGACATGAGCGAGATACGCATCTGCATCAACCCCAAAGACCGCAACCTGGCCATTAGACGCCCTCACTACCCTATGAGAACGGTGGAAGAAGTCGCTGCACAGGTTGGTCCAGCAACGTTTTTTTCTGTCCTCGATGCCAAAAGCTCCTTCTGGCAGATACCACTGGACGAGCGGTCGTCCATTTTGACAACTTTCGCCACCCCCTACGGAAGGTTTCGGTTCCTCCGAATGCCATTCGGAATCAACTCTGCCAGCGAAGTATTTCAGCGGACAATGGAGCAGTTGTTTTTAGGTCTACCATGCGCCATAATTGTTGACGACATCCTCGTTTACGATAAGGACGTTGCCGAACACGATGTCAACCTCCACCAGGTCCTGGACCGGGCCCGGCAAATCAACTTGAAACTGAACCCCAAGAAGTGCCGATTCCGCATCCCGGAGGTCACCTATGTTGGACATGTATTCACCGCTGAGGGGTTAAAGCCAGACCCGCAGAAAACGGCTGCCATTTCAGGGATGCCCCCTCCTACCAATGTGGCAGGCCTGCAACGCTTCCTAGGCTTGGTAAACTACCTGGGGAAGTTCATCCCCGACCTCAGCGAGCTCAGCGCTCCCCTGAGGGATCTGATAAAAAAGGACACGTCCTGGCTTTGGTTACCCAACCATCAGAAGGCATTCGACATTCTTAAGTCTAAGCTGATCAGCACCCCCACGCTCAAGTTCTTTGACCTGCAGCATCCCATTGTCCTCACCTGCGACGCCTCTCAGTTCGGACTCGGTGCCGCCTGTCTCCAGGTCCACGACGGCCTGCAGCTGCCTGTCTCCTTCGCGTCCCGCACCATGATCGCCACCGAACAGCACTACGCGCAGATCGAGAAGGAGCTACTGGCCGTGGTGTTTGCCTGCTCCAAATTACGGGACTACATCGTGGGCAACACTTTCACCGTTGAAACTGACCATCAGCCACTTGTCACCATCCTCAACAAGTCGATCCATGTGGCCTCATCACGCCTGCAGCGCATGATGCTGCAGCTCCAGCGCTTCACGTTCACGGTGGTTTATCGTAAGGGCAAGGACATGTTCGTGGCCGACACGTTGTCTCGCGCCCCGCTGACGTCCACCGCTCGCCACCAATATGAAATGTCTGAGCTATTGGTGCTACAATTGAACATCGTCCCCTCACAGCAGATGAAGTCCCTGGTTGAACACACTACCAATGACCCTGCCCTGCAACAGCTGTCTGCCGTCATCCGGCAGGGCTGGCCTGACCGTCGTTCGGCACTGCCGGCTGGTGCCGTGCCCTACTTCCTGGTCCGTGACGAGCTCGTACTGCACGACGGCGTGGTGGTGAAGGGTCACAAGGTGGTCGTGCCCGCGGCGCTGCACGACCACTATTTTCAAGTCGCTCACCGCGGTCATCCTGGGGCCGAAGCCACCGTGTCTCTCGCCAGGAGCCAGTTCTATTGGCCGGATATGGCCAAATACATCCGGGAGAGGGTCTCCTCGTGTTCCACCTGCAACAGCCTCGCCCCCCACCAGCAGCGTCAGCCGCTTCTGCAGCAGCCCGCGCCCGAACTGCCCTGGATGGCGCTTGCCGCCGACATTTTCGAGTGGCGGGGCAAACACTTCCTGGTTCTCGTTGACTCCTACTCCAGCTGGTTTGTGGTCGACCGGCTGCATTCCATAACCTCTTCGGCCGTCATCGATAGGTTGTACCCTCATTTTGGCACTTTTGGCCCCCCGGCAAGCCTGCAATCGGACAATGGCAGCCAGTTCACGAGCTCCGAGTTTAAAGCGTTCGCTTCCAGATGGAACTTCCGCCATTTCACCAGCAGCCCGGAGTACCCGCAAAGCAACGGTTTGGCCGAGCGCGCAGTCCGCAGCGCGAAGCACCTGTTGGAACAGTGTGGTGGCATTAACTCCGACTTCCATCTGGCCCTCCTCAACCTTCGGAACATTTCCTGCGACTCTGCCATGGGTTCACCTGCTCAGCGGCTCATGTCTCGCGCTACCAGACTCCCGCTCCCTGTGGCCCAGCGCTCCCTCATACCCTCCATCCTCCCACCTGCGGCGGTTCAGAAACGCATTGCCTTCAGGCACGACGTCCAAAAGCGTTCCCATGACAGGTCCTGCCACCCGCTGCCGCGCCTCTTCCCCGGTCAAGTTGTCCGTATGCAGACCGCTCCCGGTCACTCCAAGCTCGCTACCGTCGTCGGCTATGCGGGGTCGCCCAGGTCCTATCTCGTCGACCACGCTGGAGCCATTTACCGACGGTCCCGCCAGCACCTTCGGCTCGTCAACGAGCCGCGTCCTCCTGCCGCGGATCCCTTTGCTCCCCCACTGCCTGTTTCGCGTCAGGGCGTTGCTCTGCCCGTCCTTCCTGACATGCAACGTTCTGATCCTCCTCAGCCCCTTCCGTTCCACCCCGCTCCGACTAGTCCTCGCTCGCCTGCCCGCGCTCTTCCTGGTCCTGATCTCGCATCCCCTCCGGGTTCGGTGCCGCGGTCTCCTCCGTCTCCTCCTGTTTCCCCCTTTCAGGTTCGTCTGTCCCCGCCGGTGCCTCTTCCTCCTGCAGGAAGGGTGGATGGCGAGACGCGAACCCGGGCGGGACGTCTTGTCAAACCGCCTGACCGCTATGGCGATTTTGTTTAACTATCCTAGCGCATGAGCCGTGGTCGCCATGTCACCATTGTATTTGCCTGTCGTTTCGAAGAGGAAAGATGTAGATGAGATATGCATGTGCCTTTAACATAGTGACCTCATACCTACTGACCACTCCCCATATCACAAGTATATCTACAACCTCCCCACCCACAGATCGCTCTCTAGTTCCTGTGACAGACCACGTACAGCTAGTGCAATGTGTAATGCTCCAGTATGAATAAAGATAGTAAAGTAACGATGCCTCGTTATAAAGTCTTTACAGTCACCAACCTTGGACCTGCGAGCTCCCGATGTTACCGTCTATAGGGCCACAGCGCCACAACAGCCGCCGAAGTCAGCCAGCTCCGCGATGGTAAGTCCGCAGGCTCTGCCACCGGAGCCTCAAGGTCGATTCCAGTTGGAGGCTGCCAGCTCCACGATATTAGACCTCAGCGCAGATGGAGACGGAGATACGACAAGGAAAACGTCGCATCCCGTTGAAGGAAGAGGTTTAAAAAAAGTTTCCCCCACCCCCCACACTTACACAACAAACAATAAACTAAAACATACATCTAACAAGACAAAAGAAAACAAAAAAAAGGAAATGCCAGACGGACTGCAGGTGAGCAGCATCTGTTTGGCAGCGCCGCCACTTCAGAAATTTTTGAATTAATTACGAGAGGATTTGAGTTTAGGAGCATGGAGGTCCTACTGCAGTTGTACATACCCTTGGTGAGACCACACCTGGAGTATTGTGTGCAATTTTGGTCTCCTCATTTGAGGAAGGACATTATTGCTATTGCAGTGTAGGTTCACCAGGTTAATTCCCAGGAGGGCGGGACTGAGGTATGATGAAAGAATGGCTCGGCTGGGCTTCTATTCGAGATTTGAGGCCAATAATAATAATAATAATAATAATAATCATTTTATTTACTGGCGCCTTTCTAAAACCCAAGGACACCTTACAATGCATAGAATCACAACAAAACAGAAAACACATAATCGGAATAAATTAAATAAGAAAACACCACAGTACACAAATCAAGGACAGAATTCAATTTCAAAAGCACCAAAAGAAAATAAGAAACACAATTTGAGGAGAGAGCAGCGGCGACCATTTCGCGCCAGCGTCCCCTCCCCCCCTCCAATGTCCAGCCTTGCACCAGAATGGTGCATTGTGTGGATCCCAGCCAGGGATGCCCAGTTCAGACTGATGACTGCATGACCGTCCGAAGGGGGGGTGCGCGGGGTGCGACCGCACCCCCCTTATTTTCCCCAGAGTAAGAAAAAATCCCCAGAATTTTTTTTTAAACATCGGAGCACAATCAGCATTTCCACTTTGTGGGAAATCACCCAAAATTCTGGTTCCGGCCACTGGGGGAGAAAGAAATGCGCCCATCCACGCCTGCGCAGTTGGGGAAGCGACGCAAAATGACGCCGTCTCTCCGCGCGTGCGCAGTGGGCCCGGGCTGGATCAGACTGCCATTTGTGCTTCACCCATTGAGCTCGATGCCTCGTGTCTACTCCAGGTAAGTAGTGGGGAGGGGGTGGGTGTGTCTGCCCGCCTGCCTGGTCCAGCGTTTCCATCCGAGGCGTCGGAGCCTCGCCAACGGCCAGTCAGGCGACCAGGAGACCGTCCTCCCATCGCCGGGCGGGAGCGGCTGTAACGCCAACACCAGACGCCGCTGCGGCGGGGCCCGCTGTCCTCGCCTCCCCCCGCCGCCGGGGCCCAAGCCATCTTCCGCCCACGCCACCCCTGCTGACCCGCGATGGCCCACGCCACCTTCATCTCCCCCCCCACTTGTCCCACGCCACCTTCATTCCCCCCCCCCCCGCTGGGCCCTCACCACCTTCATCTCCCCCCCCCGCTGGACCCACGCCACCATCATCTCCCCCCCCCCCGCTGGACCCATGCCACCTTCATCTCCCCCCCCCCGCCGCTGGGCCCACACCACCTTCATCTTCGCCATCCCCCACGCCAGAAAGAGGGGGGGTGTGGGAGGGGGAGAGAGAAATGGGAAGGGATGGGGGAGAGGAGAGGGAAAGGGGGAATATCTTTAATGAGATTGTAAAATTGAGGTAGGTTTTAGAGCTATTATATTTTTTCCTCATGAATAACATCAAATAATATCAAACAATTGGAACTGCTTTCTTTGCCTTGATAACAATACTGAAAAATATGAATTCCAAAGTTTGTGACTCTTTTTGCAGCATATTTTTAATATAATTTGAATATTACAAAAATCTGCATGTTTTCATGGTCATCATGGATCTGTCTGCAGTAATGCAGCAGTCCGTTGATGATGTTGCTGCTGTGGAAGCCAGGCAGAAGATGGAGTTGGAATATCTCCTTGGTGCAGTAAAAACCAAACGTTTTATGATTCTATATCATGAGTTCTTACAAGAATTGTGAAAACTTCACATATATGCAGCCTATCAGTAAAATATTTTTTGAATACATGTCATGTCTTAAGTCCTGTTAATGATAATATTGGCCAACTAAAATAGGTCACAAAATGGAGAATCTCTGTATTTGCAAAGCCTGTTTGTCCACTTTCTGTGGAAGGATTCGGTGGGCGGCGCGACTTTCGTCTGCAGCGGCCTCTGCAGTCCGTCTGTCTTTTTATTAATTTTGACTCGTTTTTATGTAGTTTTTTATTATTTTTTTTGTCGGGGTATGTGTGTGGGGGGGTGGGGGTGGGGGTGGGGGTGGGGGGGGGAACTTTGAAATCTTTCCCCTGCACGGGAGACCCGACCTTTTCTTTGTCGGGTCTCCGTTGTCGTTGGGGCTGGGCAACGTGGAGCGGCCTCCAGCAGGAACGACCTGGGGCTCCAGTTGTGGAGCTGCGGACTACTCACCGTCACGGGGCTGGCCGAGTCCGGAGCGGGTGGAGCTGTGGTGGAGCGCTGCTGCGACCCGACCGCCGGAGATTCGGAGGCTACAACCGCGGGTCTGGCGGACGGCAACACTGGAAGCCCGCGGGTCCCCTGGTGGGAGACCGCTTTTCGGGGCTTCCGCAGCGGCGACTTCTCCCGCCCGAGTTGCGGGGTTGAAGAGCACCTGGAGCGGGGCTTTATCTCCCCGCGCGGCTTGGAATGGCCGCCGAACATTGCGGGCGCGCGCCGGGACTCTAACACCAAGACCCGGTGCGCGACCTTGCATCACCCGGCGTGGCTTTAATGGCCGCGGGATAATCACCATCGCCCGCCGGGGGCTTTGACTTTGACTCTGACATCGGGGGGGGGGAGTGCAGTGGAGAGATACGTTTTTTTTGCCTTCCATCACAGCGTTGTGATGGATGTATGTGTAAATTGTGTTGTGTCTCGGGTCTTCTTCGTTTTGTATTGTATGGCTGCAGAAACGACATTTCGTTTGGACCTCAAGGGGTCCAAATGACAAATTTGTCCAAAAGACAAATAAAATTGAATTGAATTGAAGGTTGCAAGCTGTGAGTCATGCTCCAAGGAGTCTGGACCCTAGATGGAAGTTGAGGATAAGGCAAGGTCCAAATGTCTCTCCTTTTGTTTATATGTATGAGGGTTTTGTAGAAGAGCTAAGAGGTGTTGCATATGCATGATTAGGTTTGGTCAGATAGGGGGGTGTTGTAAAGTACTGTTAATTATGTTGCAGAATGTTTGTGCTGTTATCTTGTGAAGTGTGAAGCCTTGTTCAAATTGTTTATACTACCTGGAGAAATGTTTCTATTCTTTTGTAAACTGTCTTCCTGCTAGAACTTTCTGTAGAAACAATGTAATGGTGAATTTTGTGATTGGGTTCGGGAACTGTCAATAGCTATAATCTAATCAAGATTCAAGAGAGTTTATTGTCATGTGTCCCAGATAGGACAATGAAATTCTTGCTCGAACTTCTCTCGAGCATGAAGGAGAGTTACATAGACCTCCTAGGACCATGTGTCGACCATGCTGCAAGTTTGAGTCCGAGTGCAAACGCTTCTAAACTCGCAAATTAGGTCCCCGCAGTGGGGACAGGCCCTTTAGTTGATCCAGTGCTGGACTCGGTGTTTTACTGACCCACATGCCCACCAATCGAGGCCCACCTGGCTCCTGGCCCCGTCCCCCCGCTCAAGTATGCTCGCGCCATGCCTCCCGCAGCTGGACTCCCACGTCCGCCCGTTCCAAACCCCCCCCCCTCCGTACAAGTGCGCAGAAAGAACGAGCGTTCTGCAGATCGGGAGGTCACAGCAGGTTACAACTGGTCACCGGAGGCCACCGGCTTCTGAATCCTTTCCGTGTCCCCCACCCGATGATAGAACATGCTGCCCCTCCCTCCCTCCCGCTGCAAACCCAACGCGCTGCCAGTCACGCCGCTCGCAAGTCCCTTTGATAAAAACCTTGCGACCCCCCCCTCTTCTCTCTCTCTCCCACCTCCTCTCTTCTCTCTTCTCCCTCCCCCACCTCTCACTCTCTCTCTCTCTCTCTCTCTCTCTCTCTCTCTCTCTCTCTCTCTCTCTCTCTCTCTCTCTCTCTCTCTCTCTCTCTCTCTCTCCCCCCCACCTCTCTCTCTCTTTCCCCCACCTCTCTCTCTCTCTCTTTCCCCCACCTCTCTCTCTCTCCCCCTCCTCTCTCTCCCCCCTCCTCTCTCTCTCTCCCCCATCTCTCTCTCTCTCCCCCATCTCTCCCCCCTCCTCTCTCTTTCCCCCCCTCCTCTCTCTCTCCCCCCCTCTCTCTCCCCCCCCACTCTCTCTCTCCTCTCCCCCTCCCTGTTCCCCCTCCTGTTCCTCCCCTCCCTGTTCCTTCCCTCCCTCCCTCCTCTCCACCCCTTCTCTCTTTGCCCACACTCTCTACCCCCCTCCCTCTCTAGACGCGCCTGCGAGTTGGGGGGCTATGCGTCAGTAGATAGGGCGGTTATGGGGTAATAGGAGCAAATTAATAATATTAATATATTGACAAGGGGGTAGTTAGCGCGTGCGCGGGGGGGTAGTTAGTGTGTGGGGGTGGTTAATGTGTGTGACGTGGCGCACCCCCCCCCCCCCCGCAACCGCATGTTGAGGGAACAGACCCAACGGGTCTGCACTTGGTCTAGTTCTCCTTAATTCTACCACAACCAATGAAGAAGCTGCTAAAGCTATTGCCAACCTCTCAGAAGCTGTACCTCATACAGAATCACTTTAAACTGGGTCCAACATACAAATATGGTGCCTTGTATAAGAATGGATGCTGGCGAATATTTAACCCTGACTGGTTTCGAGCATATCCCTGGCTTGTATATAGCGATCATGTGGATGGCGTATTTTGCCTACCTTGTGCCTTGTTTGTGAACAACAGGAAATCACTTGTCGTCAAGTCAAGGTGAGTCAAGTCTAATTGTCACATGTACATACAAGGTGTGCAGTAAAATGAAAGTGGCAATGCTTGCGGATTGTGCAAAACAACGGAACATGTGCTCCTGAATGTATATTGCCATTTACCACTACTACTAATGCAAGGGCATTCGTTGGCCTTGCCCTGTAAACCAACCCCGGTTCTGCAAATCCTGTTTTGCCACCCCCCTTTTTGGAAAGCTTCGTACGGGCCTGGACTGGGTGATGTTACATGCAGATGTGGTGAACCCGATGTACTCTGGGTTACTGTGAACTCCGATCGTGTCCACAGGGAACCGAGCACTGCGCAAACCACTCTTCAGAGCCCTCTCCCTGTCCAGAAACATGCTTAGTTTCTGTTCCACTTGTTCAACACATTCCTGACCAGATTTTAAAAGGCAGGCACTGGATTGGCTGAGTAAGTCAATTGCAGTGGGAGAGCGAAGGGAGGTTTCAAAATGCAGCTGTTAGAGCTGTCGTGGTAGGTGTAAAGGATTCATAACGAGGCGTCGTTACTTTACTATCTTTATTCATACTGGATCGTTACACATAGCACTAGCTGTACGTGGTCTGTCACAGGAACTAGAGAGCGATCTGTGGGTGGGAGGTTGTAGATATACTTGTGATATGGGGAGTGGTTAGTAGGTATGAGGTCACTATGTTAAAGGCACATGCATATCTCATCTACATCTTTCCTCTTCGAAACGACAGGCAAACACAATGGTGACATGGCAACCACGGCTCATGCGCTAGGATAGTTAAACAAAATCGCCATAGCGGTCAGGCGGTTTGACAAGACGTCCCGCCCGGGTTCGCGTCTCGCCATCCACCCTTCCTGCAGGAGGAAGAGGCACCGGCGGGGAAAGACGAACTTGAAAGGAGAAACGGGAGGAGACGGAAGAGACCGCGGCACCGAACCCGGAGGGATGCGGGGTCGGGACCGGGACGAGCGCGGGCAGGCGAGCGAGGACTAGTCGGAGTGGGATGGAACGGAAGGGGCGGAGGAGGAGCAGGACGTTGCATGTCAGGACGGACAGGCAGAGCAACGCCCTGACGCGAAACCGGCAGTGGGGGAGCAAAGGGATCCGCGGCAGGAGGACGCGGCTCGTTGACGAGCCGAAGGTGCTGGCGGGACCGTCGGTAAATGGCCCAGCGTGGTCGACGAAATAGGACCTGGGCGACCCCGCAGAGCCGACGACAGTAGCGAGCTTGGAGTGACCGGAGTGGTCTGCATACAGACAACTTGACCGGGGAAGAGGCGCGGCAGCGGGTGGCAGGACCTGTCATGGGAACGCTTTTGGACGTCGTGCCTGAAGGCAATGCGTTTCTGAACCGCCGCAGGTGGGAGGATGGAGGGTATGAGGGAGCGCTGGGCCACAGGGAGCGGGAGTCTGGTAGCGCGAGACATGAGCCGCTGAGCAGGTGAACCCATGGCAGAGTCGCGGGAAATGTTCCGAAGGTTGAGGAGGGCCAGATGGAAGTCGGAGTTAATGCCGCCACACTGTTCCAACAGGTGCTTAGCACTGCGGACTGCGCGCTCGGCCAAACCGTTGCTTTGCGGGTACTCCGGGCTGCTGGTGAAATGGCGGAAGTTCCATCTGGAAGCGAACGCTTTAAACTCGGAGCTCGTGAACTGGCTGCCATTGTCCGACTGCAGGCTTGCCGGGGGGCCAAAAGTGCCAAAATGAGGGTACAACCTGTCGATGACGGCCAAAGAGGTCATGGAATGCAGCCGGTCAACCGCAAACCAGCTGGAGTAGGAGTCAACGAGAACCAGGAAATGTTTTCCCCGCCACTCGAAAATGTCAGCGGCAAGCGCCATCCAGGGCAGTTCGGGCGCGGGCTGCTGTAGAAGCGGCTGACGCTGCTGGTGGGGGGCGCGGCTGTTGCAGGTGGAACACGAGGAGACCCTCTCCCGGATGTATTTGGCCATATCCGGCCAATAGAACTGGCTCCTGGCGAGAGACACGGTGGCTTCGGCCCCAGGGTGACCGCGGTGTGCGACTTGAAAATATTGGTCGTGCAGCGCCGCGGGCATGACCACTTTGTGACCCTTCACCACCACGCCGTCGTGCAGTACGAGCTCGTCCCGAATCAGGAAGTAGGGCACGGCACCAGCCGGTAGTGCCGAACGACGGTCAGGCCAGCCCTGCCGGATGACGGCAGACAGCTGTTGCAGGGCAGGGTCATTGGTAGTGTGTTCAACCAGGGACTTCATCTGCTGCGAGGGGACGATGTTCAATCGTAGCACCAATAACTCAGACATTTCGTATTGGTGGCGAGCGGTGGACGTCAGCGGGGCGCTGGAGCTGCAGCATCATGCGCTGCAGGCGTGATGAGGCCACATGGATCGATTTGTTGAGGATGGTGACAAGTGGCTGATGGTCAGTTTCAACGGTGAAAGTGTTGCCCACGATGTAGTCCCGGAATTTGGAGCAGGCAAACACCACGGCCAGTAGCTCCTTCTCAATCTGCGCGTAGTGCTGTTCGGTGGTGGTCATGGTGCGGGACGCGAAGGAGGACAGGTAGCTGCAGGCCGTCATGGACCTGGAGGCAGGCGGCACCGAGTCCGAATTGAGAGGCGTCGCAGGTGAGGACAATAGGACGCTGCAGGTCAAAGAACTTGAGCGTGGGGGTGCTGATCAGCTTAGACTTAAGAATGTCAAATGCCTTCTGATGGTTGGGTAACCAAAGCCAGGACGTGTCCTTTTGATCAGATCCCTCAGGGGAGCGCTGAGCTCGCTGAGGTCGGGGGATGAACTTCCCCAGGTAGTTTACCAAGCCGAGAAGCGTTGCAGGCCTGCCACATGGGTAGGAGGGGGCATCCCTGAGATGGCAGCCGTTTTCTGCGGGTCTGGCTTTAGCCCCTCAGCGGTGAATACATGTCCAACATAGGTGACCTCCGAGACGCGGAATCGGCACTTCTTGGGGTTCAGTTTCAAGTTGATCTGCCGGGCCCGGTCCAGGACCAGGCGGAGGTTGACATCGTGTTCGGCAACGTCCTTACCGTAAACGAGGATGTCGTCAACAATTATGGTGCAAGGCAGATCGAAAAACAACTGCTCCATGGTCCGCTGAAATACCTCGCTGCAGAGTTGATCCCGAATGGCATTCGGAGGAACCGAAACCTTCCGTAGGGTGTGGCGAAAGTTGTCAAAATGGACGACCGCTCGTCCAGTGGTATCTGCCAGAAGGAGCTTTTGGCATCGAGGACAGAAAAAAAACGTTGCTGGACCAACCTGTGCAGCGACGTCTTCCACCGTTCTCATAGGGTAGTGAGGGCATCGAATGGCCAGGTTGAGGTCTTTGGGGTTGATGCAGATGCGTATCTCGCTCATGTCCTTTTTAGCAGCAACAACCATGGAAGAGACCCAGCTGGTGGGCTCGACGACCGCCTTTAGGACGCCCATTTGTACCATACTGTGTAGGGTCGCCTCCACTCTGTCCGTCATGGCGAAGGAGACACGGTGAGGAGCATGGACCACAGGAACGATCTTATGGTCCACTACAATCTTGTAGCTGCAGGGTAGTTTGCCTAGCTTATCATCAAAGCGGTCGGGATAATCGGCCAGCGGGTCCATAAGAGTCTGCACCTGGTGGATGTCCGGTGGAAGTACACCAGTCCCATTTCCTGGCATGCCTGGATCCCCAGCAGGGAATGCATTTTCGATCGAGGAGATAGAAGGTGAGGGGCCGAGTGGTCTCTAGTATCTTACAGTGTAGCGTGGCCTTGCCCACAGGAGTAAGAATCTCCCCACCGTAGGCATGCAAGGTTGAGCTCTGAGAAAATATCTGCTCATTAGTTCTTATCTGGTTGAAAAGGGATGTTGACATTACATTGGTCACCGCCCCCATGTCGATTTTAGCAGTGAAGGTCGAGTTGTTCACAGTGACTTGCACAGAAGGATCCGTTATCATAGCAGGTGCGTCCAACACGGTAAACAAGTTGGTCTCCCCCTGAGAGGAGTCAGATGTAGAAACAGAATGTTCATCGGAATAGCACTGGGAGCTGAGCTCGTTGTCAGCTTGTAGAAGGTTGTTTAAATTTCCCCTTCGAGCAGCGACAGGCTTCCCACGGGAACGACAAGCCGCAGCAAAATGGTTCAATTTATTGCAGACATTGCAAGTCTTTCCTAAAGCAGGGCACACATTGAATTGATGAGTTGTGAAGTTGCAATTAGGGCACCTTTGCTGGGTACCTCCCCTTGTAGCAGCACCGAACCCCGGGGCGCGTCCCCCTCGAGCAGCGAGCGACCCTGGGGGTCGCGACTGGGGTGTGTTCATGAGATGACTGGGAGTGCTGGCAAAGTTGATCGCCTGCTCAGCCGGCGGCGCCGCCGAGGAAACAGCGTCAGCTAAGCGAGTAGCGTGCATGGCATCGGCCAAAGTCAGATCCGGCTTGCGAAGTAGTTCGGCCCTGAGCTTGTCATCACGGAGACCGTAAACCAGTAGGTCCCTGATAATCTCATCGGGGTTCCACGCTTGGAGGCGGCAGCGCCTACCGAGGTGCCGCAGCGCAATGACATATTTCTCAGCAGATTCCCCAGGGAGCTGACGCCGCGCGAACAGTTTAAAACGTTCTAAGATGCAATTAGTCGGAATGTCACAAATAGCGTCAAACTTAGCCAACAGACATACCGGGTCCCGAGCTGATTCTCCCGCAGCGTAGACGAAGAAGTCGGAGCGAGTCAGTGCCTCGGACCAGCCAAGTTGAGAAGCAGGGAGGCTTTGAGAGCGGGGGTGGCGTCAGGATGAGCAATCGTGAAATAGTGTTCAAAGTCACGTTTGAATATGTCCCATCGAAGGGCGATGTCTAAATCAAAAACGAGCACATCGGGCTTACGGGCAGAAGAGGCCATGACAAAGAAACAGGAGGGCGGAGGAAACAAAAAACTGGGACAAAATTAAATGATAAACCGATAAACAGGAGGCGCAAGGTAAGTTATTTGACACCATGTAAAGGATTCATAACGAGGCGTCGTTACTTTACTATCTTTATTCATACTGGATCGTTACACATAGCACTAGCTGTACGTGGTCTGTCACAGGAACTAGAGAGCGATCTGTGGGTGGGAGGTTGTAGATATACTTGTGATATGGGGAGTGGTTAGTAGGTATGAGGTCACTATGTTAAAGGCACATGCATATCTCATCTACAGTAGGTGACTCGTTACTTACGAGGGGCACACAGGAAAATTTGTGGCAACAATCGAGACATTGTCAAGGGGGGAGGGGGGAGCAGCCAGAAGTTGTGTGCCTGTTGGCACAAATTACATAGGCAGAAAAAGGGATGAAGTCCTGCAGAATGAATATAGGGAGTTAAGCAAAAGGGCGTTAAGCAAAAGGGCAAAAAGCAGGACCTCCAAGGTAGTGATCTCCCGATTTCCCTAATGGCACATGTAATAGGGGTAGATTTGCTTTATTGTTTAAAGAGAATGTCCAGATGATGTTACTGATAGTTCACCCAGTGAGGCTTTAAGGGTGGAGCTGAGAATTAAAATAATTAAATGGGGAAGTTTGAGAGTTTGTAGTGAGTTTATTTTAGGCCCCCAAATAGTCAAAGGAAATGAGAAGAACAAACATGATGGGAATTTTCAGGCAGCTGTAAGGCTAATAAGATTGTCATAGTTGAGAATTTTAACTTTCCCAATATAGACCAGGAATGTCATAGTGCCAAGGGCATTTGTTAAATGTGTCCAGGAAAGTTTCCTTGGGCAATATATAGAGGGCTCTACAGGGGAGAGGGCAACGCTTGAAATGCGTAACGCATGGTAAGTGTATTCCTTCGGTTTTATATGAGATTGATATTAGTAGCGTTACGATTGTTTGATGGAGGATTAGGATAAATGTAAGACAGGACATGAGTGTTTAGCATTTGTTTGAGTCCTGAATCAATCATCTGTACTTTATTCTTCGTACTCACTTTCTTTCCGATCAGACGCTTCTCTCACTCCAGCATTACCTATACCACATGCTTCCCTGGGATTTGATATGATATTGATTTAATTCTCATCATCACATCGCCTTTTAATGTGTCGACTCCATCATTTGATTGTGGTTCCACAATTTGTACAGCTTCCCTAGTCATGGCCTAGTGAGATAATAAGCACCTATAGACTATTTGACTGTACACGTCCACCCTGGCCCGCACTGAAACCTACACATGTTCAGGAGGGAAGACCCAGTTTCTGCACCTTGACCTTAGTTGAGATTGGCTAACTCAACCCAAATTTGGAATTGAACTGTGAACACCCAGAGCTGTTTGAGTAATGAAGATCTTTTTATCCCCAAGTACATGGAGCCACTCCTTGCAATGTCTGCATGTAAATGTGTGTTGAGGTGGAGCAGTGCAATCATGCATTCATGTGCTGCAAAAATTTAAGATGTGACAATCTTCGCACATTTACTACATGCTCAAAACCCACAGGAGATCAAAACGAAGTTAGGGAGCTGCATTGTACACTACAGACCAGAAATGATTCATAGCATTGTAGAAAAGAGGAACGCCACACAATGAGTCAGTGCATGTTCCTGGTAGAACATCCGATCAGGCGCATCCTTGCAGGTTATTCTTGTCTCTGATCACGTCCCTTTCTGAGGACATTGATTTTATCCCGAGATGGTCGTGCGTTCCAGATCTTGGTAGCTGTCTGAGCAAATGTTTTAGAACTGAAGAGAAGGTGAAATAGGTACAGGTACCTAGCTGCCACAAAACAATCTTCCTTTTTCCCACCACTACATGCCCCAAGTTCCCAAGTGCACGATTCACAAAAATGCAAGTAAAATCACGAATTAGAGGATCTAACAAAATTATACTGTTCATTGCAGGGGATTTAACTACAAAAGTAGAAGGATTATGTTTCAGTCTTATGGGACATTGATCAGATATATCTGGAGTACAATATTGATGTCATTTAATAAATGATGTAACAGCACTGGAAGCAGCTCAGAGAAGGTTTACCGATCTGAAAGGCGGAATAGGCGAGTTCTCCTGAGGAAAAGTTGAACTGATTTCACCTGCCCACATCCACGCCCCCAGCTGATTTCACCCATAACCTTCCAGCCCTTGACTTGCCCTCTCTCTCACTCTTTACACTGGCTATCACCTCACTAAACTCTCACACCTGGTGCCGGGTATTGACACAAAGCATCAACCATCCCTTTGCCTCCACAAATGCTGCTTGACCCGCAAAGTATTTTATTTTTTGCTCCATATCCAGCATCTACAGTGTCTTGTGTCTCCAATTTTTTTTTTCTCAACGTTCAAGTTTTAGATTAAAATGTGACCCTTGCTGTCCAGGATACATTCCAGCCCTTGTGTTGCTCACCAATCCTGAAAGGCCTCTGGAAACCCAGAGGATTTGTGTGCTCTCACTCCAGGGACGATTAACTCATGATATCTCCCTGCATCAGGTGCTCTCAGGTCAGGAGTGTGGGACTGAAGTGCAAGCAGATCTTGAAGAATAAATTATAAACAGGAACTACAGCCTCAAGCTAACGGACTTAAAATTGTGTAGTACAGGCTTACTCTGTGTGACACTTTCCTCCCCAGTCCCAAATGTAAAAGGTAGAAGACTCCCGCATGGAGAGACTCTTTCCTCATCAATAGATTGCAGAATAGACTACCATGGCATGTTTGAATGGTAGCTGACGGCAAGAGAGTGCAGTACATAGAGGAAACTGTGTGGTATAGAACAGCACAACCAGTGCGTTGAGAGTATTTTATGAGACGGTGTGGCAGGAACTACTCTATGCCTTACCTGTGTCGTGGCAGTATGTGATGGGCCACTGCAGGGGATAATTCCTCATCTACATACCCCTGCTCCAATGTTGGGTAGTGTGAACAGGGCCATATTAACAATATCTCAGCAGAAAGAGAGCAGAGCTGGAACTAAAGGTTGACATGAGCTGCATTTTAGCTGGTCTCCTGCTTGCTCCAATCTGCTCCCTTCCTTTATACCATCCTTCCACCAGACCTTCCTCCCCATCATGTTTTATTCCCACTGATCCATGAAATTTCCCTGGTTCAGATCCTAGTTTCCCAATTCTGAGGGGACTTTGGCCACTTTCCAATGCTCAATTGTCTTGGAAAGTCTCCAGTGAGCCAGTGGACACTGCATGCACCACAACACCTGAGCACAAATGAATGCTTGGAAGTGGACAGGCAGTCGGGTCGAGTGGATGTAAAGTATTCATTACATGGAAATAGGATAATGTTACAATCATACAAATTGTTTGAAAGAAGGACAGGGATGGCAGCTCAATGTTTCAGGTAAAGATGCTTCAGGAGTCATAGGTAGAAAGGTAAAAGAGGATGGGAAATTGAAATAATGCAGTACACAGGAATGATTAGGATGGCTCTTCCAATGTGACCACATGGGTAGAACATAGAAATAAGAACATAGCTGTCAGTTTTGTGACCGGGTAGCGCCATCAGCAATGGCAGCCACGCCAACAGTCATCTTATTTGTTATTTTTAGTGTGTTTTAAAAGTATATGTTAATGTTTAAGAAGGAACTGCAGATGCTGAAAAATCAAAGGTAGACAAAAATACTGGAGAAACTCAGCGGGTGCAGCAGCATCTATGGAGCGAGGGAAATAGGCAATGTTTCGGGCCAAAACCCTTCTTCAGACCCTTCTTCATGTTAATGTTCTCTGGTTTGTTTTATGTCGGTGGTGGATGGGCCGGGGGAAACTTTTTTTTCAATCTCTTACCTTGCCCGAGATGCAATTGTTTTCTGGATCGTATCTCTCGTTGCTCTGTGGCCTAACATCATGGAGCTTGTGGCCTTGCTCGAGACTGACTTTGAGCCCCAATGCGCGGCCGTGGACTTACCATCAGAGCCTGCGATCCCTTGCCTGGGATCGACGCTCCAACGCGCGGCCTGTGGACTTTAACATCGAGGAGCTCGCAGTCTTGGGTACGGACTGATGTCGGGAAGCTCCAAAGTCGCAGGAGGTTCGACTAGCCCCAACCCAGGGTCTGATCACCCGGCGCGGGGGAGCTGAGATCCCCCCCGATGTGGGAGCTTCATCGCCCCAATGTCTAGGGCTCGACCCCTGGCTGCGGGAGTCAAGATCGTCCCGACAAAGGAAAGCTTGAGGCCCCCAACCACGGGAGGATAAAGAAGAAAAGAGATTGAACTTTTTTTTCTCCTTCCATCACAGTGAGAAATGTGGAGGAGTCACTGTGGTGGATGTTTATGTTAAAATGTATTTTGTGTGTTGTGTTGCTTTTTATTGGTATGACTGTATGGCAAATCAAATTCCTCATAAGTTGCAAAACATACTTGGCTAATAAAGTATGATTATGATTATAATATTACAGGACTCCCAACAGTCAGCTGGAGATAGACGAGCAGATCAAAGGACAAATATTGAACAAATCATGGGTGTGTAAAAGATTATAGTTGTGGATTTTATCTTCCCCAATAATAACTGGGATTGCCTGAATGTGTAGAATTTCAATAGGATAGTTTTTAGCACCACAAAGTTGCATATCCTACGATAGAAGGGATTCCACTGGAATTAATGCTGGGCAATTTTAATACTTATTCAAGTTCCAAGCTGGTTATGCAGAGAGATAGGAATGGTCTGCATGTTTGACTCTTAAATTGGGCGAGGTTGGTTTAGATAACTTAAGGTAGGATCTGGTAAAGGTAGCTTGGACCAGTAGCTTTCAGGTAAAATAACATCCAATAAGTGGGAGCCTTTTTAAAGGGAAGTAGTGAGAGTTCATGACTACCATGTTTTGATGAAGGTGAAAGATAAGGATAGCATGATTAGAGAATCCTGGGTGACAAATATTGTGGATGCAGAGGAGTTGATGAAGAAAAAGAGAGGCATATGACAGTATAGGCAACTGAAAGTAACAGGATCCTGTCAGGGATTTAGGAGTGTAGAAAACTATTTTAAACAGAAATTGGGAGTGCAAAAAGAGGCCTTGAAATATTATTGTTTAAGAAGGAACTGCAGATGCTGGAAAATCGAAGGAAGACAAAAGTGCTGGAGAAACTCAGCGGGTGCGGCAGCATCTATGGAGAGAAGGAAATAGGCAACCTTTCGGGCCGAACCCTTCTTCAGACGTTTCTCTACCCTTGAAATATTATTGGCAGACAGGATTAAGGTGAAACCGAAGAGGTTTTCTATTAAGAGGATCATGCTAGTAAATTGTATGTAGAGTTGAGGGATGTAAGCATGGTCCTAAATAAATACTTCTCACCTATATTTACGGAGGAGAAGGACATGATAGACAAAGAGCCAGCGTAAGGGATGGTGATGTTCAGGAGCATGTTCAGTAATAGGAAGGTGGAGGTGCTAGATGTCTTGTGTTACATCAAGACATACGTATTCCCAGAGCCAAATGAGATTTACCCCAGGCTGCTGTGGAATGCAAAGGTGGGGACTATATGTCCCCAATCGACATTTTACATCTTCATTAGCCACAGGTACAGGTGAAATACCGGATGAATGGGGGATAGTAAATGTTGTTCCTTTATTAAGAAGCTCAACAGATAACTACTGACCAATCAGTGGAAGAGAAACTATTGGAAAAATGTCTAAGGAACAGGATATATTTTCACTTAGGAAGACGGGGACAGATTATGAATAATCAGCATGGCCTTGTTAATGCAAAATCCTTCTCACAAATATGACTGCATTTTTTGAGGATCTGACTGAACATGTTATTGAGGGGAGTGCGACGACATTGTCTACATGAACCTCAGAGTCATAGAGCATGGAAATAGATCCTGTGGTCCAACTCGTTCATGCCGACTAAGATATCCCATGGAAGCTATTCCCATTTGATCACTTGTGGCCCAAATCACTCTTTCTTATTCATGTAACCGTCTAAATGTCTATATAATTGTTGTTATTGTCTACCTCGACTACATCCTCTGGCAGTTTGTTCCATGTAACCACAATCCTCTGTGTGAAAAGGTTGTCCCTCATTTACATCTTATATCTTTCCCCTCTCACCTTAAACCTGTGCCCTCTAGTTCTTGATTCCTCTATCCTGGGAAAAGGACAATAGACAATAGGTGCAGGAGTAGGCCATTCGGCCCTTCGAGCCAGCACCGCCATGTAATATGATCATGGCTGATCATCCCCAATCAGTACCCCGTTCCTGCCTTCTCCCCATATCCCCTGACTCCGCTATTTTTAAGAGCCCTATCTAGCTCTCTCTTGAAAGCATCCAGAGAACCTGGCTCCTCCACAGACTCACCACTCTCTGTGAGAAAAAGTGTTTCCTCGTCTCCGTTCTAAATGGCTTACTCCTTATTCTTAAACTGTGGCCCCTGGTTCTGGACTCCCCCAACATCGGGAACATGTTTCCTGCCTCTAGCGTGTCCAAGCCCTTAATAATCGTATATGTTTCAATGAGATAACCTCTCATCCTAAACTCCAGAGTGTACAAGCCCAGCTGCTCCACTCTCTCAGCATATGACAGTCCCGCCATCACGGGAATTAACCTTGTAAACCTACGCTGTACTCCCTCAATACAAAGAATGTCCTTCCACAAATTAGGGGACCAAACCTGCACACAATACTCCAGGTGTGGTCTCACTAGGGCTCTGTACAACTGCAGAAGGACCTCTTTGCTCCTATATTCGATTCCTCTTGTTATAAAGGCCAACATGCCATTCGCTTTCTTCACTGCCTGCTGTACTGCATGCTTACTTTCATAGACTGATGTACAAAGTACCCCAGATCCCATTGTACTCCCCTTTTCCCCAACTTGACGCCATTTAGATAGTAATCTGCCTTCCTGTTTTTGCTACCAAAGTGGATAACCTCACATTTATCCGCATTAAACTTCATCTGCCATGCATCTGCCCACTCCCCCAACCTGTCCAAGTCACCCTGCATTCTCATAGCATCCTCCTCACAGTTCACACTGCCACCCAGCTTGGTGTCATCTGCAAATTTGCTAAAGTTACTTTGAATCCCTTCATCCAAATCATTGATATATATTGTAAATAGCTGCGGTCCCAGCACCGAGCCTTGTGGTACCCCACTAGTCACTGCCTGCCATTCTGAAAGGGACCCGTTAATCCCTACTCTTTGTTTCCTGTCTGCCAATCACTTCTCTATCCATGTCAGCACTCTACCCCCAATACCATGTGCCCTAAATTTGCCCACTAATCTCCTATGTGGGAACTTATCAAATGCTTTCTGAAAGTCCAGGTACACAACATCCACTGGCTCTCCCTTGTCCATTTTCCTATTTACATCTTCAAAAAATTCCAGAAGTTTAGTCAAGCATGATTTCCCCATCGTAAATCCATGCTGACTCAGACCGATCTTGTTATTGCTATCCAAATGTTCGGCTATCTCATCTTTTATAATTGACTCCAGCATCTTCCTGTAAAGGATTGATAACGAGGCATCGTTACTTTACTATCTTTATTCATACTGGATCATTATACATTGCACTAGCTGTACGTGGTCTGTCACAGGAACTAGAGAGCGATCTGTGGGTGTGGAGGTTGTAGTTATACTTGTGATATGGGGAGTGGTTAGTGGGTGTGAGGTCACTATGTTAAAGGCACATGCATATCTCATCTACATCCTTCCTCTCCGAAACGACAGGCAAATACAAAGGTGACATGGCGACCACGGCTCATGCGCTAGGATAGCTAGGCAACATCGCCATAGCGGTCAGGCGGTTTGACCAGACGTCCCGCCCGGGTTCGCGTCTCGCCATCCACCCTTCCTGCAGGAGGAAGAGGCACCAGCGGGGACAGACGAAACTGAAAGGGAGAAACGGGAGGAAACGGAAGAGATCGCGGCACCGAAACCGGAGGGGATGCGGGGCCGGGACAGGGAAGAGCGCGGGGGGGCGAGCGAGGACTAGTCGGAGTGTGTTGGAGCGGAGGGGGCGAAGGAGGAGCAGAGCGAGGCATGTAAGGAATCACGGGCAGGGCAACGGCCGGACGCGAAACAGGCAGCGGGGGAGCAAAGGGATCGGCGGCAGGAGGACGCGGCTCGTTGACGAGCCGAAGGTGCTGGCGGGACCGTCGGTAAATGGTCCCAGCGTAGTCGACGAAATAGGACCTGGGCGACCCCGCAGAGCCGATGACAGTAGCGAGCTTGGAGTGACCGGGAGTGGTCTGCATACGGACTACTTGACCGGGGAAGAGGGGCGGCAGCGGGTGGCAGGACCTGTCATGGGACCGCTTTTGGACGTCTTGCCTGAAGGCAATTCGTTTCTGAACCGCCGCAGGTGGAAGGACCGAGGGTATGAGGGATCGCTGGGCCACCGGGAGTGGGAGCCTGGTAGCGCGAGACAGGAGCCGCTGAGCAGGGGAACCCATGGCAGGGTCGCGAGAAATGTTCCGAAGGCTGAGGAGGGCCAGGTGGAAGTCGGAGTTAATGCCACCACACTGTTCCAACAGGTGCTTAGCACTGCGGACCGCGCGCTCGGCCAAACCGTTGCTTTGCGGGTACTCCGGGCTGCTTGTGAAATGGCGAAAGTTCCATCTGGAAGCGAACGCTTTAAACTCGGAGCTCGTGAACTGGCTGCCATTGTCGGACTGCAAGCTTGCCGGGGGGCCAAAAGTGCTAAAGTGAGGGTACAACCTGTCGATGACGGCCGAAGAGGTCACGGAAAGCAGCCGGTCAACCGCAAACCAGCTGGAGTAGAAGTCAACGAGTACCAGGAAATGTTTGCCCCGCCACTCGAAAATGTCTGTGGCGAGCGCCATCCAGGGCAGTCCGGGCGCGGGGCTGCTGTAGAAGCGGCTGACGCTGCTGATGGGGGGCGCGGCTGTTGCAGGTGGAACACGATGAGACCCTCTCCCGGATGTACTTTGCCATATCCGGCCAATAGAACTGGGCCTTGGCGAGAGACAAAGTGGCTTCGGCCCCAGTGTGACCGCGGTGTGCGACTTGAAAATAGTGGTCGTGCAGCGCCGCGGGCACGACCACTTTGTGACCCTTCACCACCACGCCGTCGTGCAATACGAGCTCGTCCCGAATCAGGAAGTAGGGCACGGCTCCAGCCGGCAGTGCCGAGCGACGGTCAGGCCAGCCCTGCCGGATGACGGCAGACAGCTGTTGCAGGGCAGGGTCGTTGGTAGTGTGTTCAACCAGGGACTTCATCTGTGGCGAGGGGACGAAGTTCAATCGTAGTACTAGTAACTCGGACATTTCGTATTGGTGGCGAGCAGTGGACGTCAGCGGGGCGCGAGACAACGTGTCGGCTACGAGCATGTCCTTCCCCTTACGATAAACCACCGTGAACGTGAAACGCTGGAGCTGCAGCAGCATGCGCTGCAGACGTGATGAGGCCACATGGATCGGTTTGTTGAGGATGGTAACAAGTGGTTGATGGTCAGTTTCAACGGTGAAAGTGTTGCCCACGATGTAGTCCCGGAATTTGGAGCAGGCAAACACCACGGCCAGTAGCTCCTTCTCAATCTGCGCGTAGTGCTGTTCGGTGGCGGTCATGGTGCGGGACGCGAATGAGACAGGCAGCTGCAGGCCGTCATGGAGGCAGGCGACACCGAGTCCGAATTGAGAGGCGTCGCAGGTGAGGACAATGGGATGCCGCAGGTCAAAGAACTTGAGCGTGGGTGTGCTGATCAGTTTAGACTTAAGAATGTCAAATGCCTTCTGATGATTGGGTAACCAAAGCCAGGAAGTGTCCTTTTTGATCAGATCCCTCAGGGGAGCGCTGAGCTCGCTTAGGTCGGGGATGAACTTCCCCAGGTAGTTTACCAAGCCGAGGAAGCGTTGCAGGCCTGCCACGTTAGTAGGAGGAGGCATCCCTGAGATGGCAGCCGTTTTCTGCGGGTCTGGCTTTAGCCCCTCAGCGGTGAATACATGTCCAACATAGGTGACCTCCGAGACGCGGAATCGGCACTTCTTGGGGTTCAGTTTCAAGTTGATTTGCCTGGCCCGGTCCAGGATCAGGCGGAGGTTGACATCGTGTTCGGCAACATCCTTACCGTAAACGAGGATGTCGTCAACAATTATGGCGCAAGGCAGATCTGAAAACAACTGTTCCATGGTTCGCTGGAATACCTCACTGGCAGAGTTGATTCCGAAGGGCATTCGGAGGAACCGAAACCTTCCGTAGGGGGTGGCGAAGGTTGTCAAAATGGACGACCGCTCGTCCAGTGGTATCTGCCAGAATGAGCTCTTGGCATCGAGGACCGAAAAGACCGTTGCTGGACCAACCCGTGCAGCGACGTCTTCCACCGTTCTCATAGGGTAGTGAGGGCGCTGAATGGCCAGGTTGAGGTCTCTGGGGTTGATGCAGATGCGTATCTCATTCATGTCCTTTTTAGCAGCAACAACCATGGAAGAGACCCAGCTGGTGGGCTCGACGACCGCCTTTAGGACGCCCATTTGTACCATACTGTGTAGGGTCGCCTCCACTTTGTCCCTCATGGCGAAGGAAATACGGTGAGGAGCATGGACCACAGGAACGATCTTATGGTCCACTTCAATCTTGTAGCTGCAGGGTAGTTTGCCTAGCTTATCATCAAAGCGGTCGGGATACTCGGCCAGCGGGTCCATAAGAGCCTGCACGTGGTGGATGTCCCGGTGGAAGGACACCAGTCCCATTTCCTGGCATGCCTGGATCCCCAGCAGGGGAACGCAATTTCGATTGAGGAGAAAGAAGGTGAGGGGCCGAGTGGCCTTCAGTATCTTACAGTGTAGTGTGGCCTTGCCCACAGGAGTAAGGATCTCCCCACCGTAGGCATGCAGGTTTGAGCTCTGAGAAAATATCTTCTCATTAGTCCTTATCTGGTTGAAAAGAGATGTTGACATAACATTGGTAACCGCCCCAGTGTCGATTTTGGCCGTGAAGGTCGAGTTGTTCACAGTGACTTGCACAGAAGGATCCGTTATCATAGCAGGTGCGTCCACCACGGTAAACAAGCTGGTTTCCCCCTGAGAGGAGTTAGATGTAGGAACAGAATGTTCATCGGAATAGTGCTGGGAGCTGAGATCATTATCCGACTGTAGAAGGTTGTTTAAATTTTGCCTTCGAGCAGCGACAGGCTTCCCACGGGAACGACAAGCTGCAGCAAAATGGTTCAACTTATTACAGGAATTGCAATTCTTTCCCAGCGCAGGGCACACATTGAACTGATGAATTGTGAAGTTGCAATTAGGGCACCTTTGCTGGGTGCCTCCCCTTGTGGCACCACCGAACCCCGGGGCGCGTCCCCCTCGAGCAGCGAGCGACACCGGGGGTCGCGACTGGGGTGCGTTCATGAGATAGCTAGGAGTGCTGGCAAAGTTGATCGCCTGTTCAGCCGGCGGCGCCGCCGCGGAAACAGCGTCGGCTAAGCGAGTAGCGTGCATTGCATCGGCCAAGGTCAGATCCGGCTTGCGAAGTAGTTCGGACCTGAGCTTCTCATCACGGAGACCGTAAACCAGTAGGTCCCTGATGACATTATCGGGGGTCCACGTCTCGAGGCGGCAGCGCCTGCCCAGGTCCCGCAGCGCAATGACATAGTTCTCAGCAGATTCCCCAGGGAGCTGACGCCGCGCGAACAGTTTAAAACGTTCTAAAATGCAATTAGTCGGAATGTCACAAATAACGTCAAACTTAGCCAACAGACATGCCGGGTCCCGAGCTGATTCTCCAGGAGCGTGGACGAAGAAGTCAGAGCGAGTCAAGGTGTTGGGACCAGCCAAGTTGAGAAGCAGTGAGGATTTGAGAGCGGGGGTGGCACCAGGATGGGCAATCGTGAAATAGTGTTCAAAGTCGCGTTTGAATATGTCCCATCGAAGGGCGATGTCGAAATCAAAAACGAGCGCATCGGGCTTACGGGCAGAAGAGGCCATAACAAAAACAGTTAGGGGGGGAAACAAAAAACTGGGTCAAAATTAAATGATAAACCGATAAACGGGAGGCGCAAGGTAAGTTATCTGACACCATGTAAAGGATTGATAACGAGGCATCGTTACTTTACTATCTTTATTCATACTGGATCATTATACATTGCACTAGCTGTACGTGGTCTGTCACAGGAACTAGAGAGCGATCTGTGGGTGTGGAGGTTGTAGTTATACTTGTGATATGGGGAGTGGTTAGTGGGTGTGAGGTCACTATGTTAAAGGCACATGCATATCTCATCTACACTTCCCCACCACCGATGTCAGGCTAACTGGTCTATAATTCCCCGTTTTCTCTCTCCAGCCTTTTGTAAAAAGTGGGATAACATTAGCTACCGTCCAATCCACAGGAACTGATCCTGAGTCTATGGAACATTGGAAAATTATCACCAATGCATCCACGATTTCTAGAGCCACTTCCTTAAGTACCCTGGGATGCAGACCATCAGGCCCTGGGAATTTATCAGCCTTCAGTCCCATCATTCTATCCAACACCATTTCCTGCCTAATGTGGATTTCCTTCAGTTCCTCCATCACCCCAGATCCTCTGGCCACTACTATATCAGGAAGATTGTTTGTGTACTCATTAGTGAAGACAGATCCAAAGTACCTGTTCAACTCATCTGACATGTCATTGTTCCCCAAAATATATTCACCTTTTTCGGTCTTCAAAGGTCCTACTTTGGTCTTAACTAATTTTTTCCTCTTCACAAACCTAAAGAAGCTTTTACTATCCTGCTTTATATTCTTGGCTAGCTTACCTTCGTACCTCATCTTTTCTCCCCGTATTGACTTTTTAGTTATCTTCTGTTGTTCTTTAAACATTACCCAATCCTCTTGCATCCCGCTCATCTTTGTTAAGTTGTACATCTTCGCTTTAATTTTTATACTGTCCCTGACGTTCCTTGTCAGCCATGGTCGTCCCTTTCTCCCCTTGGAATCTTTCTTCCTCCTAGGAATGAACTGATCCTGCACCTTCTGTATTATTCCTAGAAACACCTGCCATTTTTGTTTCACTGTCATCCCTGCTAGTGTATCTTTCCAGTCAACTTTGGCCAGCTCCTCCCTCATGGCCCCATAGTCCCCTTGATTCAACTGCAACACTGACACCTCCGATCTACTCTTCTCCCTCTCCAATTGTAGATTAAACCTGACCATGTTATGGTCACTGCCTCCTAATGGCTCATTAACCTCGAGGTCCTTTATCAAATCCGATTCATTACATAACACTAAATCCGGAATTGCCTTCTCCCTGGTAGGCTCCAATACAAGCTGTTCTAAGAATCCATCACGAAGGCACTCTACAAAGTCCCTTTCTTGGGGTCCAGTACCAACCTGATTTCCCCAGTCTACTTGCATGTTGAAATCTCCCATAACAATCACAGCATTACTTTTACTACATGCCAATTTTAACTCCTGATTCAACTTGCGCCCTATGTCCAGGCTACTGTTTGGGGGCCTGTAGATTAGTCCCATTAGGATGTTTTTACCTTTACAATTCCTTAGTTCTATCAATACTGACTCCACATCTCCTGTTTCAATGTCACCCCTTGCAAGGGACTGAATTTCATTCCTCACCAACAGGGCAACCCCACCCCCTCTTCCCACCTGTCTGTCTTTTTGATAGGAGGTATACCCTTGAATATTCAGTTCCCAGCCCTGGCCCTATTGCAGCCATGTCTCAGTAATTCCCACAACATCATACTTGCCAGTTTCTAACTGAGCCCCAAGCTCGTCTACTTTATTCCTTATACTTCGCGCATTCATATACAGCACTTTGACCTCCGTATTCACTTCCCCCCCTCGCACCGATCGCAATTGGCCCTGACCTTACTCTGTTGTCCCTTCTCGAGCTTTCCTTCCCATTAATTCGAGAATAGAAACATAGAAACATAGAAAATAGGTGTAGGAGGATGCCATTCGGCCTTTCGAGCCAGCGCCGCCATTCATTGTGATCATGGCTGATCGTTCCTTATCAATAACCCGTGCCTGCCTTCTCCCCATATCCCTTGACTCCACTAGCCCCCTAGAGCTCTATCTAACTGTTTCTTAAATCCATACAGTGATTTGGCCTCCACTGCCCTCTGTGGCAGGAAATTCCATAAATTCACAAATCTCTGGGTGAAAAAGTTTTTTCTCACCTCAGTCTTAAATGACCTCTCCTTTATTCTAAGACTGTGGCCCCTGGTTCTGGACTCGCCCAACATTGGGAACATTTTTCCTGCATCTAGCTTGTCCAGTCCTTTTATAATTTTATATGTTTCTATAAGATACCCCATCATCCTTCTAAACTCCAGTGAATACAAGCCTAGTCTTTTTAATCTTTCCCCATATGACAGTCCCGCCATCCCAGGGATCAATCTCGTGAGCCTACGCTGCACTTCCTCAATCACAAGGATGTCCTTCCTCAAATTAGGAGACCAAAACTGTACACAATACTCCAGATGTGGTCTCACCAGAGCCCTATACAACTGCAGAAGAACCTCTTTACTCCTATACTGAAATCCTCTTGTTATGAAGGCCAACATTCCATTAGCTTTCTTCACTGCCTGCTGTACCTGCACGCCAACTTTCAGTGACAAGGACACCCAGGACTCTCTGTACCTCCCCCTTACCTAACCTAACCCCATTGAGATAATAATCTCCCCCCTTGTATTTGCCGCCAAAGTGGATAACCTCACATTTATCTATATTATACTGCATCTGCCACGCATCTGCCCACTCACTCAACCTGTCCAGGTCACCCTGCAACCTCCTAACATCCTCCTCACAGGTCATACTGCCACCCAGCTTTGTGTCATCTGCAAACTTGCTCCTAATTCCCTCTTCCAAATCATTAATATATATGGTAAACAGTTGCGGCCCCAACACCGAGCCTTGCGGCACTCCCCTCGCCACTGCCTGCCATTCTGAAAAGGACCCGTTTACTCCTACTCTTTGCTTCCGGTCTGCCAACCAATTTTCTATCCATGTCAACACCCTACCCCCAATACCATGTGCTCTAATTTTAGTCACCATTCTCCCGTGCGGGACCTTATCAAAGGCTTTCTGAAAGTCTAGATACACAACATCCACTGGCACCCCTTCATCCATTTTACTTGTCACATCCTAAAAAAATACCAGAAGATTAGTCAAGCATGATTTCCCTTTCATAAATCCATGTTGACCTGGACTAATCCTTTTACTGCTATCCAAATGCCCCATTATTACCTCTTTATTAATTGACTCCAGCATCTTTGTCAGGCTAACTGGTCTGTAATTCCCCATTTTCTCTCTCGCTCCTTTCTTGAAAAGTGGGATAACATTAACTATCCTCCAGTCCACAGGAACTGATCCTGAATCTATTGAACATTGGAAAATGATCACCAATGCGTCCACTATTTCTAGAGCCACCTCCCTGAGGATCCTGGGATGCAGACCATCAGGACCAGGGGATTTATCATCCTTCTGTCCCATTAGTCTACCCAATACTATTTCTCGCCTAATGAAAATTTCTTTCAGTTCCTCTACCCCCAAAAGAATCTTTTGTAATTTTTCCTTTAGCCACTTCCCCTTCAACTCCATCTTTATACTCCCAATTTGTCAATCCCTCCCCCCCACTATTTAGTTTAAACCCACACGTGTAGCTCTAGCAAACCTGCCTGCCAGAATGTTGGTCCCCCTCCAGTTAAGGTGTAACCCGCCCCTTTTGTACAGGTCACCCCTACCCCAGAAGAGATTGTATTGCATTGTATTGTGTTCAATTTATTGTCATTATCTCATAAGATACAACAAAATGGATTTTCCTTACAGTCATGTAACACAAAAAATAAATAATAAATAAAATAAATAAAATAAATAAAATAAATAAAATAAAATAAATTAAAATAAAATAAAAAAGCAGAAACACAGAAGTCCATGACAGAACATAACCCCACAGCGGCACCAAATTTAAGGAAGGTACCATAGTCCAGCCAGCCTCCCCGCCGATCTTCCCAGATGTTCACCCATGGTCGGGGCCTCCCGAGCACCCGCAGTCGCCCTCTCGCCGGGAACGATGGAACCCCGACGCCGAACCCCGACGGAGAACTTCCTCAGCGGCCCGGACCTCCAAATCAGCCACCTCCCACCGGAGTCCGCGGCTCCCGAAGTCCACAGGCCGAGCCGGGCTGAGTCGCAGGACTCCACGATGTTGGTCAGCGCCGCCCGCGTTGGAAGCTCCGCGAACCACAGCTCCGCGATGTCGGTGCAGCAGGGCAAACACTCCGGAGCTCCAAACGGCGATCCCCGGTAAGGCATCGCCCGCCCCGCGATGTATCCTACGCTGCGCCGCTGCTGCTGGAGCTCTGGTCGGTCCCGGCAGGAAAGGCCGCGCCAATCCAGTAGGTAGGCAGGCCACAGGGGGGGGGGGGGGCGAGGACGCGACTCGAATAATAGTCACATCCGCTCCAGGAAGCGAATGAAGGACGGTATCCCCCTTACGGTACCCTCTTCCCCCCACATAAAGACAAAAAAAGACACAAAAAACGCTCTTCAACATTAAAAAAAAAAGATACTGGACTGAAGGCGGAGGCAGCTAGCAACAGCGCCACCAGATGTCCAAGATCCCAGTGGTCTATAAATCTAAATCCTTGTTCCCTGCACTAGCCCCTCAGCCACACATTCAGATCCCCTATCTCCCTCTTCCTGTCCTCGCTAGCACGAGGTACCGGAAGCAATCCAGAGATAACATAGAAACATAGAAAATAGGTGCAGGAGTAGGCCATTCAATATGATCATGGCTGATCATCCAACTCAGTATCCTGTACCTGCTTTCTCTCCATACCCCTTGATCCCATTAGCCACAAGGGCCACATCTAACTCCCTCTTAAATATAGCCAATGAACTGGCCTCAACTACATTCTGTGGCAGAGAATTCCAGAGGTTCACCACTCTCTGTGTAAAAAATGTTTTTTCTCATCTCAGTCCTAAAAGATTTCCCCTTTATCCTTAAACTGTGACCCCTTGTTCTGGACTTCCCCAACATCGGGAACAATCTTCCTGCATCTAGCCTGTCGAACCCCTTAAGAATTTTGTAAGTTTCTATAAGATCCCCCCTCAATCTTCTAAATTCTAGCGGGTACAAGCCGAGTCTATCCAGTCTTTCTTCATATGAAAGTCCTGACATCCCAGGAATCAGTCTGGTGAACCTTCTCTGTACTCCCTCCATGGCAAGAATGTCCTTCCTCAGATTAGGAGACCAAAACTGTACGCAATACTCCAGGTGTTGTCTCACCAAGACCCTGTACAACTGCAGTAGCACCTTCCTGCTCCTATACTCAAATCCTTTTGCTATGAACCCTAGAAGTCCGGCATTTCACTCTTCTTCCCAACTCTCTGAAGTCATGTTGGAGAACCTCCTCCCTCTTCTTCCTGATGTCGTTTGTGCCTCCGTGCACAACTACTGCCGGCTGTTCACCTTCTCTCTTGAGGATGTTCGGAATTCAGCTCATGACATCCTGAACCCTGGCACCAGGGAGGCAACAGACCATCCTCGCATCTCGTCTGCCGCCACAGAATCTCCTGTCCGCTCCTCGGACAATGGAGTCACCCACCACTAGGGCTCTGCCCGATGTCGGTCTCGCCGGCGAGTCCCATCTCTAGGATTGGAGCCACCTACGTGTCCGCCGCTCGGACTGGAAACATCGTCTCCCCGGACAGTTCCCAAGAGGGTGTACCTGTTTTCATTAGGCACAGCCACCTGGGTCTACTGCACTCCACAATTTCCACCCTTTCTTTCCGTCACACACCTTGGTCCTTCCCATATCCTCGGCGTGACAACCTCACTGTAGGTCCTGTCTAGGAAACTCTCGTTTTCCCGGACGGCCCTGAGGTCATCCAGCTGCTTCTCCAGTGCCCCAACACGGTCCTATAGGAGCTGAAGCTGGACGCACTTGCCACATTTATAGCAGCCAGAGGCTCCATCTGTGTCCCTGGGCTCCCACATTCTGCAAGCCTCACACTGTCTCCTCTGCCCCGACATGTGTTCACCGCTTTCCGTCCTCTCGAGCTTTATGCGTAGCCTCCTCTCCTCAGCCTCCTCGCCGAAGACTCTCAAGCCAAAGACTCACACTTTTCTCACAAGGCACTTCCCTCACTGCCGCTCCCTAAGAGCCGTCTTGCTTATATTGACTGATAAATTCATTGATGCGAATGTATGAAGTATGATCATTAAGTTTGCAAATAATATGAAAATGGGTGGTCTCATAGAAAGCCAGGTATTGAAGGTTGTCGAAGGCTCATGGTTTGGATCAGATGGAAAGTCTGGGTGAGAAAAGCCGAATGTAATTTAACCCTGACAAACACAAGGGAGGGCATTTTGGGAGGACAAACAATGGTGAAACATTAACAGTAAATGGTGGAGCCCTAGAGTATGTTGATGAACAGAGGAACCTTGGGGTACAAGTCCACAGGTCCCTGAATGTCCCAGTGCAAATGGATGAGGGGTGAAGAAGCTCACTTCAACCTTTTTGTTTGTTTTATTATGTGATCAATTGAGTACTGTGTTTATAAACCTGTTATGCTGCTGCAAGTATGAATTTCATTGTTCCGTTTTGGTAAATATGACAATTAAACATTCTTCATGCTTGAACCGTGTTTATTATGTGGCTTCCTCTACATCCAATTACTTTTTCACAGGCATCTGTGTTCAATCTGCAGGAATGCCCCTGAGCTTCCCTTTATTTCCCACTTTATTTCTCCATCCCACTCCCATTCTGACCTCCCTGTCTGTGGCCAACCGGAACCTGTATGTATGTTCTCCTTGTGACCGCGTGGGTTTTCTCTGGGTGCTCTGGTTTCCTCCCGCACTCTAAAGACGTGCAGGTTTCTAGGTTAATTGGCTTCCAGCGGGCACCACAGAGCCATGCAAGAAGGGACCCGGCCGGCCCGGCAAGAACGTGGACAGACTCGGCAGCTGATGAGAACAACCGGCGGCATGACAAGAACAAGGATGGAACCTGCAGCCACCGTGCAATAGGAGACCCGGCTGGCCGGCCGAGAACAAGGATGGACACGGCGCCAGCCAGATCTATGTTGTCGTCGGCCGCCGAGAATGAAGCCCAGTGGGCCACCCCATGCTGCCTGTAGGGGGAAACTTGGAAGCCCCAAAGCCCCTTGAGTTGAGGTGGGAGCTGCTGGCAACTATGGATATGAGGAGTGGGCCTGTAGAGGAGGGACTGTGGTATTGTCTCCAGCGCCGTCAAGGTGAGCTGCAGGAGGTGCCCCCTGGGTCATAGAGGCTAAAGATGGTCCACTCCGTTAAAAAAGCCGTAGTAGGGTCATGGGTAATCTTCAGCGCCATTTCCGTAACCGACTTCCGTCATGGTAATTCAGGGAGATTCTGCTATATCAGGCTGAGAGAGTAACGGATAGACACTAAATGCAGCGGCAAAAAATAAAAAATAGACATTTAAAATCTTTAAAAACACATGAACTGTTCCCCCGCAACACTGCGAGAGCCATAACAGCTGATGTCGGGTCGGGGATACTGAAATGACGGAAGTTACGCTCCGGTGCGTACTACATGTCAGTCCAGGAGTGGACCATCTTGCTCACTATAAGATCTTTTATAGAGGCGGTCGGGCGAGGAGAGGGACGTCGGGTCGCGGGCCTGCAGCAGCCTGGGGTTTACCTCTGCATACCTAGATCAGGGGCGCTCCATCACTTCCAGCATGTGGACTGGACTTTGGGCTTTTCCTTTTTCTTTGTAAACAGTGCCAAAATATGGCACCTGTGCATTTTTGGTTAATGCAAAATAATTCCACTGTTCTGTGCATATGTGACAATAAAAAACCATTGAACCATTACAGAAACTAATTTCCAGACAATTTAGTTCACTCCACTTGATTTTATGAAATGACAGAGCCCCGGATACAGACAGCTCTGGAACATATCTCAGCTGCAATATTGAAGGCCTGTACTGCAAAAATAGTGCATGTCTGATGGAGCTGTTAGAGTGTAGTTGCTACACTAAGCATAGAACATAGAACAATATAGCCCAGGAAACAGGCCATTTGGCTCACAATGTCTGTGCTGAACATATGTTAAACTAATCTCCCCTGTCTGCATGTAATCTATATCCCTCCATTCCCTGCATATCCATGTGTCTAACAAAAAGCCTCTATTGTGTCTTCCTCCACCATCACCCCTGGATGCACATTCCAGGCACCCGTCACTCTCTGTTTAAAAAAACATCCCACACATCTCCTTTAAACTTTAACCCTCTCAACATAAAGCTACGCACTTCATTCTTTGACATTTTCACCCTGTGAAAAGGTTCTGGTTGTCTACCCTTTCTATATCTCTTACAATTTTATACACCTCTATCAGATTTCCTCTCAATCTCCAATGCTGCAGAGAAAACAATTCGTCCAACCTCCCCTTACAGCTAATACCCTCAGGCACCTATCTGGTATACTGCACAATCTACAAAGTCTACACCTCCCTCCTTTAGTGGGCAATGGGAACCACACACACTACACCAAATGTGACCTAACCAAAGTCTTACAGTATAAAGCTGCAATATGACTTCCTACCTGTGATACTCAATGCCCCAACCTATGAAGGCAACCTATAAAACTGCATATCTTCTTTACCACTCTATTCACATGTTGTCATTTCCAGGGAGCTGTGACCCCAAGGATGACTAAGGATGATAGTGGAGGACAGGTGCGGGCTCAGTCTAACTGCCTGCGGTCGCTCCGTCAGAAAGTTCAGGATCCAATCGCATATCGGCGAGCTGAGGCCTAGCTGGTGGAGTTTGGTGGTGAGCTTGGTGGGGATGACCATATTGAATGCAGAGCTATAGTCAATGAAGAGCATCCTCACATACGTGCCCTGTCTGTCCAGGTGAGTCAGGACAGTGTGAAGAGCCAGAGAGATGGCATCCTCTGTTGATCTATTTGCCCTATATGCAAATTGATGGGAGTCCAGTGAGGCAGGGATGCTGGATTTGATATGGGAGAGGACCAGCCTTTCGAAGCACTTCATTGGGATTGGAGTTAGGGCAACCGGGCGGTAGTCGTTCAGGTTGGTGACTTTGGACATTTTCGGCACCGACACTATGATGGCTGTTTTCAGGCACTTGGGGACCGTTGCCAGAGATAGAGACAGATTGAAGATTCTCGTGAATACCTCCGCCAGCTGTACAGCACAGTCCTTTAGTACCCTTCCCTGGACTCCATCCGGGCCTGCAGCCTTGCGTGGATTGATCCTACGCAGAGCGCACTGTACCTCCTGGGTGCTCAGTGTTAAGGCCTGTCCCTCCGCCTTAGGGGTTATTCCACTCCTGGTGGTGTTGCCAGTTTCGAACCGGGCAAAGAAGGTGTTTAGTTCGTTGGCCAGTGTGATATCACCGTGGGGGCAGGCGGGGCTCCTCTTGTAGTCGGTGATGTCCCTGACACCCTGCCACATGCTTCTGGTGTCCGCGGTGTTGAAGTGGTCTTCTACCCTTTGCTTGTGGATGTCTTTAGCCTTTTTTATGCCTCTGTTCAGGTTTGACCTGGCCGCACTGTAAGCAGAAGTGTCCCTGGATTTAAAGGCATTGTTGCGTGCCCTTAGCATATCCAGAACCTCCTTGTTCATCCAGGGTTTCCGGTTTGGGAACATCTTTATTTGCTTGTCCACTGTGACAGTCTCCACACAGCAGTTGATGTGGGAGAGCACAGTGGATGTGTACTCCTCCAAGTCTACCTCTGTACCACTGGTAGCCTGTTGTGCAAACAGGTCCCAGTCGGTGCGATCAAAGCAGTCCTGGAGTTGTAGGGTGGCGTCCTCGGGCCATATTTTGACCGTCCTTATTGCAGGTTTGGTCTTGCGGATGAGGGGTTTGTATGCAGGCAGTATAAACAGTGAGAGGTGATCAGATTGTCCCAGGGATGGGCGGGGGAGAGCTCTGTATGCATCCTTGATGTTGGTGTACACTTTATCCAACGTGTTTGAGCCCCTGGTAGGGCACTGCACATGCTGGTGGAATTTGCGAAGTGTGGCTTGTAGGTCGACCTGGTTAAAGTCCCCTGCAACAATGAAGGCACCGTCGGGGTGAGCATCCTGCTGCTTACTGATGGCCGAGTGCAGCTGTGCTAGTGCTAGGTTAGCATTAGCCTGTGGTGGGATGTATATGGCCATGATGATAACCACAGTAAACTCCCGAGGCAGGTAAAACGGCCTACATTTAAGCAGTAGGTATTCCAGGTCTGGGGAACAGTAGCTCTCTACTGCAGTGTGGTTGGTACACCAGTCATTGTTGATGTAGATGCAGAGCCCGCCACCCTTGCTCTTACCGGAGTCCTTTGTTCTATCAGCACGATGCAGTTGGGCAGGTCCACCCCATCGGGAACCAGCGCGCTGAGCCAGGTCTCTGTGAAGATCAGCACACAGCAGTCTTCCAGGGATCGCTGGGTGTTGATCCAGAGTCTTACCTCATCCATCTTGTTGGTGAGTGGCTGGACATTCGCGAGGAAGACGCTTGGTAGCGATGGTCTTTGTGGAGCCCTCCGTAGCCTGTCCTGCACCCCCGCTCGCTTTCCACGTTTCTGCTTTCACTCCCGGCGCTTGCTCCGTCTCCTTCCCTCCGGAGTCGTGATCCAGGGGGCTGTTCTGCCCAGCTCTCTCGGGATTTTGGTAAGAGTGCTGTAGTACTCACAAGCCAGTCTCTCGCAGCCATGTCCGATGTTGAGCAGTTCCGTGCGGCTCCATGTGCGACTCGTCGGGATTGCGATGCGGGTCCTGGATTTCCTCGTCCTGTAGGTGAGTTTCTTCTTATGGTTCCTGGGGTTTCTGGGGTTACTGGGGTTTCTAGGGGTTCTAGGGGTTCTGAGGTTTTTAATTACCTTGTTTTTCCAGCCCCGTTCGGTACCGGGCTGCTCCGAGTTAACTCGGACTTGGGAGCGCAAAGTCGCTGCGTCTGAACGCGCCGCCATCTTCCGATCAAGATACCACTGAGTTGTGAGCTGCCCAAGCGAAATATGAGATGCTGTTCCTCCAATTTGCGTGTGGTCTCACTCTGACAATGAAGGAACCCCTGGGCAGAAAGGTCAGTATGGGAATGGGAAGGGAAATTAAAACAACCGGGAGATCATATAGGCTGTGGGCCGAGCATCAAAAATGTGTCTAGAAATCAACTTTTGTGACCCATGTCTCGGAACTACATGAAATTTTGCACAGATTTAGATAAAATATAATTGAGATGGAAGTCATAACTCGTCAGTGCCAAAAGTTGCACATTAATTAATTAAACTGATTAGAAAATGAGATCGAAAAAGTAAGCGCCATCTAGTGTCCAATACCCATATTACACCATGGGGAGCCTATTTCCGTGTTGCAGTCTCTTTAAACCATATATTATTCTTCCATTTATATCAGACTTTTAGTAAGATAGATAATTATACATAATTATATATTAGTCATGTCATATATATATATATATATATATATATATATATATATATATATATATATATGACTTGTGAATATGACTAGTATATAATTATGTATAATTATCTATATTACTAAAAGTCTGATCTTGACCACTTCCTGTTCTGTATATTGATTTTAGAAAAAACGCTGCCACGTACGGCATTGATTTTTGGCCATCTTACTCAGTCCCCCTCCGCTGCGCAGGACAAGAGGATTTTTCCCATTGATTAAAAATAAAAGAGTTATTAGTGTTTAAAAAATCTTGAGATTCTCTCTCCTGAAGGCCACGCCCCTTCCGGAGGGACTATAAAACCCGGAAGTGTTGAGTGCCTCAGTCAGTCTCTGCAAGATGGGGGAGTGAGAGGGTCATGTCTCTCAGTCTGAGCTGTGAATAACACGGAACACATGTCTACTAAACTGTGAGTAGTTTTACTGACCTGTCAGTGCCCTTAATGTGGTTTGAAAATATAGTTTGGAAATGCTAAAGCTGTGTTGCCTTTGGTTTGGAAATGCTAAAGCTGTGTTGCCTTTGGTTTGGAAATGCTAAAGCTGTGTTGCCTTTGGTTTGGAGATGCTAAAGCTGTGTTGCCTTTGGTTTGGAAATGCTAAAGCTGTGTTGCCTTTGGTTTGGAAATGCTAAAGCTGTGTTGCCTTTGGTTTGGAAATGCGAAAGTTGCCTTGCCTAATTAATGTTGCCTTGCCTAATTAAAGTTGCCTTGCCTAATTAAAGTTGCCTTGCCTAATTAAAATTGCCTTGCCTTCGATATAATTAAAAGTCTAATCTTGACCACTTCCTCTTTACGCTTTATATTGACTTTAGAAAAAAACGCTACCACGTACGGCTGTGATTTTTGGCCATCTTACTCAGAGTCCCCCTCCGCTCATCAGGTGCCAAGGATTTTTCCCATCAATGAAAAATAAAAGAGTTACTAGTGTTTTTAAAATGATGAGATTCTCTCTCCTGTCAATCACGCCATGAAGGCGATGCCCCTTCTGGTAGGAGGGGGCGAGGGACTATAAAACTCAGAAGTGTGGGTGTGGCTCAGTCTCTGCAAGATGGAGGAGGGAGAGGTCACGACTCGCTGTCTTTAGTGGCCTTGCACCCTGCTTGAAGTGGTAAGAAACTGCACTTGAATTTGGTGGCCTTGCACCATACTTGAAATGGAATATCAAGGAATAGCCGTGAGTCAACTGCCAGCCCACCAGCCGTGAGTGAGTGAGCTGCCAGCACAACAGGCTTGAGTGACTGAGCCGCCAGCCCAAGAATCCATTCGGTCCACAATGTCCATACTAGCCCTCTGGAAACCAGCGCCTTCAGCCCACAACACCCATACAAGCGCTCCAGAAAGCCCCCCCCCCCCCCACTGGGATTGGTGGAGAGGTGGAATATTGTGTTGGGGGAACCAGCCCTCCTGTGTGATGCTGGGACCCAACCTGCATCACACTTTATAAAGTCACCCTGCTATGAGAATGCAGGGTGACTTGGACTGCTATGAGAATGCAGGGTGACTTGGACTGGTTGGGGGAGTGGGCAGATGCATGGCAGATGAAGTTTAATGCGGATAAATGCAAGGTTATCCACTTTGGTAGCAAAAACAGGAAGGCAGATTACTATCTAAATGGCGTCAAGTTGGGAAAAGGAGAAGTACAACGGGATCTGGGGGTCCTTGTACATCAGTCTATGAAAGTAAGCATGCAGGTACAGCAGGCAGTGAAGAAAGCGAATGGCATGTTGGCCTTTATAACAAGAGGAATCGAATATTGGAGCAAAGAGGTCCTTCTGCAGTTGTACAGAGCCCTAGTCATGGATCATGGATCATCATGGATCATGGAAACTTTATTGTCATTCAGACCTTTTGGTCTGAACGAAATTTCGTTGCCTTGCAGTCATACATATAATAAATTAACAAAACACACAATAAACACAAATTTAACATCCACCACAGTGAGTTCACCAGACACCTCCTCACTGTGATGGAAGGCAAAAATCATAAGTCTTTGTCTCTTCCCTCCTTGTTCTCCCTCTGCGCGAAAGCGATCCAGGCCTACGATATTGTGACCCCCACCGGGTGATGGTAAGTACCACACCTGGAGTATTGTGTGCAGTTTTGGTCCCCTAATTTGAGGAAGGACATTCTTGCTATTGAGGGAGTGCAGCGTAGGTTTACAAGGTTAATTCCCGGGATGGCGAGACTGTCATATGCTGAGAGAATGGAGCAGCTGGGCTTGTACACTCTGGAGTTTAGAAGGATGAGAGGGCATCTCATTGAAACATATAAGATTGTTAAGCGCTTGGACACGCTAGAGGCAGGAAACATGTTCCCGATGTTGGGGGAGTCCAGAACTAGGGACCACTGTTTAAGAATAAGGAGTAAGCCATTTAGAACGGAGACGAGGAAACACTTTTTCTCACAGAGAGTGGTGAGTGTGGAATTCTCTGCCTCAGAGGGCGGTGGAGGCAGGTTCTCTGGATGCTTTCAAGAGAGAGCTAGATAGGGCTCTTAAAAATAGCGGAGTCAGGGGATATGGGAAGAAGGCAGGAACGGGGTACTGATTGGGGATGATCAGCCATGATCACATTGAATGGCGGTGCTGGCTCGAAGGGCCAAATGGCCTACTCCTGCACCTATTGCTTATTGTCTATTGTCCAACAGGTCCCACTTAGTCTAGTATTATATCAAATAATATAATGAATACAATTGTGAGGGTTTTTTTTGAATGAGTGCTGCAGAGGTCCTTTTGAACCAGCCTAATTAATGGGGGAAGGCAGTTTCTGTGGGTTCCCCCGTTTGTGGTGATGAAGTGCTTTGAGAGGTTGATCATGGTGCAAATCAACTCCTACCTTGACAAAAACCTGGACCCACTGCAGTTCGTTTACCGCCACAACAGATCAACGGTGGATGCGATCTCGCTGGCCCTCCACTCCACTCTGGACCACTTGGACAACAAAAACTCATGTCAGGCTGTTATTCATCGATTATAGCTCGGCATTTAATACAATCATCCCCTCCAAGTTGGTTACAAAACTCGCAGAACTGGGTATCTGCGCATCCCTCTGCAATTGGATCCTCGACCTCCTCATTCTCAGACCACAGTCTGTTCGTATTGGTGGAAATGTGTCAGACTCGATAACAATCAGCACGGGAGCACCTCAAGGCTGCGTGCTCAGCCCCCTGCTGTACTCACTCTATACTCATGACTGCGTAGCCGGTCATAGTGCAAACTCGATCATCAAGTTCGCTGACGACACCACTGTTGTGGGACGTATCACTGATGGGGATGAGCCAGAGTACAGAAGAGAGATCGAGCAACTGTCCATATGGTGCCAGCACAATAACCTGGCCCTCAACACCAGCAAAACCAAGGAACTGATTGTGGACTTTGGAAGGAGTAGGATGGGGACCCACAGTCCCGTTTATATCAATGGGTCGATGGTTGAAATGGTTAAGAAATTCCTGGGCGTGCATATCTCTGAAGATCTTTCCTGGTCCGAGAACACTGATGCTACTATTAAGAAAGCACATCAGCGCCTCTACTTCCTGAGAAGATTACGGAGAGTCGGTTTGTCAAGGAAGACTCTCTCTAACTTCTACAGGTGCACAGTAGAGTTGCATCATGGCTTGGTTCGGCAACTTGAGCACCCTGGAGAGGAAAAGACTACAATGAGAAGTAAACACTGCCCAGTCCATCGTCGGCTCTGACCTCCCTTCCATCGAGGGGATCTATTGCAGTCGCTGCCTCAAAAAGGCTGGCAGTATCATCAAGGACCCACACCATCCTGGCCAAACACTCATCTCCCTGCTACCTTCACGTAGAAGGTACAGGAGCCTGAAGACTGTAACGACCAGGTTCAAGAATAGCTACGTCCCCACAGCCATCAGGCTATTACAATACAATACAATACAATACAATACAATACCGTTTATTGTCATTTGAACCTCAAATGAAGTTCAAACGAAATTTGGTTTCTGCAGTCATACAAACAAGTAAAAAGAACCAAGACACAACACAATTTACACAAACATCCATCACAGTGAATTCCTCCTCACTGTGATGGAAGGCAAAGTCTTATCTCTCCCCTGCACTCCACATTCTCCTCCCGATGTCAAAGTCAAAGCCCCAGGCGCGCGGTGGTAAATATGTCCCGCGGCCATTAAAGCCGCGCCGGGCGATGCAAGGCCACGCTCCAGGTCTTGATGTTGGAGACCCTGGCGGGCGCTAGCAAGTCCAGCGGCCATTTAAAGCCACGCCGGGCGATGTAAGACCCCGCTCCAGGTCATCTTCAACCCCGCAACTCGGGCGGGAGAAGTCGCCGTTGCGGGAGCCCCGAAAAGCGGTCTCCCACCAGGGACCCGCGAGCTCCCGATGTCACCATCCACCGGGCCGGCGGCTGGATCTCCGGGGTCGGGTCGCAGCAGCGCGCCACCACAGCACCACAGCTCCACCTGCCCCGAACTCAGCCAGCTCCACGATGGTGAGTAGTCCGCAGGCTCCGCGACTGGAGCCCCAGGTCGTTCCGTTGGAGGCCGCTTCACGGTGCTAGGCCCCAACGACAACGGAGACCCGACTGAGAAAGGTCTGGTCTCCCGTGCAGGGAAAAGATTTTAAACGTTTCCCACGCCCCCCCCCCACACATACCCAGTTAAAAAAACACTATAAACAAAACTCAAACGAAACAAAAAAATAAAAAAGACAGACGGACTGCAGAGGCCGCTGCGACATGAGTCGCGCCGCCCCCCCACCCATGCTGGGATATTAAACTTGGCTCGGACAAAACTAAGAACATTAATAGCCCATTATTTGTTATTTGCAATTTATCAGTTTATTTATTCATGTGTGTATATATTTATCTAATGATATATGGACACACTGATCTGTTTTGTAGTCAATGCCTTCTATGTTCTGTTGTGCTGAAGCAAAGCAAGAATTTCATTGTCCTATGACACATGACAATAAACTAACTTGAACTTGAACAAGCCCAAAATTTAAATACCTAGGCATTTATGTTACTAAGATATATACATCATTATTTAAAGCAAACTTTCCCCCATTACTGAATAAACTACATAAGAATATTCAGTATTGGAAAACACTCCCTATTTCAATGGTTGGCAAAATTAATGCCATAAAAATGATTTTCTTACCGCAAATATTATACCTTTTTCAAACAATTCCGATATATCTGTCAAAAAACTTTTTTAAAAAGTTAGATTCCATTGTCAGTGACTTTATCTGGGATTATAAGAATCATAGGATAAGCAAAAAACATCTGTGCAAATCAAAAATAAATGGAGGTTTGGTTTTACCAAACTTTTTGTTTTATTTTTGGGCAGTTAACATTAAAAATATGAATTTTTGGTTGGAAGAAATAGATCAACAACCAGATTGGTTAAAAATGGAAAAGGAAGATTGCTCACCTTTTGAAATCGGCTCGATACTATTTGCTACTTCTAAATTAAATTAAAAAAAATTTAGGGAAAATCCGATAATATATAGTACTATGCGAATTTGGAAACAATTAAAAAAGACATTAAAACTAGATAATTTATCACTTTTTCTTCCAATTGCGAATAACCCTTTGTTTAAGCCCTCATGGTTGGACAAAGGTTTCACACAATGGAAAAACTATGGAATTAAAAAGATGGGACACCTTTATAAGGAAGGCACTTTTCTTTCATTTCAGGAGTTGCAACAGATTTATGGACTTCAAGTAAATGATTTTTTCAGATATCTCCAACTTAGAGATTACGTAAAAGCAAATACTCTAAATTTTAGAATTAGAAATTCAGAAATTTTTGACGACTGTTGGAATAAACATCCTAATACAGAAAAACTAATATCTTATATATATAATATTTTATTAGACAGCGATATCCCATTGACGGACTTACACAGACAAACTTGGGAAAAAGAACTAAATCAAATAATAACGAAAGATACTTGGGAAGAAAGTTTACAACACATACATCAATGTTCATTAAATACCAGACATTCTCTAATACAATTCAAAGTAATACATAGGTTACATTATTCTAAAACAAAATTAAATAAAATCTTCCCACATATCTCACCAATATGTGATAAATGTCAACATTTAGAAGCTAACTTATCTCATATGTTTGCAAATTGCATAAAAATTTAAAATTTCTGGGTAAATATTTTCACAATAATATCTAAAGTGACTAGCATTCAATTGGACCCGGATCCAAAATTGATAATACTTGGAACATTAGAACTAAATCAAACATTTACAACAACTCAAAGAAACTTTATTGATTATAGCATAATAACTGGGAAAAAATTAATTCTAAAATTTTGGAAAGGCCCTATAACCCCCACAATTAAAATGTGGATTATAGAAATGACAGAGACCTTACACTTGGAAAGAATTAGACTTGTCCTGTTGGACAAACAGGAACTATTCGTCGGAACATGGTCTCCCTTTATTGACTATTTAAAGGGTCAGAATGGTTCAGCACAGGAACCTGACTAACACCCGTGCCAAGGAATAGATGAAAGGTTATACTCTGAAATGTACGAATATATCTCGAATGAAGTTTTTTATCATAGTAAATTATTCCATTCTTCTTTATTATCTTTTTTTTTTTTGTTTTGTTTTGTTTTTGGTTGGTTTTTTTGTGGTTTTTTTTTTCTTGTTTCTTCTCTTTTCTCTCTTTCTTTCTTTATTTCATCTATATCTTTTTAGTTCTATTTAGTTTAAAAAATAAAAAAATAAAAAGTATTGGAGACATTGTAATAATAATGGACAATATTTGTAATTTAAAAATGTAAGACTGGTATCGATTTTAATATGATATGTATCTACCTCCAATAAAAAATATCTTTAAAAAAATTTTTTTTTAAAAAAACGCTGCCACTTACGGCTGTGGCTTTTGGCCATCTTACTCAGAGCCCCCCTCTGCTGCGCAGAACAAGAGGATTTTTCCCATCAATGAAAAATAAAAGAGTTATTAGTGTTTAAAAAATGTTGAGATTCTCTTTCCTGAAGGCCACGCCCCTTCCGGAGGGACTATAAAACCCGGAACTGTTGAGTGCCTCAGTCAGTCTCTGCAAGATGGGGGAGCGAGAGGGTCTCTCAGTCTGAGCTGTGAATAACACTGAACACATGTCTACTAAACTGTGCGTGGTTTTACTGACCTGTCAGTGCCCTTAATGTGGTTTGAAAATATAGTTTGGAAATGCTAAAGCTGTGTTACCTTTGGTTTGGAAATGCTAAAAATGTAGCCTAATTAAAGTTGCCTTGCCTAATTAAAGTTGCCTTGCCTCATTAAAGTTGCCTTGCTTTCTATATAATTAAAAGTCTAATCTTGACCACTTCCTGTTTGCGCTTTATATTGATTTTAGAAACACTACCATGTACGGCTGTTATTTTTGGCCATCTTACTCAGAGTCCCCCTCCACTCATCAGGTGCCGAGGATTTTTCCCATCGATGAAAAATAAATGTTATTAGTGTTTAAAAAATGTTGAGATTCTCTCCTGTCAACCACGCCATGAAAGCCACGCCCCTTCTGGTGGGAGGGGGAGGGACTATAAAACCCAGAAGTGTGGGAGTGGCTCAGTCTCTGCAAGATGGTGGAGGGAGAAGTCACGACTCGCTGTCTTTAGTGGCCTTGCACCCTGCTTGAAATGGTATAAAACTGCACTTGAATTTGGTGGCCTTGCACCCTGCTTGAAAAGGAATTTCAAGGAATAGCCGTGAGTCAACTGCCAGCCCACCAGCCGTGAGTGAGTGAGCTGCCAGCACAACAGGCTTGAGTGACTGAGCCGCCAGCCCAAGAATCCATTCGACCCACAATGTCCATACTAGCCCTCTGCAAACCAGTCCCTTCAGCCCACAGCACCCATACTAGTGGTCCAGAAAGCCCCCAACCCCCACCACTGGCCACCAATATTGGAATTAGTGGAGAGGTGGAATATTGCGTTGGGGGACCAGCCCTCCCATGTGATGTTGGGACCCAATGGCAATCGGCAAGTCTACGCTTGGTCTCGCTGATATATAGGAGCCACACCAGGAACACCGAATATAGTAGATGAGGTTGGAAGAGGTGCTAGTGAACCCCTGCCTCACCTGAAAGGACTGTCGGGGACCCAGGATGGAATCAAGGGAGGAGGTATAAGGACAGGTTGCAGGGGAAAGTCCATGGGGAAGGGGTGGTTTGGTTGGGAAGGGATGAGTGAACTAGGTGTTTGCGGAGAGAATCTCTGCAGAAAGCAGAATGGGGTGGAGGTGGGAAAATGTGACTAGTGGTGGAGTCCCATTGAAGGTGATGAAAATGTTGGAGGATGATGTGTTGTATATGATGCTGATGGGGTGAAAGGTGTCCTCCACTCTCAGAGTGAGGCCACACGCAAATTGGATGAACAGCACCCCATATTTTGCTTTGGCAGCTAACAACCTAGCAGAATGAACGTTGATTTCCCTAATTAAATACCTCCTGCATCCCCTCTCCTCCCTTCTCTTGCCCCCTCCCCCACCTTAGTAATTCTACCAGTTCCACTTATGCATTTTGGTATCCCTCTTGTTATCACACCTTCCCTTGCCAACAATGGGCCATTATGGTCTCCACTGTTCCTGAGGTCATAGAAACATAGAAACATAGAAAATAGGTGCAGGAGTAGGCCACTCGGCCCTTCGAGCCTGCACCGCCATTCAATATGATCACGGCTGATCATCCAACTCAGTATCCTGTACCTGCCTTCTCTCCAAACCCCCTGATCCCTTTAGCCACAAGGGCCACATCTAACTCCCTCTTAAATATAGCCAATGAATTTAGAATTTAGAATGCTATTTATTGTCATTCAAACCTAGGCTTGAACGAAATATCATTACTACATTTTTTTTTGTTTTTGTTTTTTACATTACAAAAAAAAACAAGACCCACACTTAACACAGTTTACATAAACATCCATCACAGTGAGTCTCCAACACCTCCTCACTGTGATGGAAGGCAAAGTCTTATCTCTTCCCTTTATTCTTCACCCGCGGTCCAGCAGTCCAACTGCAGCGTCTAGGCGAACTGGGGCTCCGGTGTTAAAGCCCCCGGCGGACGATGGTAAGTCCTGTGGCCATTTAGCCACGCCGGGTGATGCCAGGCCCCGGCTCCGTGTCCTTCAAACCCCGCGGTTCAAGTAGTCCAACCCGCAGTCCAACTGCAGCGTCTAGGCGAACTGGGGCTCCGATGTTAAAGCCCCCGGCAGACGATGGTAAGTCCCGTGGCCGCTAACCCGCACCGGGCGATGTTCGCCCCGCTCCTTGTCCTCCAAACCTCGCGATTCCATCGGGAGAAGTTGCCATTGCGGGAGCTCCAAAAAGCGGTCTCCCACCAGGGGCCTGGAGCTCCCGATGTTCCTGTCCACCGGGCCCGCAGCCGGAGCTTCCGAAACTCCAAAGTCGGGTCGCAGCCGAGCGCCACCACAGCTCTCCCCGCTCCAAAGCCGGCCAGCTCCGCGATGTCAGGTCCCAGGTTCCGCGACTGGAGCCCTCAGGTTGGTCCCGGCCGGAGGCCGCCGCCGGCTCCACAATGTTAGGCCCAACGACATCGGAGATCCGACAGGGAAAAAGTCGGGTCCCCGTACAGGGAAGAGATTAACGGTTTCCCCAACATCCCCCCCCTCCACCCCCCACATATACACAGCTAAAAAATAATAAAAACTAAGCTCAAGACATACATTTAACAAGACAAAAATTTTAAAAAAAAGACGGACGACTGTAGTTGAGGTGCCGCCACTCCCACTGGCCATAACTACCTTCTGTGGCAGAGAATTCCAGAGATTTACCACTCTCTGTTATGTTACTAATTTGTTCTGGCCTTTTCTCGCCTCCAGTTTATTTCTACCCCCACCTCTACTTTCAGTCTGAAGAAGGGTTCCGACCCGAAATGGCATGTATTATTTTTAACAAAATGGCCTCCTTTGAGTTACTCCAGCAATTTGTGTTGATCTCTGGTATAAACCAGCATCTGCAGTTTCTTCCTACACAATG